>OZ025301.1:253855955-254455955 GCA_964019185.1 Maratus speculifer
CAGGTGGAGGCGCTGGATCATGCCGGACTCCCAGTCTGTCTAACAAGGCGGCTAACAACTGTAAGAATCTATCTTCTCTCAGATTCTCTCGAGGGACAGCTAGTCTCTTAGCTCTTAATACTCGATTAACAAGAGCATCATCCTGGGCACCTTCAAATGTTGTTTCAAGATTCGTCTTCATTAGGCCTTCTAATATTTTGGTGCTGACCTTTGTAGGTTTGTTTGCCTGAAAGTCCGCTAGGCTGACCTCATTTTTGTCTAGTCCTCGCCTCTTAGCGCAATAGAGAATGTCGGGATAATTGGCCGAATCCCATACATCATGGTTGTATCCCAAGAGTCTGGCAAATGGAGCCATCTCTCCAAACCTGCACAAGTCTTCCCAAGCGCCTTTTACGTGTTCTCCCTCTTCAGCAACGGTGCGATTTGTCCAAACTGCCGAGGTGTCCCCCTCGTAAAACTCGTGCGAAAGCCTTAAAGCCTGTAAGCCTGAATAAGTTAAGAGCAAGCGAGCCTGACCGTACAGAGCATGACGCCATCGATTCTCTTGTCCCAGCTGATCATCATTGGATTGATGGATAACATAAGCAGTTATTACTGGTTCTAACTGATGTGAAATTATTGAGGTTTTAATGACTGTATATACTGTTGGGGAGAAATTTATGACCGGGGGTGACGCAGCATGTAACATCCCCCACATTGTGGCTAGCCTCTTGTTAAATGCGCGATTAGCTACATTTTCTGTTGATTTACCGGCTATGCCCAAGAAGACCAAGGAGATTTTGAAGATTTTGGAGATTTTGAAATAGAATCAATTTCAATTCTTGAGAGACAATCTGCTACAGTGTTTTTGGAACCTGGTACATGTCTAATGTCAGTGGAATATTGGGAAATAAAATCTAAATGGCGTAATTGCCGAGGCGAGCATTTATGGGGATTTTGCTTAAATGCATAAATTAACGGTTTCTGATCAGTATAAATTTTAAAATTTCTCCCCTCTAACATATGCCGAAATTTCTTTATTGCTGAATATATAGAAATATAGATTCATTCATTTAACTGCAAAATGAATGTAAAGCCTTTAAATTGGATCTAAATCATTTGCTCAACTTTGGATCAAATGGTCCTAATGTAAATAAATCAGCTTTTAAAATTTTGGATAGAGAAATATAATTTATGAGAAAATTTGGCATTGTGTTGGAACCTTTAATTTACACATTGTTGATTGTTCACAATGCATTGACAAGGGTATCTATCAGATCACATGTAAGCCTTTCTCAAACATGACAGATTTCCTTGAAATCTGATTTTATAAGAATCTGTGAATAACAAAGATTTTCTTGAAATCTAACATTGTTGGTTTGGAAAATTTTCATTATACCAAGAAGATTTAAGAATAACAATTGAAAAATTAATTTCAAACATATTTTTTAAATATTGTATCTTGATTTACTATTGTTAATTAGGGAAAAAATATAAGCTAACATAGATTATGTTTTAAAAGCGTATTTTATAGCAATATATATAAAATAACGATGTTTTCTAAGTGTCCTATATATGTCCTATATTTTTCACAAAAAATGTCCTATATTTTATGAATTGGTCACTCCTACCCCTGGTTATATTTATTCAGAATTAATTTTGTCGACTTTAACTTATTAGCAATGAATTTAGGCTCAATACAGTGGTTTTTCGTATTAACAAGCATTGCGATAGCCGGCGAGCTAGTAATGACTTGATGATTGCTTGGGCAATCGTTTTTTTTCTCTGGGAGGATCTGGAGCTGATATGCATGAGATCTCCGTTGGGATGTTACTGTTATTGAGTTGATTTATTGTCTATTTTGTTTTGCTCCACCCTCCATATAAATCTTCTTGTGGCAGAAGTAGATTAATGGAGAATGTTTCGCGTGGCAGGTTTTTGGAAGGTACTCTTGAGTGGCAGCTTGAGTCCTTAGGAGCTTTTATCATTTGAAAGAGGTTGACTTGACTTTGTAGTAATAGGAAGGGGAGATGTATATTTATGAATTAAATTTAAAGTTTCTGCTATTTATTTGTTAACGTCAGTGATTAAAATTTATTCTGAAAGTAAATGTTTAAGATGAACTGGGAATTATGATTTGAATTAAACTTAAAGATAAAAATATTTTTCATAAATTTTATTTTTCATTTAAAGTTAAAATATAATTTTTCCTTTACAATATAAAAATAAATTTCTTTCTTTATTCCTTCTGGTGCTCTGGTTCATGTAAAATGAGTGATATTAATTTGAATCAATATAAAAACTGATATTTATGTTTTTAGACAATTGATTTTATATTCATATTTGTTTGTTTGATTTTAATTATGATTTTAATAAAGGTTGTTATTTGTTATTTAAACCTGTTTAATTTCTGCTTCTTAATATATATTCATTTGACATTCAATATCTTCTTTAATGACAAGTTATTTCAGGGCAGACAATTCAGCTTATATGCCCACTTGCGTATATACTCTGCATATCTATTCATTTACCTTGTATAGGGAATTACCATTAAGGTAATTTCTCTATCATAAGACCCATAAATATCTTTAAATGATTTTAAATTCAATTAAGCTGTCAACTTATCAAGAAATAAACATTAATTTAATAATAAATCAATATTAAATAATTTTAAATTATTATTATTTTACTCAATCAAGAACTTTTATTTCACTGTAATTAATTTTTATCAAGATCAAATCCATTAATATCAATAAATTTGATTTCTTTATTTAAGGCATTGCGCTTAAACACTCTCAATGTACACATAATTGACTTGATCAACTTCCTACCCATGTCGCTCAGCAAATTGCCATCCTGTTTTGGCCTCACAGATTTGAAAAAGGAGTATTTCCCTCATTTTTTCAACACCAGGGAGAACCAAAACTATGTAGGACCCATGCCAAACCCTTCTTACTATGGCCCGTCACGCCATGTCGTCTGCTGCAAGAGATGCGTTCAAGCATTGCTGTGAAGCTAATAAGGAAATGGTGTTTAATTTTCAAGAAGAAATATTGGCGTACTGCAGGTATGTTTTTAACGCATTTTTTAAAATCCTTTTCTCTCTTAGACCATTTTTTCTAATGTCTCATTGTCTTTTTTCAGATCGGATGGTTAAATCTTGCGCCGTTGCTGTTTGGAGTTTAGAAAGCAATTTTTGGAAGTCTCCAAAGTTGATCCATTTCAGTAAGTAATTTTTAAAATATTTTTCTAGTGTGGTTTTACAAATATAGTTTTTATTATTAAAAAAGTCATTCATTATTATTATTACTATTTTTAGGTACGTCACGATCGCTTCAGCATATATGGCCGTCTACCGAAGCAATCACATCCACAACACAGTAGCCATGGTACCCATCCAAGGATATATTAACCACACTAATTTTAGTGCTGATGCCATACGATGGTTGAACTTTGTAGCCCAAAACAAAAAAGTGAACATACAGCATGCCTTGAATAATAAGGTAGAGAAAAAGATTGGAGGTATATCAGTAGATGGATACTGCGAAGATACAAAAACTATCTACCAATACCACGTAAGTCACTTTATTTTCCTTTGTTTTCTAAGACAATGTAGAAAATGTTTTTTATATTAATATTTTACAAAATCTATTTTATTTATTTATTTTTTAGGGATGCTTTTTTCACGGGTGTGAAAAGTACTTTGAATCGGACATTCAACACCCCTGTAAAGGTGTTTCGATGGGCAGCTTCTGTGAGAAAACAAAAGAAACAGAAAAACTCAAAACATTGGGCTTCAACGTCATTGAAATGCGTGAACATGATTTCTTGAAGCAATAGAATGAAGACGATGAATTATAGTCTTTCTTAAAAACCCACGATCTCCAAGATCGTCTCAACCCTTGTGGTGCCTTTTTTGGAGGGCAGACCAATGCTGTACGCCTTTATTATCAAGGCTGAGCTAAGTACATGGACTTAACGTCTTTATACCCGTGAGTAAGTCTGGTTTTAGATGCATTCGTAATTATAAAAATACATAGCACATATTGACATCTTTCAGTCCATCTTCCGTCTGTCTGATCAATTTTTGCATTCACATTTGGTTTGAACTTTTCATTTTTTTTTTTTTCCAGGTGAACAAATATTGTTTGCACCCTGTGGGCCACCCCGAAATAATAACCGGTAACTTTGAAGACATAAAAGATCACTTTGGCTTTGTCAAGTGCAAAATATTGCCACCTAAGAAGTTACATCTCCTGGTGCTTCCCTACCGCAGCAATGGAAAACTCATGTTTCCCCTTTTTCGAAGCTGTACGGAAACCCTACCAACAGACACCTTGTACGCATTCGAATAAAGAAAGATTCCTGACAGGCACATGGGTAACGGAGGAAGTGAAATTAGCTTTAAGTAAAGGCTATTGATTGGCTAAAGGTATACATTTTAAATATTGTTCCTTTCTTGAATTTTTTGTTTTCTAATAGAGTGTTTATTGATATACTTAATGTTTTTTCTCATATATTTTTCATTGCAGGTCTATGAGGTGTATCATTTCACCCAGACATCAACGGCTCTCTTTAGGTCGTACATCAATCTATTTCTCAAGATCAAACAAGAGAGCAGTGTTTGGCTCACCGACTGCCAAACAGAAGAGCAGAAATCTCGGTACATACAGACCTACTTAGACAAAGCAGGAATACTATTAGACGCTAGCAATATTATGAAAAATCCAGGTCGGCGACAAGTCGCCAAATTAGCCCTCAATAGTTTTTGGGGAAGGTCAGTATTTTATGTTTTATTTATATAATATACTCGTTTTATAGATTTTTTTCAAACAACATAACTAAATATGTCTTTTCTTTTTAGATGGGGCATGAAATTGAATAAAACCCAATTAATTTTGTGACGATGCTATCCAAATTCAATCAAATGTTGGTCGACAGAACTAAAAAAGTAAGTTTCATAGACTAAGTGTGAATTTTTATTCTTTTTTATTCATTATGCTTTTTTATAGATATTATTTAATTTTTTTTTTTTTTTTCAGATAAAGGATGTCTATTAAAATAGCAAATAAAGCCTTTGTGCAAAAATGTTTAAAGATAGAAAACCAACGAATATAAATGCACAAATAAAGTATGAGAAGGTAGCAAATAGCTATTTCGAATCTACTAACGAGATTCTTCATCAGTGCAAAACTCAGCGAGCTAAAAGTAGCAAAACTGGGCAAAGAGACAGAGAGACGCGGGCTTATATACCCGCTATGGGAACAATCCCGCCTAAAGAAAAGCAACCAATGAGAAGAAAGCAGCCAAAACCAACTTAGTGGAGAAGTAGCGACATCTAACGGAGAACAAGCAAAACAAAAACTAAAAAGCGAGTGGGGAAAAAAAAAAAAGTATTAAATTAAAGATTTCCAGATACTTGGAAAATAAGGAGTACTAGATAAGTCATTGACTAAAGAGTGAGAATTTTTTATGATGTGGTAAGCTTCCCAAAAATCAAGATCAAGAATAGAAGGACATTTATGGATGATGGTGGCTGAAGAAAAGTTAAACTTATGTTGAGAAGACCAACAATGTTGAGCAATAGAGGAACGTTTAAGCTCCTGATTTTTGACATACCTTTTATGTTCCATTAAACGAAATCTGAGAGCACGTTTAGTCTGACCAATATAAGAAAGACCACATTGGCAAGAAATTTGGTAAATACCCCAGTTATCTAAGTGATCAATGGGGTGCTTAAGATTAGAAAAAGCAATTTTATTAACAGGAGAAAAAATAACATTGAAATCGAACCTTTTTAAAATTTTAGCAACTTGCTGACTGATTTTGGGGAAAAAAGGCAAAACAACCAAAGCATTGGAGTTCAAATTAAAGTTCCTACTTTCAGATTGAGTGGATTTTGTCAATTTTCTATGAATAGAATCTATTATATTAGGAGAATAACCACAATCAATAGCAATAGCTTTTAGGTAATTAAGTTCTTCACTGAGTAACTGAGGAGTTGAACAAATATTGGAAGCCCGGAAAACAAAAGTTTTAAAAGCCGCAACTTTCTGGTTAGGAGGATGAGAAGAATATCTGTGAGGTGGAAGACTGACAGCAAAAGGTTTGCGAAAGACAGTAGTCTGAAAATTATCGTCATTGCGAATAACAAGAACATCCAGAAAAGGAAGGCAATTGTCCGATTCAGTTTCAAAAGTAAATTGAATACAAGAATCAATAGAATTCATGACAGAGAGAATATTACAAATTTACAAACAACTACAAATTTACCTCTGTTACCTCTACTAATTTACTACTCTACAAATTTACCTACTGTTAACAAAAATGCTGTTCTCAATCTTTCTAGTGTCGCTTTAAGTAACAATCAGCTAAATGCTCTAAAATTAAACAACAATTTCTCTGTTTCTGCCCCTCCTTCGTTACCCCGTCTAATTGCTCCTGTTGAAAGAGCCTTTAAGCATAGCGCTATTTCTCCTTCTCAGAAAGAGTCTATTAGGCATCTCATTGCCAATACTGTTGATTTCAATTCGAATGTTTATAAGCCAAATCTTAATAGTTCAGTTAAACATTGTCTTAAAAGTTTGTCTTCTGATCCGAATTTGATCATAACTAAGGCTGACAAAGGTGGTCAGATTGTCGTTCTTGACAAGTCTTCTTATTTAGAAAAATCCCATAATTTAATTAATGACGGTCCCTATGTGGATATCCACAAAGACCCTTCCTCTAATGAAATTGCTACTATCAAATCTGCCGTTAAGTCTTCACACATTATTCCTGCTAAATTAAAGAGGTCTCTTATTCCTTCTATTGCTCATTGTGCCAGGTTTTATGCTTTACCTAAGGTCCATAAACCTGACATTCCTTTTAGACCCATCGTTTCCAGTATCGGTACGGCTTCTTATAAACTTGCCAAATATCTTGTTTCCATATTTTCTCCTCTCTCAAGCAGTAATTCTTTCACGGTTAAGAATTCTTTTGAATTTACTAAGAAACTTCACAGTCTTAAGCCACAAGGCCACATGATGGTTTCTTTTGATGTTAAATCATTATTTACCAATGTTCCTGTCGAAGGTGCTTTAGATTGCCTCAAGAAAAGGCTTTGTGAATTTCATTTTTCCTTTTTCGAAATCGAGGAGCTTATTCATCTAACTCGTGCTTGCTTATCTCAAAATACTTTTGTTTTTAACGGGAATTTCTTTCGTATGATTGACGGTTTGGCTATGGGTAATCCTCTTAGTCCGACTTTATGCGATTTGTACATGCATTACTTTGAAATAAAATTATTTGAAGTCTTAAAATTTCCGTTCTATGTTCGTTATGTAGATGATATCTATGCTTTAGTTGAAGTGAATTCCGATATAAATCATATTCTCTCTGTCATGAATTCTATTGATTCTTGTATTCAATTTACTTTTGAAACTGAATCGGACAATTGCCTTCCTTTTCTGGATGTTCTTGTTATTCGCAATGACGATAATTTTCAGACTACTGTCTTTCGCAAACCTTTTGCTGTCAGTCTTCCACCTCACAGATATTCTTCTCATCCTCCTAACCAGAAAGTTGCGGCTTTTAAAACTTTTGTTTTCCGGGCTTCCAATATTTGTTCAACTCCTCAGTTACTCAGTGAAGAACTTAATTACCTAAAAGCTATTGCTGTTGATCGTGGTTATTCTCCTAATATAATAGATTCTATTCATAGAAAATTGACAAAATCCACTCAATCTGAAAGTAGGAACTTTAATTCGAACTCCAATGCTTTGGTTGTTTTGCCTTTTTTCCCCAAAATCAGTCAGCAAGTTGCTAAAATTTTAAAAAGGTTCGATTTCAATGTTATTTTTTCTCCTGTTAATAAAATTGCTTTTTCTAATCTTAAGCACCCCATTGATCACTTAGATAACTGGGGTATTTACCAAATTTCTTGCCAATGTGGTCTTTCTTATATTGGTCAGACTAAACGTGCTCTCAGATTTCGTTTAATGGAACATAAAAGGTATGTCAAAAATCAGGAGCTTAAACGTTCCTCTATTGCTCAACATTGTTGGTCTTCTCAACATAAGTTTAACTTTTCTTCAGCCACCATCATCCATAAATGTCCTTCTATTCTTGATCTTGATTTTTGGGAAGCTTACCACATCATAAAAAATTCTCACTCTTTAGTCAATGACTTATCTAGTACACCTTATTTTCCAAGTATCTGGAAATCTTTAATTTAATACTTTTTTTTTTTTTTTCCCCCACTCGCTTTTTAGTTTTTGTTTTGCTTGTTCTCCGTCAGATGTCGCTACTTCTCCACTAAGTTGGTTTTGGCTGCTTTCTTCTCATTGGTTGCTTTTCTTTAGGCGGGATTGTTCCCATAGCGGGTATATAAGCCCGCGTCTCTCTGTCTCTTTGCCCAGTTTTGCTACTTTTAGCTCGCTGAGTTTTGCACTGATGAAGAATCTCGTTAGTAGATTCGAAATAGCTATTTGCTACCTTCTCATACTTTATTTGTGCATTTATATTCGTTGGTTTTCTATCTTTAAAGGATGTCTACTTTCCCGCGAAGGAAATAGCAGCCCTTCAATCGGAAAAAAAATTATAAATTGTAGAGCAAGATGCCGTGACATTTTTTTGGCCCCCTTTAACACCGCCTGGGCTTGCATTAAACTTTATTCGGAAATGCAGAAGCTTGGAGATGCCGTCTTGTATTATGATATAGACCACATCATTTATGCTACGAGCGGACAGAATGATCCTCCTCTCGGGAACTTCTTGGGGGAATTTACAGATGAATTAGACGGTGACGTGATCACTCAATTTGTATCAGGAAAGTAAGTTCTCATTATGAATTAAATGATTCATAAATAGTTTTATATCATTTTTAATTGCTTGTTTTTTATTTTTAGGGGGGGGGGGGTCCCAAAAACTAAGCTTATTGCACGGAGAAGGGCAAGACACACTGCAAAGTTCGAGGGTTTACCCTCCATTTCAGGAACTCTCAACTCTTGAATTTTGACAACATCAAATCAATGGTGTGCAGTCTGGATCCCGAACCCTTACCTCTTCACAACCCCAGCAAGATATGTTGAGATGCTAAGCGACGAAAGGTGGTGACAAGTTTGAAACCAAACTCTACAAAATCGTGTATGACAAGCGTGTAATAAAACACAATTTTAAGACAGTGCCCTACGGATATTAGTAAAAGAAAAAGGTCCTCTTCATGTACCAAATAATAATGAAGAAAAAAGACATTTTCATTTCTTTATTTTCTCTTTTTGTAGAAATCCAATGGATAAAAATGAAAGTTTTTTTAAAGTTTCAAAACTAAATTGTTGTGTACATTTTTTTCAATAATAAATAATTGTGTGAATATATTTATATGTTTTTCTTTGTGTTTTATTTTAAATTATTATTGTTTCTTAGATAATTTTAGATTATTTTTAACGTTACCTTTATAGAATGAATAACGATTTATTGCAATTTTTTCACAAGAAAAAATGTATCAATATATATATATATATATATATATTAGGTTATAACTTTATTTCTATATTTTTTAATATAAAAATATATTTCTAAGTTGTAATATTTTTTTAATTTATTCCAAAGTCATTTTCTTAATATATATATACATATATATAATTTATTATAATAAACCCATTGAATATTTCAATCAATGGAAAATTTTAGTCATTGATAAATTAAGTAAGCCTTTAAAATAAGGTACCCTCGGGTAATAACGCCACATTAAGATTCTACCAATTTTCCCGGCTCAGTTTTAGTTTGTATTTTTCAAACAAATATATGATTTGATACCGCAACTCATTGACTACACTGGTCAACAGCTGTTTTGGTGCCGGGGTATTTTTAGCTGATTTTATATGAATTTTATGTCCTGAATTCAAATATGGCATTAGTTTTTCTCTAGCAGCTCAGTTTTTTAAGATAAACAACTTTTTGTGAAATATATGTTTCATTATTTTAAGGTAAATCCATGTATTAAAAAATGTATGTAAAAATGAAATAAATACAGGGTTTTTATTTTTTATAATACACAAATGTTAGTTTTTATTATTATGATATACACATATTGAAATAATAATTTTTTAATTATATTGTACAAATATTTTTACTCACAAAAATAGAGAAAAACGTCACTGATGAAACTGATACTCACTGAATGCTTCGGAAGCTTCTTTTCCGTGACATTCTGGAATGTATTTTAGAACAGTGTCTTTTTAAACTCAAACTGTAATCTGAAAGCCTTTGCATATCTCATCTTTTTTGGTAGCGATCCTCCATAGTCTTAATATTGTGGTGAAATCTTTCGGGATGTTTATCACTTGTGCCTTCTTTATTTTCAAGAAAATGCTCTAAGTGGCAATGTAAATAGTGCACTTTAATGCTTCTAGTACACCCAAGAGATTTAAAACTATTATGCTTTTCATTTACCAGTTCTACATAGATTTCTCCTTTGCATTTGCCTGGAATGTTTTTGTGAACTACCACAAAAAAAGTCCAGGCTTTTTATTAAGCCTCATTTGTTGAATTTATGAAAGCAGGATCCTTAATCAGTTGTCTTATTTGTTGTCCGTTAAACATTTCTGCTTTAATGTCTTCATAACTCAATTCGGGTGTTTTTACCTTATATATGCAAATCATGACCCGTTCTTGTGGAGAATTTACACAAACTGCTTCATAGGACAGAGCTTGATATGCAGTGCAGAAAGTATGATTTTCTTTCGCCCAACTAAAGTGTTATTAATGACATTCCTTTCTCCAACATCCATGTTTTCTTTCTTAGGCCTCTCTTTTCTAATCTAGTGGTATGTTTTATCCCTGCTATCCCAAAAATAGAAAAACAATAGTATTTTGTGTAACTTCTTTGCTGTCCAAGGACAATCATCTGGAGAATATTTAGGAAGAACCAATTTTTTAACAGTACTCTAAATTCATGACAAAATACAAGATTGTTTTTTTAAGAGAAGTAGGGTAGTAGACAATTTTGTCTTGTGTGATAAAATGTAAGTTTGGCTCTTTGTTCTAATAAATTTTTGTCTTTTAATCTTGAAACCAACCAGTAATTCAGAAGCTTCTTTTAAAACATTGAAATCTCTTTTGAAATCATTTAAATCAACCTGGTTGAAAAATTTAGGCATTGATGACGTCTCCTCATAATCACTGTTACCTTCACAGCTATCTGAAAGATGATCAGAAGGACAATATTCATCCTCACTAAGATCTGGTAGCTGATGAAACGTTGGGATCGGTAGTTCCTCTGAGTGAGGAAGTGGGAGTCTTGAAGACACTAAATCAGGATAAGTTTTCTTATTACAATTGTTTTGATTAATTCAAATAGTATTCCAGTGTTAGGTAGAAATAATAGTCATAGAAATGGTTTTGGAGTTCTCTCCAAACCATTGGTAAACCGAATTTGAGACTTCTTCTCTTCTGTCAGCTCACTGTCGTTAATGCTCTGTACAAGTTTTACAGACCTGTTGCGGTGCGCAGATTTTATCCTGATCACCAAGTCTAACCCCAAAGTATCCAAGATAAGCTCTCTTTACAAAGTCAATATCATATTTTCTGTGTTCTTTCAACTTTCATTCTCCGCATATGTAGCAAAACTTATCTGGATGATTTATACAACTTTTTCTACTTGAACTCATTTAAATTCCATTCTACAACGCAAACACAACAATCTACAACACTACGAGTTTTACGTTAAATTGATACGAATTCTACTTTAAACACAAATATCATGCAAGTTCAAAAACTTTAGAAAGTCAAAGAAAGCCAGTTTTGTTTCCATGGAGCGAACTCTGAGACTAACCTTATCTCTTGGAGGCTTTTACATTTGGCTCTAGGGATGAGCTGCACGAAATCATAAGGATGCGCAGATCTTCAGTTTTGCTTTCACATTTCTTTTTTTTCAAGATCTTGTGGTATTTCAACGTCCTTCTAATCGCCTTGAGCTTCGTTACAGGGCTATGTATCATAAGGTCAGTTTAAGTGTTCAAGGTCACTTTAGTTCTAAAACTGATTGCATATTTGGAATCAGCGTCCCAAAAATATCCAAAATCAGTTGTAAAATCTCAGGCACCAAAAAAAATTTTTTTTTTGTTGGCCTGTGCTATCTATATAAAAAAAATAATTTAACAGATATGTATTCATAAAATGTAATGGCGTGATTTCTTGACCAATACTATTTGGCATTATTACCCACCTATAAGGGTAATAACGCCATGCAAACAAAACTATGAAATATGATGGAATAATGGCATGTGATTGCCCAATTCTAAAAATACAAACTCTACAAACTTAGAAATTGACAAATTGCATTCTAAGCTATAGAAAATGTTCAGTTTTTTGTGAAAGTGTTAGAAAAATATAGGTGTGGTGTGTGTGTGTGTGTGTGTGGGGGGGGGGGGATGAGGCAAAAGAATATCAGACCGTGAGCTTCTTTTTGCTTAAAAAGGACTTCTTAAATAGAATTATTAGAAACATTGCACAGTTTTAACTGTGTTTATTTGAATCAGTATTTAGGATGTAGCTCGGCCACTATAGGGAATCAACCAGGATATTAATACCAAGGATTGGCATTATTACCCCGTTATAGTTATTGCGCTGTACATTTTTAATTGCAAATTATCTCGAGAAGATATCCAAAATCTTCAACAACATTTTGAAAGTCCATGAAATGTATTACAAATTTATGTAATTAACAAAGTATTTCCGGATAAAAAAAATAGTCTTCACATCACAAAATGTATCTCGCAAATTTTAGATCAAGCGTTAATTTTAGTTGCTTGTAAAAAGAATAAGACCTAAGATTGAAACAAATTAACTTGAAGCTGTTTTTTTTGCGATTTATATGACTCAAAACCCTTCTGCGCAGAGCACATGGGTGTCATTTACCAGATTATTTCAGAATTATGCATAATATTAGCACTTGGCATTATTACCCCGCCTGGCGTTATTAAACCAGACCACCTTATAACATTTCACACCTAGATTATGTAAATACACAGCATCTGTTCAGACAAATCAATAAATTGCAACAAAACTTTGTGATAACTTTTGTTGACGAATCTCCTAATAGTAATTATGCAATTATATGTAAATCTTATTATCATCAACTGCTTAAATCTAGTACATCTTCTAATAACACATTCCAAAAAATTAATGATAACTTCATTGCAAATAATCGTAAAATTAAAGGATTTTATAAATTATTAGACATTAACTCTACAAACTTTAAATATCCTTATCTAGTCCATATACCCAAATTTCATAAGAATCCTGTTAAAATCCGAACAGTTACAATTGGTTGCAATACTTATAATAATGCTGCTACGAACTTCTATTAGCAATTCTTAGTCAAATCTATAAAATTACTAAAACTAGTGATAATACACATTGTATAAAGAATAGTTACTGGTCACTATATGAAAAATCTTAAATGTATAAAAAATATCACTACATATGACATCAAAGATCTATTTAATAATATCGATTTATCACATTTACATAGCATTGTAAATGAGCTTTTTTAAAAAAAAATCAACATGAGTTGGATATATCAACGAACACAGATTCTGATTATTTTCATACCTTAACTAATTTCATTATCTGTAATAATTTTATCATGCAAGATAACATTATACATATTCAAAAAGTTGGTATACAACAAGGTGGTAGTACATCTAGTATATTATCAGACTTATATCATTATGAACATCAATATTTACATAATAAAATACATTTATATTGATATACAGTAGACTCCCTCAAATCCGCAACTCTCTAAAATCCGCACATATTTTATGGATGTAAACAATGAAAATTTCACTTTTGATATTGGGACAAAATTTGATTTTTTTAGTTTTGTATCAATTCCATACGTTTTTTAATTTGTCATTTTCTTAATAATAGTCTCTTCATGTTTTTCCATGAAGGAAAAATAAATTTTTTTGGAAAAAATTCAAGATATTATTGATATTACTGGTAAAAACAATCTTCTTACCAAATATATTTATGCATTAATCAAGATTTTTTGGTTATTAAACCTGGCTAAACTTGAAAAAAAATCCTTATTTTATGATTTTGATGTGAATTAGTAATGTACTTTTATGAGGCAAGTTTTGTTGAATAATTTTAATGGAACCAGCATGAGCGTTTCTCCTGTAAAAGCTGCTCCGCAAATCTTTAAATACTTTGTATATTACATTAAGTAATATACAATAATAATACAGTAGACTCCCTCAAATCCGCACAGCTTGGGACCAGAGGTTTTGTGGATTTGATTTTTGCGGAATTCTGGTAATTGCTTTGTTTACATTTTTTAAAAAGTAATTTGAATGTAATTAATAATGGAATCATAAGTATAATGAGTGCTTACAATATGTTAAAATATTAAAATAAGTGATAAACTAAAATAATAAAAATTTAGATAGTTTTTAAAATGATAAAAATATTAAAAGCGAAGGTCAAATTGATAATCAATAATGTACAATTGTGACAGTTATTTGAAGAATAGAAGACTTAACGTCACAAAAACATTTATTTCACGAAACACCACAAACACACACAAAACATACCACGATTACAAATGAGATTTTACACATACATGAAAGCATTCACCTTGGATAAGGTGTCGAACATTTTACATGTCAACGGTGCGACATGTTTTCAGTCGGGCTAACTCAGATCTCACTGGGGGGTAAGAAGAAATGTTCCGAGCAAGGAACCAATGAAAACAGCGCCCTCTGAGCTCTGGAAAGAATAGTGGAGTTGAGAGGTACGTTACACAATTAAATATTCATTATAAAGATGAAATGTGTTTTTCCTAAATTATTCAATGAAACTTGCCTGATAAAGGCACATTACTAATTCACATCAAGATCATAAATTATTGAAGCTTTTCAAGGTTTAGCCAGACTTAATAACTAAAAAAGCTTGATTAATATGTAAATATATTTGGTAAGAATGTGATTACCAATAATATCAGTAATATCTTTATTTTTTCAGAAATAAATTATTCTTTTTTCATGAAAAATCATGAATTCAATAACCTTAACAAAAATTACAAATTAAAAAATATATGGAATTGATATAAAACTAAAAAAGTGCAAATTTGCACCTACATCTGAACTGAATGTTTCATTGTTAGCATCTGTAAATTATGTGCGGATTTTAAAGAGTTGCAGATTTTAGGAGTGCGGATTTGAGGGAACCTACTCTATATCGATTACAGATGCAGCATGTCAATGGTCAGCTCCCAAAAATGCGAATGACTCAACAGTTAAAACCATTGATGAAATGTATCCAGTTCCTGAAATTCAGAAAGATTATGTCTGTGTAGAAGTAGAAGACCGAGAGAAACTAAAACGTTCCATTTATGAAAAAGTGAAAAACATGAAGTCGACTGGTGTGTGTTGGCTTTTATCACCCGAGCCACAATTTGAAGATATTGACAGTCATGATATTTCAAGAATTTTCTAATGTGTAAAATAAAAGAGCTTTTTTAGAAGAGAAATTGAAATCGAATGAAGGTCAAAGACAATCAATTTGTCATGAAACTATTGGGCAAATATATAATGAAAAATGGAGTATGGTAAGAAGATATAGGCTTACCGCAAGTAATTTTGAAAAAGTGTTGCGTGCATCTGTAAAAAAGAAATATCCAATTTCTTTGTTTTGATAAAACTGCGGTGAATATAAGCTTGAAGGAATAAAATCCATAATGTGGAGAAGAGAAAACGAAAAGACAGCAGTGTTGTCGTTCATAAAAAATGCTAAAAAGAATGTCTTGCCTACTGGACTTTGGCTCCATGAAAATGGTGTTTTGGGTCCCTGGTGGTTTAGTACAAAATGAAAATGCCATCGTCGAAGTCTGTTGGTGTGATTCCAACATTTTCGATTATTTAAACGTAAAAAAAAATTAATGTATATAGAAATACTGCTGGTTTTATATGTAAGTTTTTTTTATGTACAGTATTATTGTTATTAGTTATGTATTCACAAGGGCAGTGTTATGTTTTTTTTATTATTATTATTCGGGATGGGTAAGAAATGCATTAATTTTTTCCCAGCCAAGTGAATTGCTAAGGGGAAGGCTTAATTGCAGTTTACGATATATAGGTATGTAACCTATTATACTTCGAAGCAATAAAAATAGAAGCTTGACAGTTTAGTACAAAAAAGAGGTACTTTTATGACCCCATGCTTTATGGCCTGGCTGCAGAAGCTCTTGTGTGGGGCCCAACTTGTCTCATGGGAAATGTGAGGGGTTGAGAGGACCTGGACCATGGGGGACCCGCTGACCACTACTTAAACGAGGGCGAGTGCAAAGAGTTGGTTGGTTGTTTGGGGTTTAATGGCGCAAAGTCCCTTTAGGGACATGTTGCGCCAAGACTAAGTCAAAATAGGAAAAATAATTAAGAAAAAGTGATAAAATGCATAGTTAAAACCAATCAAAAAGTATAAAGTCCTTAGTTAAAATGCATAAAATTACCAATAAAATTTTTTAAAATATAGACAATCCACAAAAAATATATAAACACAATTCGAAAGAACACAAAAATTAAAAAAGTAAGAGGAAGAATCAATAAAGAAAGTGTTAAACACGAGGTGCAATTACATAAAGTAAAAATAATGCAGTAATTGTTTAAAAAAAAAACAAAGCATTAGAGGATGCACAAGTCATATAAAAAATAATTTTAAGATGATACATGAAATCGTAATACAATTATAACCAGTCAATAAGATAAAATAAAATAAAATAGAAGGCATAAAAAGTTAGTTACAATCATACGAACAGTAAAGTAGTGATACTTGACAAGAAATAGTAAAATGATAAAAACAATAACATTTGTTGACAACATTTAAAAAACACAGAATTTAAAAAGATAAGTAGTAAGATCAGTCAGCACATATTCCTCATAAACAATGTTCCCTTCGTCTTCACTTGACTCATATAATTCTTCCATAGCCTCTTCCACGTAGTTCTTTAGCTTTTTGGGATCTTTAAAATAGGCAGCGGATGGGTCATGATTTAATTTTCGCTGTTTTTTTGTTAGTTTGCCATTGGTGAGAATTACAAAGGGCCTTATTTTCTTTTGTCTTTCGGTTTAGGTTCACAGTCTGAAAAGAATTTGTCTTTTGGTTATTAGAAGCAGATTGATCAACGGTTTTATTAATGGGCGTAACTTTTTTATTAGGTGTAACTGCATTAGTATTTTGATTAGTAACAGGTTTCGGGAGATTAGAAGCTGAAGAATCAGGATTTTTTTTATTGGATATAGTTGCCTTATTTTTAGCCTGGAGTTGAGTTGACTACTTTAGAATAGTAACAGGCTCTGAAGAAGGCAACCAGCGCTCCAATTTTGGACCTGCAGAACATTCAATTGAACAGCTGACATCACGTGTTTTTTTCTTTGGGGTACTGGGTAGATTAGGGGAAGATGGGGATACTTGAGCCATTTTTTTAATTTTAATTTTTTTTTTTAATTGTGTAGAATTTCTTAGAATAAAATTAAGTATTGAAAATGAAAATTTGATTTTTTTCTTCAACTGAAAACCACTTTCAATTCATTTGAACTATTTTTCTATGTATAATAAATGTTTATTTTTTGCTTTACATCGTGGCACAAGTATCCCCATGGGGGGGGGGGGGGATACTTGAGCCATGGTGAAGGGATACTCGAGCCACTACGGAAAAATGCCTACAAAAGTTATTTTTTCCGCTTTATTTTTGCACAAACATTTTACAGAATGATAAATTATGAAACATAAAGTCCTTCAAAACCAATTGAGAAAACAAAGCTAGTAATACGAACATTTTTTGTTGTTAGAACTGGTTGTCGAAGGATAATTTCAACTTGAGTTATAACGACGGTAGAAACACCCTTAGTTCAGAGCCATTTAAATTTGGAATCTGCGATTCTTCGGGCAAATTTCATTTTCAAAATATTAAGCACTTATCCAACAAATATTTTTACAGTTTTCTTTCTGGCATATTTCATTAGTAATTAACCATCAATAGAAGGTTTTCTTTTCATATCATCACCATCATTGACAGAATTTTCCTCTAATGATATTGTCGAACTCACGCTTTTAATTGAGTAGCTGTCGGAATTTAAGCCAGATGTATCATTCTACTATTTCAAACACTTTTTTGATTTCACAGGAAAAGATTTTGTCTTCCTCTTTGGCTCCATGGAGGTAAGTTTGAACTGGGATTTTTGTTGCTTTTCTTGTTTTTTGTGCGCTTTTTTTACCAATTTTTCTTCAATTTTCTTAGTTAAAAAAAAGTTACAGCAACAGAGGTTACGATTTCAATATAAAATATTAATCTTAATATGTTATATTAAAAAACAAATATTTTAATATGTTGGACCTAACTAATTAAAGTATTAGAGATTATAGTCTGTAAAACAATTTTAAAAAGTTATTTTAATTTAATAAAAGTTAAATTGAAAACTATGTTTACATTTATCTAGACAGGCTATTTTGCTAATCAAAATGAAAAATAAAATGGATATTTTCATTTAAAAAATACACATTTTTAAACATTTTTAGGTCGTTATTTTTTTAAGAAAAAAAAAATAAAATGAAAAATTATTCTCCCTTTTATCCAGAAAAAAATCTATTAGTAAATATAAGGATGGAATTTTATTTTTTGTTTGTTTCACCCATGTTTAATTTCTAGTGGGGATGGTTGAGACATGGCTCAAGTATTCCCACTCTCACTGGCTCAAGTATCCCCACTACCACTATTTTTGTTTCCCAGAGTTTTACTAAATAAAGCATGCAGCTATTAGAACTATTTTGGATTCAAAATACAATTGAAATTATGCTTATTAATTTTATGTATATAGTTGCAACTTTAAACTAAACTTTGATTACAAGAAAACAAAAAAAACATGCACCCAAATATTTACTTCAGATAGGGAAAAGACAACTATTAATCACTATACTTTCAAAATGGTACTAAGATGTGTGATTTCTTTTTTACATGTTCAGAACTATAAATATGTTACCATATTGGCAGTTTTAGAAAGAAAAATTAACCAACTAAAGATAATAGGGGTGGCTCAAGTATCCCCACTCTCCCCTACATGATTCTGTCTGAGTGCTTATGTGTCTTAAGGGTTTTGATTGGTTCTTAAGTAAACTGGAATAGGAAATTCCAACGGATGGTGTTCTGGATTCAAAAAGTTTGTGGGCATCGGAGTAAGACAAATTCTGAGTAATTTTTATTGTAATTATTTCTTTTTCACGGCTCCATTTAGGACAAGTGCAAGAATAGGCTGTATGATCACCTTTACAGTTTGCGCAACGTTCGGATTTTTCACAGGATTTATTGTCGTGGCCGACTTCTGCACAACGAGCGCAGGTAAGAGATCCACGACATGTACCGTTAGTATGGCCGTAACGTTGGCATTTAAAGCAGCGGAGAGGGTTTGGTATATATGGTCGAACTGGACAGCTTAAATAGTCAACTTTAATTTTAATTGGTAGAGTAGGGCTATTGAATGTTAAAATAATATGTTTTGTAGGTAGTACTTGTTCATTGCGACGGATAGTTAATACGGCGTACATCTGTGACATTTTGGCTTTTAAAATTTTCTAACAGTTCATCTTTGGTAGAGAATAAGAGATCAGGTTCAGATATGACACCACGACTTGTATTTAGAGTTTTATGTATTTATACAGAGATGGAAAAAGTGCCTATTGTAAAGCAATTGGAGAGAAGTTGCGATTGTTTGGCTGTGGAAACCTCAATTAGTAAATCTCCAGATTGTAATTTTTTAACCCATTAAACGCTGCTATATAAACAACGTTAATAAATTATAACTTTTTGAATTTTTTAATATACATTGGATGTCTCTATTATAGAGCAGTTGAATTTTTTTCGAAAACTGTAACCGTTTATTAAATAAAGCATGTTCCCGGAGCGGGAGCATTGGCGTGTAATAGGAGGAAAATTTTCCCCAGGCAGAAGTCAGGTACGGTTTATTTTTCTGCTAATTATAAAATAATTATAAGAAGTTGTGCCCTTAAAATTTTTACAAAGCAATGAATTACTTTTTTGCATGCCATAAATATGACTTAAAACAATTAATTTATTGAATATGCAGGTATAAATAATTTCATACTGAATTAAAAAATCAATATTTCTTTTGGATTTTGAAATTTCAAGGAACAAATAATTTTAACAAATAAATTTTAAATAGAAAAGCTTACCTTTTTAATTATTTTCTTTTACAATTTTCTATGAAAATACAGGGAACAACTTTGATGCAGCATTACATTGCATTTTTCACACTTCATTCGAGTATTTTTTTTACATAATTTACTTCGGGATTGTTTATCCGCACTAACAATAAAATTATTTATACCATCAAAACGCACACTAATATTCACAGGTCCATAAGGTCCAGTACTGGAATTCACATTTTTTTCAATTTCTTTTCTCATTAATGCAGTTGTTATATGTCTTAAGAAATTAAATTGGGACATATCTCCTTTGAGCTCTTTGTGTATTCTCCACGCTGCGACTACAGCCATGTTTAAAGTATTTGTAAAAAATGGCCACCACCACTTTTTACCTTTGATACGAGGCCTGTAAGTGCTTAAAAATCGATCTAAGAGATCCACACCTCCCATATACTTATTATATGATGAAATTATCTTCGGTTGAGGTAAATCAATTTTCTTTTTTTCTTTAGAACACCATCTTTTTACTTGACCTAATGGAGTTTCGTCTTCAAAATTAGATGCCAAACATACAACTTTGCTGTCTCTCCATTTTACTACACACAGTTTTTCTGTAACGATTGATTCAAATGTTCCTCTTTCATTTTTCTCTATCAGTTTACTTTTTCTAAGAGGGCAATCTTGCAATCTATTTTCTCTGATTGTGCCTGTCATGTGAAAATTGCGTATTCTCATCTCTTCTAACAACTCCAAAGAAGTAAAAAAGTTATCCATATAAACAATATGTTTGTGAGGATTCTCAACACATTTTATCAAATCTAAAACTACCCTTGTTCCAAGCGACATAGATTTTTGTTCTTTCCCACATATACTTGTAAATTTAACGGGTAGCCTTGAGAATTAGATAAAATCCATAATTTATAGCCACGAACAATCTCGACTATAGTTTCATGGAATAATAATGTTCGATAGAACTCTCGTCCACTTCACCTTTCTTTATGAAAGCGCGCTCTCAAACATAGGGAGAGGGAATGCTACCGGTTCTGGCCAACGCTCCCGCTGTGGGAACATTCCATGAAAACCTTTCTATTGTTGCTTTAAATGCAGCTATTTACTCCGAATAGAAATATGTTGTTATTTGGAATGTTGACTTTAAAACGTGGTTGTACTTGAAAAAAATGAGATTATTATTTTTTTTTTCCTTTTTTAGTAATTTTACTGGAGATTGTCGGAAAACCGAAAAATCTCTTTTTTCAAAAATCTGCAAAAAATAGAAAAATTAAAAATATTATTTTCAAAAAGATATATTTTAGACTCTATGCTTTTGACTTTTCTATAAAATGTATTTTTTTCAAATAGCTTTAAAATATTTTTAGAAAAAAAATAAAAAATATATGTTCCCGCAGTGGGAGCTTTGGCGGTTAATGGGTTAATAGAGTGACCATCCTCTAAAACAGACTGGAATGTTTTTGCAATTAGAAATGGTGAAGTATTTTTAAAGGAGTTATTAGAGAGACTATCGGTACATTTAATGACAAAAAAACGAGTAATTGAAGAAGTCTGTACTATTTGTTGCTCTCCACAAGGGAGAGGATTAGAATGAATAGAAGTAGTTCCATCCATATTAGAAAAAAATAATTCAGACCCCGGCCGCACCACCCACTACTGAGCCCAACAAGGGGATGCACTTTCGTGCACTAGTGATAACCAGGGCCCATACGGTCACAAGACAATCCTATGCATGGGTGCAAGTTTGAAATTTTGCCAAGACTGAAAATATTTTGACCCTTCTCCCCCCCCCCTTACTGAGTGAGCACATACACATGTACCTCGTGTTTTTTAAATGCTCAATCCAAAAAATCATCTGATCCCCAAACTAATACCAAAGCTGGAACCAGTACAAAAATACCACCTAAGTCCAACACTGTCTGAAAACAGAATTCGAAAGAAACATCACAGGCACTAAGTGGAAAAAAGAAAACAACTATAACTCCAACCTCTTCACTGTGGAAGACTGTGGTGAGAGGAATGAAAAATTCTACGACTAACCCATTTCTTAAAAACGTAAAAGATCCAAAGGAACTGCAACAGTACATGGAAGAGGCCATGGAGTCCGAGTCATAGCAATGACTCGGACGCCTATGACGATAATACTATATTGCAGGAATTCAAGCCGACTTGAATGCACACTGTTTTATAAGCATTTTATTCTTATTCATCCTGCCACATTACTTATTGTACAGATTTTAACTAAGTATAAATATTTTTTTAATTTTTTACATTTTACTCTCATTGACTGGTTTTCAACTACATTTGTGTCATCAGATTTTATTATTGATTTTTAAACCTGTGTTTTTATAGCACAAGTAAATCATCCTTTTTACTGTTTTTTAATAAGTTTTAAATTTTTACAGTGTTAATAATCTTATAGTTTTTTAACTATGGTCTTTTAAATTAATATTTATTATATTTATACTAATAGTTTATTTAATTGCATTCTTTTTATTATTTTTTTTCTCAATTTGACTGTCTTGGTGCAGCATGTCCCAAAAGGGACCTTGCGCCATAAAACCCTAATCAACCAACCAACCATGATGGCATTCAGGATAATTCTACTGCTACTTTTGTTCATTATTGCATAAAATTATTTCGACAAGGTACAATGCACAAACATGTAGGGGAGGGAGCAGGGAGAAAACTGCACAGGTCAATTTTTTAGAATTGCATATCAAGATTGTGGTCTGGGCACGATGGATTCCAAAATCAGTATTGCACCCAGTGATTGTGCTCTAATTTTGTTTACCTCTAACTATTTTTTGATTTTATATTCAAGTTTATCTGACCCTGAAGCCAGATTATTTTGCATATAAGTGTACATTTAAATATGAGTTTGTTTTAAAATTTGATTTGCTAAGAAATGTGGAAATTAGACCAGAGAAAAAAAAAATTATGTATATTTTTTAGTTCAATATTCAGTGTATAGTAAATATTTTGTTTTAAAAAAATGTCATTCATGGCAATCATGAGATTTGAATGTTTTAAAGCAATTTATGCACAATAACATCTTTTATACAGTAAAACCTCGTTACAACAATATTTTAGGGACCAAATAAATATATTGTTATCAAGGGGATATCATTATATCGAGGGGCTGTATATTTAGGGCATTTAAAAAGGATTTCTTTTAGCTTTAAGGTATATATTACTTTAAAAAAAATTATATTTTGATGAAATTAGATGCACAGTGTTAAGGTTCCTGTCCCCGGCAAACGAAGCATTTGCCAGCTAATGCTATCTGTATGGAGAAGTTATTTTCTAATATCTGATTTGCATTTCAACATTTTTTAATTATTTTTTAAATTGGACTACTGAGGTGCATTTTTACATCGCCCCTTTTTTACTTTTCCGATTTTAATTGCAGAATTTTTTTTATAAAGTTACTTTCACTTTCAAAACCAGCTCTGAAAGTGAAAGTGCCCTTATAAAAATTATCTGCAACAAAAATCGGAAAAAATGAGTGATGTAGAGATGTACTGCAGCTACCAATGTAATAAATATATTTAAGAAAATGTCAAAATGCAAACTAGATATTAAAAAATAACCTCCCCATAGGAATAGTATTCACTCGCGAAAGCATCATTTGACGAATACAGGAGCCTTAATAATAATAGTTGAATGATGCAAAATATAATTAAATTAAAAAAAAAATCAGAAAGTAAGCAAAGAGAGATTCACATACCTGAAATTTTTTTTATTTAAAATAATCAAGTATTTTGGTTTGTTTATTCATTATTTTTACTGTTAAGTCAACCAAAAAGGAATGCATCGAATCTAGTGCACGAAAATGATTTTCATCTGTCGACGAAAGGCTTGAAAAAAATGCCTGAAGAGACTTCACGGATTGATGAGCTTCCTGGGACGATAATACAGAATTTGATGGGCCTGTATCATCATCATCATCATCCTCTTCATTATTATTTTGTACCTTGTCTATAATTTCAGAGATAATTTCTTGATCAGTAGCTTCTGCGAAAACCATAAGATCGTCATCTGCTGTTAAATAGTCTTCCACGCTAATTCCAGATTTTTCGCCAGTTCTTTCATTAAGTTATTTTTGGAGATTCAAAACATTCTTGATCACCTGAAAGATCACTGTCTATGGCATTTTCATCACAATCAGATGTTTTATCTTCCATGATACAAAGATCGGCTTTTTTCCAACAATTACGAATGGTTTTCTCCGTTATTTCCCACCAACTTCCAGCAATGTTGTCACAGGCTTCTTTCACATTTACAGCTTTAAAAGCGTCTTTATTTTCAATGTTTACAAGTATTGAATCTACTAATCATTTTCTGTAATAGCCTTTAAAGCATTTTATTACACCCATATCTAGAGGCTGCAAAACTGAAGTGCAATTGGCAGGGAAAAAAACAATTTCAACATTTTGTAGTTTTGGATATGAATTGTGAGCACTGCAGTTATCTACCAACAAAGCAATTTTTTTCTTTCTATTCTTCATTTATCTAGCTTTTGTAGCCATTCAGAAAAAATTTTAGAATTCATCCACGCTTTTTTATTAGCTTTGTATTCCACGGGAAGACTTTTCACGTTCTTAAAGCACCTTGGCTTCAATGAACGACTGATAACGAGAGGTTGGATTTTATGTGTTCCTGCGCTGTTTGTACACAGTAGAACAGCAAGTCTCTGTTTCGATTTCTTCCCTCCATAACACTTTTCACCTTTGAATGCCAATGTTCGATCGGGTAGAAGTTGGAAAAATAGTCCAGCTTCATCTGCGTTATAAATGTCTTCTGGAGCATACTTATTTAAGATTTCTTTCATTTTGTTTTGACGCCATTCATTTGCATCATTTATTGGGGCAGACTTTTTCTCTTCCTGTAAAGTTATTCCATGATGATCCCGAAAACGTATTAGCCAACCATTGCTACCTTTAAAAGTGTCATTCCCTAGCATTACTGCAAATTTTCGTGCTTGCGCACATAACAAGGGTCTATTTATTGGGACATTTGTTACCTTCATCTCTTGGAACCACTTTAAAATATAGCATCAACGTTTTCATTTGTCGCAACTTTCAATCGTTTACACTGTGGGTTAATTGTATTTGAGCTTACAGCATCTTCGATCTGTTTTCTTTTCTTTAGGAACATTGCAACTGTAGACTGTGGCAATCCGTATTTCTTTGCTGCATCAATCTGCTTCATTCCCTCATCAATATCATTAATAACATTCAATTTATCTTGAAAAGATAGTTGCTTTCGCCCTACCATCATAGGGAAAAATATACTCGTGAAAGGAACAAAGTGAAAAAACAAATGTTTCCTTTGGAACTCAAAATCACAAAAGACTCCAAAATCATTGAATTTTTCTATACGCCTTCTAAAAGCTTCAAAATCACTTTGCACCCACTGCCTCCTCTACAGTGTGGTACTGTAGAGGAGGCAGTGGTACACCCCCTCCTCTCTCCCTTTTCTTCTAGCAAAGGGAGGATGACCAAACAGACAATTTGGCACCAGTTGCGACATCTGACAGGGGTGACGAATGAACAGACACTCCCATCTTCTCCTAATTGGAAACGCTCGATCTGCAACACTATTGGGATCCGAAGCTGAATTCTAAGAATTGAGGTTACAAGTACATTCAAATCCTCCCTACCCCCCCCCCCCCCCCTCACACCAGTTATGTGGTAAAGTAAAAGGATAAATTGAAAATCAACTGTTAGTGTTCTGTTGTCAGAATAGACTGAAAAATTGACAAAAGATAAGATTTTTAGTATTTGAAAACCAAAATATCATTATAAAGAGAGAAAATAACACTGATTTTTTATCGTTTTACAGAGGTTTATTGTTCTAGAGAATATCTCAAGATTGAGGGGAGGTTAACATTAGTTTATACGTAAATTCATCGGGACCATAAAATATTATTATAGTAGAGGGAGTTGTTGTATCGGATATCGTTGTAGCGAGAGTGTACTGTATTTAAAAAAATATGATAGGCCCACTCAAATATGTACATTGCATTGGTGCAGATTTAACACTATTGTTTTGCTTGCTTATTTTTATATATATGTGTGGGTGTGGGTGTATAACTTTTCCGAACTCTAAAATTATAAAAGCTTTAACCATGACTTCACAGCCAATTCGCAGCGTTTTTCAAACGTGCACTTTTCTATCAACTTTAAGCTTAATTTAAAAGCTACTGACCCATTTTTTTTAATTTATGAGTCTGTAATTATCAGAAAAACATGCAGCTGGTTGATTTCCTGATGTCTGCAAATTCCTCATTGTGCACTTTCCAAGTGACTCCCCTTGATCCATAGGATAACATGTAGGGCACCTGTAATTTTAAGTGATTTTGACCCCTCGTGTAATATCACTTTTATGTGTAATAAAACTTTAAGACGGCTGGCTCATCGTAATCATTCTCTCCGATTCGCCGACAGTACTTCTTTCCATATTTTTCAATGTACAGTAAAAAAAGAAATAATCAAAAGTAGGAAAACTGGGTGCAGGAAAACACAATGCCAATCCTATGAGTCAAC
This sequence comes from Maratus speculifer, assembly GCA_964019185.1. Lineage (NCBI taxonomy): Eukaryota > Metazoa > Arthropoda > Arachnida > Araneae > Salticidae > Maratus > Maratus speculifer. The sequence continues at coordinate 253,882,700 of OZ025301.1, forward strand.
CACTAGTGGTATTCATTTTTGACTTATGCGCCTCTTCGCTTCTGGCAGACATGGATCATTAGATTCCTCTATTACTACTCTTCCATAAAATAAAGGATTTTTTCTTGTGCTCGATGACTTATGGTTTTGTGTGGTAGGCTCTTTTGACTATTACAACTCATAAAATAAAATTAAAAAAATATTTAATAATAAAATTAAAAAAATACTTAATAAACGTATCATTAATTTTATACTAAAAAAATAATATTAATTTATCCACTAGAAACAAAATACCTTAATGTAAATTCAAAACATAAAATCTACGAAAGCATGTAAAATTGTGTTTTATTTAACTTAAATAGTATAAATTTTCAAACTGGAAAATATTAGAGAAACAGTTATACTTTTTTGAAAGTTATTTTCACACCATACTAAAAAAAAAAAATAACAATTTTGTAGAAATATTTTTAAAAATATTGACAAATATTGAATGCAATAATAACATAAAAGACATTATTTGCCAATCACAGAAGAAAGTGAAACAGTTTTGATGCGATCCTCAGTTGGCGAGCAGTGGAAGAATTTCATTGGGGTATTTCCCCATTATAAAAACAAACACCATCAGTCTTCAAGTTCTTTATTGATGAACTCATAAAATAGATAAACTCTTCCCCGCAATCACCTTAGCACACATCGACACTACAACTTTTGTTATCTAATCCACATCATCAGATATTCTAATTCAGCAGAGAAATGAAACGTGCGTCTTGATAGTTTAAAGGACAATCGCATTCTAACGCTCCTAAAAAACCAAATGAAAAAAAAAAAAACATTTTCACGACAAAACTAGCTCCCTCCTACTCCGTGTCAATCATTTAAAAAATCCAATTAGGATTAACTCGAGTCTCAACGGAAAAAAATGATCAGTTCTGATTGGTCTTAGCAGGCGTGTCCTCGGCAGGAACTCTATTTTTCCTCACAAGTAACAAGCCCTTTAGCAACGCGTATTAACACCTGTCATGCGATGTCAAATAAAAAATAAAATTAAAATCCCGGGAGTATTCCAGAAAGTAAAAAGGTTACGAAATACCTCCTGCTGTTTTGAGAAGCAAGCAATAATTTATTAATAAATAAAATAAGAAAAAGAATTTTAGCTGTTACAAGTTAATACATTACGAAACTAAGATTGAAATATGTTTCACAAATTTAGAATTAAAGCTAAGAGAGAACAAAAATGGCGCAAAATTTTTTTATTTTATTACACATATATTTATATATATACTTTTTTATGTGTTTAACAAATTTGCAATTTGATCTGAAATTACTTTTTTTTAATGATTAAAGACATTTTTCAATGTTGCTTTAAAATCAGTTGACTTAGCTCCATTGAATGTGAAATGGGTGGTAAAATTCATCATTTTATTCTTTATATATCAGATGAAGTAAACAAGTTAAAGTGTGTTGTTGAATGAATGTGCACTGTCACATTTTCATTCCATCTTCTTACTAAAATATCAGTAAAAAAAAGTACATAGTATTATTTTTTTGAATGCTTATTTTTCTTAAATCTCTGAGTTTGCCAAGGTCTAAGAAATATACATTAGCATATACTGGAAATTTTCTAAAAGTGACGTTGCATTAGATTGTAAACCCTGTATACTATAAACAAAGACATTTGGTTGTTAGGTTGACATTTTGAGTTATTTTATTACTAAGTAATAGTTATTACAGCAGTCAATAAATCATTAAAAATTTTTGATAATTTTAAATATAAAATTTGATCTTAACTTACTTTTAGTGTTAATATTTTATATTCTCTTTTTATATTAAGAAAACAATTGTTATTCAATTAATTTATTTTATATTGTATACACCTTTTTTTATATCTGTAGGAATATAGGAGAGAGTAGCCGAATTTAGACCAGTACACTTATTTCCAGCGTTAAATTATTTCATTTTTGGAATATCTGCAAAATATCACTGCATATATTCCAATCCATTCCTCTACTAACTAAAAAAATCTTTGAAAAAATTCGTTTTTTGAAAATCTTAGGTTTTACTTTAATTTGAAAAATTTGTCAAAACTGGTCCAAATTCAGTGACATATTTATGAACCAATGTAACTTCATCTTTCCATTGCTTGAAAAATTATCTGAATTCTGGGATGTAAATGCTGTTATATAAGATGAATATAATTTGGTTTCAATTTTTCATATTTATATTAGTAAGTCATATTTTGCTAATTTTTTACACAAACTTTGAAATTGCCTTAAAAGTTACTTTTTTTCACAAATACTCAAAGCATATCAAATTCAAATTTTTGTTATAAGCTCATTAGTCAAGTGCCTTTTTTTCTAACTATATATTTTGTATTTTGTTTTGTAAAGGTTTAATAAAGATTTTTAAAAACATTTTTGGTATTTAATTTTTGTTTAATGTGTATTTTTTAAATCATTTTTACTTTCTTTTATCTTAAATAGAAGAAAGCAGGCTTGTCCAACCTTTTACTAAGCTGGGGTGAATCTCAGCTTTTGACAAGCAATGAAGGACCTTATTATTTAAAATGACTCAAAACATACAAGAAAATCATCTTTTAATATTTGTGGCAAAATTTACAGGCAAATGCATAGATATAAAGCCCCTATAGATCTAAAGTTCCAAGCTTAAAATCAAAATAACTGTAAATTGTAGTAAATTTAGAATAATACATTTTTCTGCAAGGTATTATCTCAAACATTTTTTAAGTGAAAGAAGCTAGAAATTGAAATAACACTTATTATAATCAAAGGGGCCATCCATTAATCATGTGATTTTTTTTTTTGGCATTTTTAACCCCCCCTCCCCCTTGGTGGTACATGGTGAGGTTCAAGACTTACCTCCCCCCCCCCTACCTTATATCACGTGTATTTTTTAGTATCTACAAAAAATCTTAATTTTTTTAGAATATTTATTATAAAATACAGGTTCAAGTATCATCAAATTTTATTATAGAACATAAAAAAAACTGCAATGATAACCTTAAGAGGTAAACAGAAAGGTTGCAAGTTGTTTTGGACTGATAAAAATAATGAAAGATATTCTTTTTGAGCTACACTAGGTTTTTTTCCCTTCTTATACTCTGCAAATAGGTCTTTATACAGATCACCTATTTTAGACATTGTTTTAATGCAAAACATACAAGGTTAAACAATTTACGCATGCATTCAGTGCCGAAAAAACAGAATAACTGACACTGACAAGCTGAGTCCGGCAGGCGTTTGTCGTGGCTTGTGGGAACTTCACTTCGTTCGTTGCCTGGCAATGGTGAATCAAGGTCACACTACAAGCCGCTTTTGACTTTGTACGCGTTTGACGAAAAAATAAATACACGAAATGCCACTTTTCGGTTCAGTATTGCGCGTTTGCCGAAAAAATAAATACTCGTGATATATTACTACACTCCCCTCCCCCCTTGTGATGTTTTGTGATTTTTTATGGACCCCCCCTCCCCTCTCAAGCATCACATGATTAATGGACGGCCCCAAATGGTAATCAGATATATTGTCATGTTTTTGGGAGATGCAAGTACTCTGCAATAACTGGATTTTTTCTTTTTTTTTTTAAGATGTAAATTTGCTATTATAAAAAATACAGAAACAAATTCATGATTGGTTCCAAAGAGAGAGCCTGAAAGAGTTTTCATTGATGGAAATCCTTTCGCTTGATTTTATAGATTTAGAGAAAAAAAAAAAAAAATCAAAAATTATCTAAAGTTTCAAAGGTCTGGGGGAGAAAAAGGCAGCGTTTATCCTGTGCTATAAAATAGTCAAATGGCCAATGAAATAATGCCAATAACGATAACAAACTTTCGATGTTGAGCTTTCATGCATGAAGGAGGGTGAAGATTGCTCATTTTTTTCCGCATTTTACTTCTTAAGATATTAAAAAATTAATGCCAGCATTTATGAATTTCTAATGTCGTAATTTCCACAAAAAGTTATGAAAAGGATAACTGAAATTAGTGGAAAAACGCAATAGCACATGATTTGTTTCTTTAAAAAACTAAACTTATGCTATTGCCTGCCTTTTTATGTATTGTGAACATTAAAAACTAGTAACAGAAAATCTTCAAAATGCGTCAAGAAATCCTGCAAGGTCAAAGTTGGTATAGTACTAAATTAATAATATTTAAAGTATTAACATGTGTAACTCATTCTTGAAATATTAAAAATATATGTATGAGATAGAAGAAAGCCTAGAGATTGTCACATCCAACTAGTTGGTATTTAATTTTGTTTTGGTGTTTGTTATAGGATAATTTGTTAGTACTTACATCTGTCACTTATTGAAAAATCACACCTCATTTTCGAAATTAGACAGACATAATACAAGTGAAATTTCTGTTCTATAATTCATGACTTGATTAATTCTAGAGCAATAAAAATATTTCTCTTAAAATATTTTATTAGAGACAGTTAATTTTTTATTTATTTTGAATAAAGAATATTTTTGGAGGGGGGGGGGAATTAACTGGGTATTTACAGATCAAATTTGAGATAATAAATTGTGGATAATGAATTATTATACATAAAGCAAGTCATTGCTTTTGTTTAATATTTTGAGAATTCAGGTTATATATAATTCCTAGTCAGGTATATTAATCAATAATAAGCATCTCAGCAGATTGTTAAATATTGAAAAATGCTCTGTTTTTTAAGAAACAAGTTAGTAGGTAAATGATATGTACAACAAAATAAATGTATAAATTAAATGTACAATAACAAATACAATGCTTACAATAATTAATAATACACATATAATATATACAGAGTGATTCAAAATAACATGGGCAAATTGATATGACAAATCAGGCATACGACAAGGATAAAAAATCACATAGGAACATAGGGCTGCAAACCCCTTGTTGAGTCACAAATACAGGGTGTTTCATCCTAACTCAATTTGGGTTGACGGTAATAAACTCCAGAAAAATGAAGTTAATTATAATAAAACATTTAATAGACATTCTCACCATCGTTTTAAATGTGAAAACTTGAACTCTCCATTAGGGAGAGATATAAAAGGAAAAGAAGTGTTTCCATCCATATTAAAAAAAAAATAAATAAAATTCAGACTCCAGCCGCATCACCCACTACCGAACCCAACAAGGGGATGCACATTCATGCACCAGTGCTAACCAGGGCCCATACGGTCACAAGACAACCCTATGTCAGTCTCCACCCTTAACGAGATGACTAGTAGTTGCTCGATCACTTGATCCCTAAAGCCAGTGACAAAAGTCAGCTGACCAGCTGATTGATGCATACGGGACCAATATGCACCTCCCGTCTACCTGAAGCAGAGGCCAAAGTAGTGTGTTGGTTTCCCTCAACTGCCAGGATCCCCCTTTCCAGGGACACGGTTCGCCATGCACGGCCAACACGTGGGTGGTTTACAATTCTCCATGAGTCGATATACAGGATAATATCGGCTCATGCAGAATTGCCCTCAATTCCGAAAAGGAAATTACGATGAGAGTGAAACAAAGTTGAAAGGTGGACATGAGGAGTAAGAGGAAAAGGATTTGGTTGGTTGGTTGGTTGGTTAGGGTTTTATAGCGCAAGGTCCCTTTTGGGACATGCTGCGCCAAGACAAAGTCAAATTGAGAAAAAATATAATAAAAAGAATGCAATTAAATACACTAATAGTATAAATATAATTAAAAAAAATTTCAAAGACCATAGTTAGAAAACTAAAAGATTATTAAAACTGTAAAAATCTAAAACTGGTTAAAAACAGTGAAAAAGATGATCTACTAGTGCTATAAAAACACAGGTTTAAAAATCAATAATAAAATCTGATGACACAAATGTAGTTAAAAACCAGTCAATGAGAGTAAAATGTAAAAAATTAAAAAATATATTTATACTTCGTTACAATCTGTACAATAAGTAAAGTGGCAGGATGAATAAGAATAAAATGCTTATAAAACAGTGTGCATTCAAGTCGGCTCGAATTCCTGCAATATAGTATTATCGTCATAGGCGTCCGAGTCATTGCTATATGACTCGGACTCCATAGCCTCTTCCATGTACTGCTGCAGTTCCTTTGGATATTTTAAGTTTTTAAGAAATGGGTTAGTCGTAGAATTTTTCTTTCCTCTCACCAGTCTTCCACAGTGAAGAGGTTGGAGTTAGGGTTGATTTCTTTTTTCCACTTTGTGCCTGTGATGTTTCTTTCAAATTCTGTTTTCGGACATCCTTGGACTTGGGTGGTATTTTTGTACTGGTTCCAGCTTTGGTATTAGTTTGGGTCTCAGATGATTTTTTGGATTGAGCATTTAATTTCTGTTGTCTTTTTTCTAAGTCAATTATTTTAACCGGTTCTTTGAATGGTAGCCAGCATTCTAATTTAGGGCTTCCACACATTTTAGTAGGGAGACAGACATCACGAGATTCTTTAATTGGTGTGCTGGTTGATTGTGATTTAGTATATCTATTAGGTGGATATGAGGAATCCGTTTGGGTGCTTATGTGTCTTACAGATTTTGATTGGTTTTTAAGAAAGCTGGAGTAAGAAATTCCGACAGATGGGGTTCTGGTTTCTACAAGTTTGCAAGCTTCAGGATAAGACAAATTTTGAGTAATTTTAACTGTGATAATTTCTTTTTCTCTGTTCCAATTCGGACAAGTATGGGAATATGCAGTATGATCTCCCTTACAGTTTGCACAACGTTCGGTTTTTTCACAATCTTTATTGTTATGGCCCACTTCTGCACAACGTGCGCAGGTAAGAGATCTACGACATGTACCATTAGTATGGCCGTAACGTTGGCATTTAAAGCAACAGAGAGGGTTAGGAATGTAAGGTCTGACAGGACAATTCAAGTAAGCGGCTTTGATTCTAGTTGGTAAAGTAGGGCTATTGAAAGTGAGAATGACATGCTTTGTAGGAAGGACTTGTCCATTCCGATGGATAGTGATACGACGTGCATCAAGGACATTTTGATCTTTTACATTTTCTAAGAGTTCATCTTTTGTAGAAAATAATAGGTCTGGCTCAGAGATAACACCTCGGCTTGTATTTAAAGATTTATGTGTTTGTACAGAAACGGAAAATGTGCCTATTGTAGAGCAATTAGTGAGAAGCTGCGATTGTTTAGCCGTAGATACTTCTACTAGTAAATCTCCAGATTGTAATTTTTTGAGAGTGTGGCCATCCCCTAAGACTGACTGGAATGTTTTTGCAATGAGAAATGGTGAAGTTTTTCCAAAGGAACTATCAGACTGGCTATCAGTGCGTTTAATTATGAAATATCGAGTGGAAGTGGAATTCTGTGACATTTGTTGCTCTCTACAAGAGAGAGAAGGAGGAAGTGAAGTATTTCCATCCATAGTAGAAAAAATAAAATTCAGACGCCGGCCGCACCACCCACTACCAAGCCCAACAAGGGGATGCACAATCGTACACCAGTGCTAACCAGGGCCCATACGGTTACAAGACAAACCTATGTTAGTCTCCACCCTTAACGAGATGACTAATATTTGCTCGATCACTTGATCCCTAAAACCAGTGACAAAGTCAGCTGACCAGCCGATTGATGCATACGAGACCAAATGCACCTCCCGTCTACCTGAAGCAGGGGCCAAAACAGTGTGTTGGTTTCCAACACATGGGTGGTTTACAATTCTCTATGAGTCGATATACAGGTTGACATCAGCTCATACAGAATTGCCCTCACCTCCGAAAAGGAAACCACAACGAGAGTGAAACAAAGATGAAAGGAAGACAAGAGGAGTAAGAGGAAATAGAAAAGAGAAAGATCACTCGGGTGCCCTGGGGTTGTGAAGTCCGTGAATACCTAAAGAAGGTATCCCCCTGGGGGATATATATATTTTTTGACATTAAAAGATTGATATATGTAAATAATAATAAATGATTTTAATGAAATGTATAAAATAATTTCAGACAAACCTTATATTTCTGATTATCCCAAAATATCCAGATATATTGATAATTTGCATGCAAGAAAAGAAGAATGGGCACTCTGGTTTTCGAAAAAATCTTGTTTTGCATGGACAGATTACAAACAATATATGTGAAGCAGGTATGCTCTGCAGCAGAAAAAAGCATATTCTGTTGTCCTGTTGGTTGATATTTTGATATCTGAATTGGAAAATTTTTATTACAGAAAAGCAATTTCTGTTGCCAATGGACAACCACCGCCATACTTAACTAAAAAACTATTTAACATAACTGAAATGGAGAATTTTTCTTCCATGCAACCAGGGTCAGACTGGGTCATTGTAAAGGGCGCAGACCTTGAATTTTTGGAGGGCGCAGCTTTTTTAACGAAACTCATTATTTTATCATCTTATAGGAAGCCAATAATATTCATTAATAACAAAGAGACAGTAAGAATATGTAATAGAGCTTTGCTAATCTGAATTGGGACCGGTGCCTATTGTGATTACAAAAATTGCGAAATCAAAATCCGAAATTTTGATTTAAAAAAATTTTAGTTATCTTTTAGTCCGTCATCCGATGGTTCAGCTTGCTGGTTAAACCGGCACAACTCTCGGAAAAAAAATAGTATTCCTTCACTGCAAAAAATTAATAAATAAATAAAATAAATAAATAAATAAATAAAAAGACCCAAAAAGGGTTGTAAGCTCACTGTGTAGAGTACTGTTCCCAAAATAATACAGTAGTATTCCCAAAGTAGTCAATCAAAAATGGTTCAAAACAGTGCAGATCCTTAATAACATTAAAACAATCGTTTTGATATAATGTATACATTAGCTAAGATGTTTTGATTGTTAATGTTATTAAGGATCTGCCTTTTTTTATAAAACCATTTAAGGCTACAAAGTGAACTTTCCAGTTTGGAACACTTTGCTGTACCAAATCTTCCAACTCAATTTCAGTCTTCTCGTTTTTTATTAGCACTTTCCAACAAAAGTGAAAAGTGCTTATGCATTCGGTTTGTCTGGCCGTCTGTCTGTGCTCTAACTCTCGTAAATATACTCGGATTGCCATGAAATTTTTGGACGTTATTTAGGTTTACCCTAGCACAAACCCTATTGAAAATGAAGCTTCTACCATAATTAATTTATTTACAGGGACAGTCAAAAGTTTTCCATTATATTACGGCCTATGGGGAAAAATCGTTTCAAATGAATTTTAACGTTTATAACACTTTACAAAAGTTTGAAAAGTATTTATGCATTTGGTTTGTCTGTCTGTCTGTCAGTCTATCCGTCTGTCCGCACTCTGTCCATAAATAGTTTATTTATAGGAAGAGTCAAAAAATTTCCATTACATTATGGCGTATGGGGAAAAATCGTTTAAAAGATATTACACCCTGTCAAACCTATTAAAATTTACATGCAAATTAAACTGTTTCATGTATAACAAAATTGATAATATGTCACTGAGGCTTAATATAAATTATACGATACTGTATTACTTAATATGAAGTACATTGCATTTACAGGGACACACAAAATATTTCAAATAGTATATTCCTTCCGACGGACTGTAAATGTTTCCGATAATGGCTGATGGATGGATGTGATACATTTTAATTATGATATACGCATTTAAATTTCACTAAATCTTTGTACATTATAAGGGTGTGTATAAATGTTATAGTTGATATACAGGGCTATCCGAAAGAGCTCGCCAATGTTACTGTAAATCACTTAAAAGTGGTTCTTAAATAAAGTATACATTTTTAGTCTGAACTGCATTCAATTTACAAAGAAATGTTTGCAGAATATAGATAAAATGATATACAGGGCCACGCAAAGAATTGTGTACATGGACACCTATGAATGATAATTTATAACAATGTGATTTCAGTTGTTTTAAGAGTGTTTTAGTTTAAAATGAATTTTAGCTTCTTACTGATGTGTAATAAAGGTACAAGGTAAACTACATTGCTGAACAAAAGTTTTCAAGTATGTTTCCCATTTATTAGTACAAATTGCTCTAAAAGAAATTTTAAACTTTTTTCTTGCTAAAGTAAATTTTCCCATTTTATAATATGTATATCAACTGACAGATCAAATACAGGGCTGTTCAAAAGTATTGGAATAGATATTTGGCTATATAACCTTATACCCTAATTAACGAAGTTTTGTTAAAGATTTCATGAAGTGTTGGAAAGTGCTTCATAATCTATGCTTAACGCTAGATTTTTCTTACTTGTTTTTCTTTATTTTTTACTGTTTTGTTTAATTATTTGATGTTTATAATAATCTAATGGAATTGAGAATGAGAAGTTATGTAACAACCCATTACAACATTTTAATAAAAAATTTTAATTTTACTTAAAAGAGGTGTTATAATAAAAATAAATGACATTGACATGTTACAAATGACACGCGACGATGAGATATAAATAACAAAAAACACGCTAACATAACATAACATAAAAACACATATGTATTTTGTTATTTATATCTCATTGTCGCGTGTCATTTGTATTGACCGTGAAATATTTTTTGAAATTTTATTTTTATTTATATTATGATTATGGAACTTATTTGACGGTTCCGAAACATGTCAATGTCATTTATTTTTACTATAACACCTTTCTTAAGTAAAATTAAAATTTTTTATTAAAATGTTTATATAAAAGGTGAATGTTTTAAAATCTGGTGATTAAAAAAATCAATTGGATTTAATAAACTTTTTATCATAACCCATTACAAATTAAAAAATCGGGAATCTACAAATAGCTCAATCAGTGCGTCTACAAGGAGGGGGGGGGGGGGGAGGGGGAACGAGAAACCATTTATAATTTGTAAAATCAAACTGCTGAAAGGAAAAATAAATTTTTATCATCTGAATTAAATATTTTTTGCGTTTGAGAAAAGAGCGACTAACAGACAAAATGATATGAGATTTAAAAAAATAAATAAATAAATAAAATAAAAGATGGCTTCTACGAGCAGGCCTACAGTGCATGTTTTTATTTTATATTCGTGTACATATGTTGTAATTTTCCATAACTGAGTATATTTTTACTCATTTCAAGCAGTTTAAAAAATAAAAAAGTTGCTTTGCTGCAAATATTCCGCTGTAGACAATATTCCGCCGTATACAGAGTTTATTGTATACAAAAAATCATAACGGGGAACTTGAAAATCATTTTTATGTTAGATTTATATCCATCTTATACAAAGTAGAAAAAAAATATTAAAAAAAATTATAAACAGGATAGAATAGAACATGGAGGGATATAAAGAGAACATTCAAAGGTCGCCGTAGCACCTTGGGTGCGGTGCGGTGTTGATCAGCCCTACTTTACCATATACAGCACTGTGCGAAAGGGGCGATCTACCCGGGCGCGGTTATTTAATAGGGCGCCAAATTTATAATAACGACTTCATTTTTTGGCCTGCGACAAGAAAAAGTTGGCAGGGGGACACCAAATTGACCTGGGCTCAGTTTTCTCTTCGCACGGCCATGACCATAACCATGATCATGAAAATCTGTGACAGACGCAACGTTTTGATCATTACATTTAATATACAATATTAAAGCAGTTTTGTTTTCATATTAAAATAAAATTTTTAGCAAAAAAAAAAAAAAAAAAGTTTGAATTACCTTTGTTTGAAGGGAATATTCTTTCTAAAATTGTTTAGATATACAGTTGGCAAAAAAAGTATTTGTACACTTCATTTTTTTTAATTATAATGAAATTAAACAAAAGATTTAAGCAAAAAATACTGTAATACATTAATTTAATGCATTATAATATTATAGAAGCAAAAACAAAATTAAACGAATCGATTTTTTACATCATAATATACAAATATACAAAAATATAATGCAAAAAAAGTATTTGTACACTATGTTAATGTAATATAATTAATGAAAATTTAGTAAAATGATACAAATTAATATTTTATGTGAATTCATTTAGCGATTATGACTACTTCTAGATGGTGTGACATAGATTCCACCAACTTTTTTGTAGCGGTATGGTTAATATTATTCCATGACACAATAAGAGCCTCTTTAAAACTGTTTTTTGCTGATACATATTTTTTTTCGGATTTTTACATCCAATAGCATTTACAAATTTTCTATTGGATTCAAGTCTAGAGATTTTAGAGGAGTTGCCAGTCGTCTTCGAGTATTGCAGGAACCATGTGCTGGTGATCACAGCAGTATGCTTTGGTCGTTATCCTGCAAAAAGTGAAAAGTTTCCTCTACGCCTAATTTCTTAGCACGGTTTAATAAATTATGGCGCGACACATAAATGTATGTTAGACCTGTCCTTCCATTGTCAATAAATTTTAAATGTCCTGCTCCATTAGGAGCTATACACCCCAAAACCATAATATTCCCCCCACCATGCTTGATAGTTTGAAGTATACGTTTTGGATCTAGAACAGTTTTATTTTTACGCCAATTTTTTCGAATGCTTGATGGTACGAAAATTCCGAATTTTCCCTCATCGGAAAAAATTACTGTTTTCCAAAAATCCAATGATTTACTTCTGTATGCGAAAGCGAATACTATGCGTTTTCGCCTATTTGTTTCGCTGATGAATGGATTTTTCCTTGAGGTTCTTCCTTTTAAATCTGCATTGAGAAGAATATTTTTTATTGTTTGAGGTATTACTCTGATGCGAGAAGATGTCGCAAGGTCTCCAGCAAATTTTTGAACCGAACGCATAGGATTTTTTAAAGCTTTTTTAACAACACTCCTTTTTTCCCTCATTGTTAGTTTGCTAAGAAGTCCTGGTTTTCATTGAATTTCGATGCTTTTAATTTATTCATAGTTTCTCACTATACATCCAATAGTTGTAAATGGTAATTTAATAGCTTTTACAAATTCTTGTTGCGAATTTAAATTTTTATTATGCTCAATCATAGGATTTCATATATCTAGAGGTGCCTCTCTAGTATTAGGTTCTATACTCAATTATTTCAAGAGCAAATTAGATTAAATGTCAGACAAATATAATATGAACTCAAAAATTATTAACAGCTTCTGTAAAAGTAGTCCTTTGAACCATAAACACTATAAAACACAGTACATATCAGGATGGAGAAATGTACAAATACTTTTTTTGCAAGAAATTTTTAAACTTTTGCTATTAGAAAATTATTTTACATCTTTATCGAAATTTTCTGTTGTGTAATTTAAAACGCACGGTAAACAGACTGTATTAAAACTATTTTTGACAAAATATCTGTTTTTATTTAGTTAAAAATTAAAAATTTTAGAGTGTACAAATACTTTTTTTGCCAACTGTATATTTAATAACAAAAATACTTTTAATAAAAACACTTATGTTTTATAAATTAAAATCAAAACATTAAACTTTACGAAAACACAAAGCTCCCGTTTTTGAAATGAATGATTTTACTGCAAACTAAATAAAAATAATAATAAATGAAATCGAAGCGAAAGTGATGATCTTTGGTGCCAGACAGTCTGCATGTTCGTCGCCGCTATTGGTAACATATAAATATACTTTAGATTTTAAAAGATTTTGATTGGATGGTGTTGCCCTGAACAAAGAAACTGTCAAGAATAAACAATACAATTATTTTCCTTTGCAAAGGGAATAAATTCTTTTTATTGATTTTTTAATGCTTAAAAAAATATTGTTTTTTAAAAAGATATATAAAGAATATTTTTAACCATGTTGTAGTTATTCTAGTATTTGACATACCGTAATTTCTGGAAGAAACGCCACGGAGTTTACGTGTTTAAAACTTAAACTTCAAGCGATGCCGCGTTTCTACTGATGCGGCGTTTACGAGCATTTTTTTTTTCAAACGTGTTATTTTTCTGAATTTTTCCGAAAATTTAAAAAAAAAAAAGATCATAATTCCAAAATTTCGGACATAAAATGTATCAGGAATTCCGACAAATGGTTGCAAAATCAAATTAATTTCGATTTCATCAAAATATCGCAAAAAATTGGCAATTTTCATTAAAAGACCGCAAAAAGTTACGCAAATTTCGAATTAGATTACAAATAAACGAAAATTGCATTTTCGAATGAATTTCCTGAATTTTCTCCTCCCCTTCTTTTATAACTTTCAGAAAATTTGTTTTGAATCCGATTTTTTCCCCCGTTCCAAAGATTCAGTGATGAATCATGATGAAATGAATGAATCATGAATCTTTGATGAAATGTGCTTTTTTTAAAGATTTTTTTAATTGATTTCATGTTTTTTTTTTTTACAAATTTCTCCTTTTTTCTGCATTTTTCGACAGAATTTACGTTTTTTTTTTTTTAACCAATTTTTTTTTCAAGTATTGCTTCAATTATCAAAATCCATGATTCATTCAAAGATTCACGATTCATTCCTGCAAATTTTGTGAAACGATCGTGGAAAAATCCCGTGTAAGCGCCCCCCTGTAATTATTTTACGATTTTTCGTCACGTTTGGGTGGGGGGCGGATTAACAGTATTTTACGGTACTGTTAGGGAAAAAAATCACCGTATCCGCTGCGCCGCACTAAGCATATTTTTACTTTTAAACTCGTATGCGTCGCGGCGCTTATTCCCGAAAATACGGTATTTAAATAATATTATTAATTTTGTATTTATTTATTAATTTCTGATTAATAATTTCATTTTTATGATTTCTTAATACAGCTTATTAATGTGTTTCTGTTTAACATGTTAACCGCGATTACCGCGGAAATTTCACCTGCGGCGTTTACGACCATTTTCTAAATTTTTTTGAGTGATTTTTCGCGATGCGGCGTTTCTTCCAGAAATTGCTTGCACTTGTAAATGAAAATAATGCTAATGAAATTTCTCCAGATATTTTATCTAGAGAAATCAATGATGTGCATGAATCTGATCAATCATCTAATGATGTTAGATTAATTTTTTTAAACACGATTATTCAAACGGTAAATTTATTATAACAGATGTAATTTAAACAGATTAATTCAATAATGGAAAATCTACATCCATCTAATGATGATTTTGATAATTTATCATCTAATAGTGGTTCTGATGATTTATTATCAGTTAGTGATTTTGATGATTTGTCATCTGATAGTGATTTTGATGATGTTGATTCTTCAAATGTGATAAAATCAAATAATTCATTGGTAAAAAATGCAGCACTTGAACTTACACAAGATTCATCACCTTGTTTAAAAAATGAATTAATAGCTTGGCAACAGAAATACTTTATCGAGAATAATGTAATGTCTGCACTGTTGAAAATATTACATTCACATGGCTCACCTGAACTTCCATCTGATTCAGGAACTCTACTTCATACTGCTAGACACACAGAAACTTCTATTGTAGCTCCCATAGGTATTGCCACTTTGGCTTAGGTCAAGTATAAAATCAAGTGGTCACTAATCTTAAGAATCAAAACAAGAGAAAAGATAAGATAGATTTATTAATTAATATTGATGTTTTACCACTGTCAAAATCATCCAAAAGTTCTTTCTGGCCTATACTTTGTTCCGATACTGAACTTAAAGATGTGTTTGTTGTTGGGATGTTCCATGGTTATGGTGGTAAACTTAACGACTCAAATAAATTATTGGAAGAATTTGTTAAAGAAGCAAAGCATTTTATAAAAAATGGTTTTATTCATGATGATAAAACTTATGAAGTAACATTGCATGGTTTAATATGTGATGCACCTGCGAAAGCTTTTGTGCAAAAATAAAAGGGCATGGTGGTTATTCCAGTTGCACTAAATGTGAAATTGAAGGAGAATACAGCCACAAACGAGTATATTTTCCTGGAGAAGGTAAATTACGAACTAATGAAGATTTTTTGCGACAAACTGATGAAGATTACTAGACTGGTGTTTCAATTTTATCTGAGATTCAAATTTTAGCTCTGTTGACAATGTTCCTTTGGATTATATGCATATTTTCTGTTTAGGAGTTATGCGAAAAATGATTTTTTTTATGGTTAAATGGACCATTATCAGTGCGATTGTAGTCATCAGGTATAGAGCAAATATTCACAAGTTTAAAAAATTTGCTATCAACAAAACCAAAAGATATTACAAGAAAGGCAAGGCCCTTGGATGATACCTACAACTGGAAGGCTATAGAATTCAGAAACTTTTTGTTGTATTTGGGTCCGTAAAGTTGCAGAAAGTAATTTTCTAAAAATACATGTAGCAATAACTATTCTAGCTTCAAATGGTTTCCAATTTTATAAAAAATATATGGAAAACAACATGTACCACATAATATTCATAACTTATTGCACCTAAAGATGTAGAGAAGTATGGCCCACTCAATGAATTCAGTGCATTCAGATTTGAAAATTATATGCAATCCATTAAAAAACGATCAGAAAAGCCACTGACTCCAGCAATTTGCAAGACACTTGTCTGAAAGGAAATTTGATAAAAAACCAAGTCTTTTCAGAGCAATTTTTTAAAGCCCATAATTCAGGCCCTTTGATAAGATGTGAAAATGAAATTAATTTGAAACAATATAAAGTTTATACCAATAAAAACTTGTTTATTAATTGTTCAAAGGTCAAAGATAACTGCTTATTATTAAACAATAATACAGTTATAATTGCATATAATATTTTCTGCCTTGATGGTGATAAACAATATAAAATAATTGGAGAAGATTTAAAAAAAGTTCGGAATCTTTATACTGTGCCATGTGAGTCTAGTCTTGTTGGCGTCTATGTTGCAGAAAAGATTCAAGGATTGAAAGAATGGCCTCTTCCTCAGAATCTCTTCTGTTATAAATAAGATGTGGAAGATACCATTATCAGAAGATTTTTATGTTGTAAATTCATTATTGCCCATATAAAAATTTTAACTTTATTTATATAAAAAAAAATATTTAAACTAATTAATCCATTTTAAAAATGAAAAGCTTTCTCAAAAAGTGGCATTGAAATTGAGACTAATTAAAAAAAACTTTTAAACATGCCAATATAATCTTGACCCCTCCTACACTTTACAATGAACTTACTGTGAAGAAATTGTTTCCTAATTTTATTGAAGCCATCATTATGACTGGTCATAATGCAGGGAAGGATGTATTTATCACACGAATAACAATTATCCCATCAGATCTCCCAATCCGACTTAAACGAGTCCAATTTTCTATCTGTATCAACAATGCTATGATTATTAATAAGGCACAAGGCCAATCTTTAAAAGTAGTTGGACTTGACTTGCGATCTCCTTGCTTTTCACCTGGTCAACTGTATGTTAGATGTTCCAGAGTTGGCAACAACAAAAATTTATTCCTTTTAGCTCCTAATGGGAAAACAAAAAATGTGCTATGCCAAGAAATCCTAAGATCAATGTAGTATGCTGAAAAGATCATTGATGTAAAACAAAGAAATTCAATTCATGAAAAAGTTGCAACCATCTATCAAAATGTTGAAAATATGTATGTTGAGAAACATAATGAAGAAATGAAAAATGCAAGAGAAATGCCCTGTGAAGAATATATTGTAACCAATAATGGCACAATATGTGGTTGGTTGTATAAAATTTTATGGTGCAAGGTCCCTTAGTAGACATGCTGCGCCAAGACAAAGTCTAAATAAGACAAGAAAGGTTTTTTAAAATTCAAAATAAAATAGCAATGAGATATAATAAAAACCAATTTAAAGATGCCAAAATCATAAAAAAAACTGTAGCACTTGCTGATAAATGACAATATATAAACAATGATATGGATGATTGAATAAAAAGAAGATTAAAAATAATGGAATGCTATGTCATGGTATAATTAAAATCAGTCAATAAGAGTAAAATAGAAAACTTAGATAAGATGTAACAAGTTAAAAACTGTACGGTCAGAAATCTAATAAAAAAAAAACAGAGTGCATATAAAAATGTCAATTTGTTAAAACACAGATCAATAGAATCTCTGATGTCAATTAGATTCAAACTCTGCTAACATTGCATTGTCATCATCAGCATCAGAGTCATTACTGTATGACTCGGACTCCATAGCCTCCTCCACATATTTCTTCAACTACTTTGGATCCTTCACATTTTTTAAAAATGGGCTAAGAGAGCTTTTCCCTTCTTTCCCTACAGTTTTCCGCTGTGAAGTTGGTGTTGAGGATTTTTTATAGGTTTGTGGCAAACTTTTTCTTTTAAATTTTATTTTATGTGAATATTGCACGTTTGTGAACTATTTGGACTTGTTGCAGCTTTACTTGAATCTTTCTGAATATACGTTTTTTGGCTCGGTTTTACATTTCGACCAGTATTGGATTTTTGCAAATTAGAAGCTGATGTAACAGAAGTATTTTTTGGTGGTGAATCAGTCACAGTTTCCGTTTTGACTAATTATAACTGGTTCTTTGGATGGTAGCCAGCGTTCCAACTGTGGGTTTACTAAACATTTAGTTGGGAGAGAGATATCACGGGATTATTTGATAGGAGTGTTTGTTGATTGTGTTCTGGTTGGATTATTTGGTGGAAAAGAAAAATCAGTCTGGATGCTAATATGTCTTACAGATTTAGACTGCTGTTTCAATAGGCTTGAATAAGACACGCTGACAGACGGGGTCCTGGATTCTACGAGCTTCTGGGTAGGAAAGATTTTGCATTATTTTTAGAGTGAGAATTTCCTTTTCACTGATCCAGTTTGGGCAAGAGCGAGAGAAAGCTGTATGATTACTCTTGCAATTTATGCAGCATTCCGATTTTTCACATGAATTACTATCATGGTCAACTTCTGCACACCGTGCACAGGTAAGGGAACTACGACAGTTAATGTTAGTGTGGCCGTATCGTTCTTTGCAGAAATTCATCTGGATCCAGGTAGACTTTTCTCTCATTAGCAAAAGAAGATGACTAACCAGAAGGCTGCATTTTCACAAACAGCAAAAATTGCAGGTTTCTGATTTGTCAAACTTGTTTCGCTAATCACCAGAAAATCTGTCTGGTTTCCATCGTTGAAGAAAATCTTCTGAATCGATCATTCGCTTTGGAATGACATCATCATTTCTTTAACTTCTTTCTTTTAGCACCATGGAAGAAAAATGTTTACATCTGCAAGCCTGTGCGGATTTGTGGCACTCTACTGTATATACACCGACGAGCCATTACATTATGACCACCGTCCATCTACAACAATGGGATCGCCCAGGAAGAAAACCAATGCGCGTGCGCGGCTGAGGTTGGAGTATATAAAAGGGCTATGCATTGTCTTTCCGAGCATAGCTTGATTAGCGACATAATGGGAAAAGCAGCTGATTTATCAGACTTTGATAAAGGTCAAATCGTTATGGCTCGGCGACTGGGAACGTCGATATCAGAAACGGCGCGTTTAGTTGGCTGTTCACGTGCAGTAGTTGTGAGCACATATCGAAAGTGGTGCATGGATGGTGAAACGACAAGTCGCCGGCCAGCGGTGTGTCGTCCATGGAGCATTGATTCCAGAGGAGAGCGGAGATTACTACGCATTGTTCGCCGTGATCCAAGAGCTACAATAGCTGAAATCAGTACCAACTATAACAGTGGCGACCCAGGCAGTGTTTCTCAACACACTGTGCAGCGTACATTGCTGCGCATGGGCCTACGGAGCCGGAGGCCGAAGCATGTCCCTGCACTGACAGCACGTCATCGCCAGCTGCGTCTGCAATGGGCCAAGAAACATCGGAATTGGACATTAGAAGAATGGAAGAAAGTTGCATGGTCCGATGAATCACGTTTCCTGGTTCATCACATCGACGGCCGTGTGCGAATACGCCGATTTCCAAACGAAACCCTGGCTCCCGGGTGCACAATTGGACGGAGACAAGCAGATGGCGGAGGTATTATGGTGTGGGGATTGTTTTCATGGAGCACATTAGGACCCATAATCCCTATACAACAATCCCTGACGTCAATGCATTACATGAACATCGTTGCAGACCAGGTTCACCCATTCATGGCAACAGTATTTCCAGAGGGGGATGGTGTTTACCAACAGGATATAATGCACCATGTCATAAGGGTGGAATCGTCACGGAGTGGTTCGAGGAACATTCCAGTGACTTTCAAGTCATGTCTTGGCCTCCAAATTCTCCTGACCTTAATCCAATAGAACATTTGTGGTCCCACCTGGAAAACCAAATTCGAGCTGCAACGCCACCCCCTCGTAATGTGAGGGAATTGCAGGACCAGTTGGTGAACACTTGGTACCAGATACCTCAGACTACGTATCAGCACCTTGTGGAATCAATGCCTCGCCGGGTTCTGGCAGTTTTGAGGGCTAAAGGTGGTCCTACACGTTATTAAGAGGATGGTCATAATGCAATGGCTCTTGGGTGTATATATATATATAAAACTGCTGATGAACTGCCACTGTTACCCCTGATATTTTTTCTACTTAAATAAGAATTGTTTTTTAATCATCAAACATTTTAATCGTAATTGTTTTCCTTTTCAGATTCTTCAGAAAGTAAATAAATTAAAAGATTAAAGCTGGAACTTAAGCAAGCATATGCAGAAATTGATGCTCTAAGAAAAGGAAAAAGTAAATCTGCAGAAGAAATTGGGACAAAAAAATTTAACAGTCTCAATTCTACGTTGTAGTAGTAAACTGCAATTCTACACTAGCCTGAAGTCAAAAGATTTATTTGATTATTTAGTATCATTGATTAAAAATGAAACAAACACCATCAAAACTGTTAGATTGGAAACACACATTTTAAGTACTGGCAAGGTTAAAATTAAATCTGCTGAATACAGACTTAGCTTATCGATTTGGCACGTCAAGGAAAAGTATACAAAGAATTTTTTATTTTATAATTCCTGTGTTAGCATGCAAACTAAAATCTTTAATAAGGTGGCCTACATGGGATTCCTTACAAGTAAATTGTCCAAAGTGCTTCTGACTTTCTGCCTACAAAGACACTGTATGCATAATAGATTGTACGGAAGTTCCTATACAAAGACCAAGTAATTGGTGCACAAGACAAAAAACTTGGTCTAATTATAAGCACTGCCATACAATCAAATTCTTAGTAGGTATGAATCCAAGCGGTGCAATTAGTTTTTTATCAGAATGTTGGGGAGGCAGAGTGTCTGATAAGCATATCACAATAAAAGGTGGGCTGTTTGAAAAAATAAAGCTTGGCAATGTAATCCTTGTTGACAGAGGATTCATTGTTTCGGATTCTTTGCAGCAAAAGGAGCTAATCCAGTAGTGCCAGATTATATAAGAGGCAAGAAGCAACTTGCTCCCCAGAAAGTTGCGAGATCACAAAAAATTTCGAATGTGAGAATTGATATTGAAAAGTTAATTAAATGAAAAAGTTAAAAATTTTACATAGCGTAATAACAATAAGATTTTTAAATTATATTGATTGTGTTACTGTCATTTGTGCAGGATTATGCAATATGTCTGCATCAATTGTAAGTTATGATGGGGCATCGTCTATGAAGGGCAGTTTCAATGGTGTACTGGCAGTAATCCGTGAATCACATCCAGAAGCCTTATAAGTACACTGTAACTCGCATTCGTTGAATTTGGCTTTAAGTAACTCATGTCAAATTCAATCCATTCGAAATTGCATTGGCACTATCAAATCTTATGAGCACATAAATTCTTGAAAACAAATAAAAAAGAAAACTTTCCTGAGGTAAAATGGAGGATTCTAACAGCAATGTGTGAAACTCGTATGGTTGAAAATCATGAGGGTTAATACAATTTAAAGAATCTAGCAGTCGTTATTGTATTAGAAATATTGAGTGATGACAAGCGCCCATATTCTCCCCATATTTCGGAATGGAATGGAATACGAATTCAGTTCACCCAGAATATGGCTTTGATTTCGGTTTGAATGAAAAGAGGGATTCTCCCCGAACTTGATCCCAGATTCGGAATAATTAATATTTATTCCGCAGCGTTTGAATGAAGTGATGCATGAATCTTCTATAAACCAATCGCGATCACCAGACCACGTGCTTTTATTAATAATTATTTACTTTTTTTTTTTTTTTTTGCTTCTCACTTGTAGTTTACATTTAGTTCACTAAAATTATCAAATGTCACAAAAAATGAGTAAAGCTCAAGTGGAAATAATGTTAGAATTCATCATGAATAACAAAATTATGTTGAAAAGAGATGGTTCTGTAACCAAAGAAGAAATTAAAAATAAATGGATACAGTTATCTGATATTTTAAATGCAGAACCTACAGGAGTAGTTAAATTGAATGTCAAGAGGAAAAAAGTAAGTTATAAT
Source organism: Maratus speculifer (assembly GCA_964019185.1). Classification (NCBI taxonomy): domain Eukaryota; kingdom Metazoa; phylum Arthropoda; class Arachnida; order Araneae; family Salticidae; genus Maratus; species Maratus speculifer. Next base: position 253,904,851 of record OZ025301.1, read on the forward strand.
TTTATCGGGTAGATGAGCCAGTAATGGACCCCTTAAGGAATTTCTCAAAAAAATAATTTATTAATAGTTATTGTATTCCAATTTTTTTCATATTATATTAATCTTTCAACAATATTTAACTAATCACATAGTTACATTTCCCAATAAAAATAAAAATTTAATTTTAAATAATAGAAATATGTCTCAACACCCAAAAGCCCAGTAATGGACCACCTATGTTCCAGTAATGGAACACTTATGTTCCAGTAATGGGCCACCCTACAAAAAATAACAGATAATGGTTTTTTCAATTAATTTTGCTCCAGAACTTAATGAAAGCATACTAATAAAACAAAATATTAAAACTTAAGTTAGAAATTCATTACATTAAAGGATTTATAATAAAAAAACAATAAACAAAATATTTAAATTTAAGTTATGAATTTATTATAATCAAGGATTTATAATGTGGATATAAAACAAAATATTTAAATTTAAAGGGTTTATAAGATAAAGACAATGTTTTACTGAAATCAAGTTTAGATAAAATAAGGCATTAAAAAAAAGTCTCCAGTCTTCATTCATATCATTATATAAATGATGTGCTGTGCAAATATGAAATATAAATAACAAATCTTCAATTTTATCATCCCTTTCCGATAGTCCAAACTATTCAATATGGAATTTTAGAATGCATTTAAAATAATAAATGTTCTTGCACTATCCAACCATTTTCAGACAATCATATAGCCTATCAATTTGGCACAGATTGATTCCACAATTTCGCATTAGAGATGCTTATATGGATATATTATCATGAATGGAACAATCTCACTATTTGCTGAAAAACATCCCATAACAGTGATTTGTTTTTTTTCATTATTTGGAACTACATAATACGCATCTTTAACTGATTTTGGTCCCAAAATTTTCCCTGTTTTAAGAGCACAAAAGAAACCCAGTTTTAACTCCATTGAAAATTCTCTCTGTATGCTTTAGAATTCGGAAAAAAATAATATCTTCTTCAAAATATGATTTTACATTTCTGAACCAACTTCATTTGTAATGGAACATCTAGATTTTGTCAAATGTTCTGCTTGTTTTTTGTACCAATTTTGGATGACTTTTTAAAAACAACTATTTATAAAGAAATTGCCTTTATTAAATTCTAATAGGAAAATTTAAGTATTAAATTTGATTGTTTAGCTTTTTAGTTAAATCAAAATATTTTATCTCTTCTGAATTTACACTTTTTGTATTGGTCACTTGGGTGGTCCATTACTGGAAAATCACGAAATAAGCAATCCAGTAATATGCCACCCCTCCTAAAATCTTAAAAATAAATAAAAATTTTTAAATGGCCAATGGTATGTTAAATTCAATGTTTTATATTGCTAACCAAACAAAAACATTCAATTTTTACGGAAAAATAAAAAAGATATAAACTAAGTAAGTAAAGTCTGCTCTTAGCATGTTCATTAAGATTTTCAGTGAAAAACAGAAAAACTGTGAAACTTTATTTTCTGCTTTCTAATTGTTTTGACGAAAATTGTAAAAAATTAATCCAGCTTATAAAGCATGCAAGGTGGAGCTCAGAAAAAAATAATAAAAGCTTAACTATTATTTATTATTTTTTTATAAATCAAAAAGTGTGAGGTGGCCCATTACTGGAAGGTGGTCCATTACTGGCACATCTACCCTATTATGTATTTACTTTGTAACTAATGCACCCAATGTGTAAAGCTTTTCGTCGTTTGATTGATATAATTTACTTTTTGTCCCAGTAGTTTAATAACTGCAATATGTAGTAGCACTCTAAAACAATAATTTAAACACTGAATAATTCTGATAGATACTTTATTAATTAATGTTATCCCTTTTTTTTTTTTTTTTTTTTTTTTTTTAATATGTATTTTATTTCATTAGTCTGCTTTCATAAAATTCTGATTATAAATATAGTTAAAAACAATTTATATGTGTTACTTTTTATGAGATGTCCATTACTAGATCTTTGGATGTTTTGATATACAGTAAACTCCCTCAAATCTGCACAGCTTGGAACCAGAGCTTGTGCGGATTTTAGAATTTTGCAGATTTCTGGTCATTGCTTTGTTTACATTTTTTAAAAAGTAATTTGAGTGCAATTAATAATGCAATTGGAACTATAATGAATGCTTACAATATAATAAAATATTAAAATAAGTAATAAACTAAAATAATAAAAATTTAGATAATTTTTAAAATGATTAAAGTACTAATAGCAAAGGTCAAGTTAATAATCAATAATGTATGATTAAATATTCATTATAAAGATTAAATGCATTTTTCCACAATTATTCAACAAAATTTGCCTCATGAAAGTACATTACTAATTCACATCAAAATCATAAAAGAAAGATTTTTTTTTCTAGCCAGGTTTAATAACCAAAAAATTCTTGATTAATGCATAAATATATTTGGTAAGAAGATTATGATTACTACTAATATCAGTAATATCTTAAATTTTTTCCAAAAAAAAAAAAAAAAAATCTTTCTTTATGAAAAAACACAAATAGAGTATCATTAAGAAATTTACAAATTAAAAAAATATATGGAATTGAAACAAAACTAAAAAAAATCAAATTTTGTCCCAATATCTGAACTGAAAGTTTCATTGTATACATTCATAAAATATGTGCAGATTTTAGAGAGTTGCTGATTTCTGGTTTGCGGATTTGAGGGAGTCTACTGTATTTCTGTTATTTACAATTAAATTTTCATTCATGTTGGGAAATGAGACTATGAAAATGGTTAAATATTGTTGATAGATTAATAATAATTAAAAAAAAAACCTGTATACAGTAAAACCTCCATAACGGACACTCCCGAATAGCGGACACCTCTATTTAATGGACAGTTTTCCAATCCCCACTCCCAAAACTTGAATTTTTGTATGTTTAACCTCTGAATAACGGACACTCTGAATAGCGGACACTATTTTCGGCGATAAAGAATGAAAAAAAAAAAAATTTAACAAGAAAAAAATGAAAAAAAAAAAGGTAAAAAGACCTCTAAATTTATCAGGTTATTACATCATAAATTTTGTGACCATAGATTAATGTGGATCGTGAGCTGGGGAAAATCCCCTCCCCCTTCATGTCCAGCTTTGAATTCAGGAAGTTGCCCGGGAGAGACATCTCCCAGAGCATTGAAATGTCCCTCCAAAAAAATTTGAGATTTTATTCTTTTAACCCATTGGGGACGAGTGACACGTATACGTGCCACAAAAAGACTTAAGAATTCTTGTTCATCCCCGCCAATAAAATTTTCCTTATTTAATCGGAACATTTTCTCGATTTAATAAGGCACAAATTTCTGTATTTAAAAACCGATGACAAAACATTTATAATTTCGTAAAAGGCTCCCGTCGCAAAGGGGTTTGAGGTCCAAATGTGCTATCCCCCCCCTCTGCGCTCGGAACTCTATAATGTCCAAATAACGTCGCATTTAAAAAAAATTACATGTAATCACAAGCAAAAGTAAACTTTTGTAACAGATTTTTTTCATAAGAATGTAATAAACAGTGGATAAAGGTGTGCACAATTTTATTCCAATTTTACTGCTTAAATTTTTTTTAAATTTCTAATTAATCATATAATAGAGGTTTTAGGCCATATAAAAGTCAATTAATGAAACATTAAGAATTTCTTAGTGATTTTTGAATCTTTGAAGTGTTCCCAATAGCGGACACCTCCGAATAGCGGACAATTTCTACGTTCCCGAGGTGTCCGTTATTTAGAGGTTTTACTGTATTATAACAATTTAAATAATTTTTATAGAAATTCTTTAAGGATGTCCATTACTGGCACACCTACCATATATTAAAATATACCATATATGTATATTAAAAGTAAAATATCGCTATCTATCATTATCAGGGGTGCAGAATATGTCTAATTTAAGATATGGGGAAATGTTGCAGAAAAACAAGTATGATTTCGATTTTAACAATGAATTACATGCCAGACATAATTCCTTGATATAAAAAAAAATTCACTATAAATAGAAACATTTGTATGGCGATCTTTATAAAATCGGTGTCAGAATAATATGTACCATCTGTACTCATGCATGAGTTGAGAAATTTTTGAATAATAATTTGATAATACAGAATATAATACTATACATATAATAATAATGAATTTAAATTACAAATTAAAATAGATATAAAATTGATATAAACCTAAAAATGTCAAGTTTTATTTCTATATCTGAACTGAAAGCTTCATTGTTTACATGTGTAAGTTATGTGCAGATTTTAGAGAGTTGCAGATTTTAGGGTTACAGATTTGAGGGAGTCTACTGTACTATAAAAGCATACCATAAACTACAATATTTCATTTGAAAATCAAAATATGTTTTTTAATTTGTCTAAGAAAAATCATGCATACAGCATAGATTATGAAATATTTTAGAACACATTCAGAATACTGTAAGTTTAACAGATTTCTGTCTAAGAAAAATGGAAAATTTTGATTGACAGTAAAAATTTTATAGAAATCATCATGTGGGGCAAATTTAGATGTGTGCCATACAACAGGTCTAAAGGATGCTAAAAACGTACAACTTACAAGAAAAATGTAAAATCAGGCATTCCAAGAATACGGTAACAAAGCTTCAGTTTATCAAGGGGAAAATGATGTCAAATCAAGATGAACAATTTGAAAACACAATTTAAACTATTATAAATAGTCACTAAAGATTTTTTTTTTTTTGGCAGCCCTATATATATATGTGATAGTTGCTTCTTGAACTATGTATGAACTTCAAGGAATTCCTGAAATTGCTGAGCAGTATGCATACTGCTCAGCAATTTCAGTCAGTAAACTAATGCTGTTGAAACTTTTGTGCAACCCTGTATTTAACAATAAAATTTAGACACAATTAGTCATAATTGGAAAATATTTAAATTTTAAAACACATTTCCAGCAATTATTGTCTGTTGGCTTCAATAGTTCAATTATTGCTCATTTTCTTTTACATCCAAATCCTTATGTTGCTGTAAATAAACAATAAGCTCTATGCACACTATATTCTTATTCTATAGTAAAAACCTTGTAGTACACTTCAGTGATGTATATCAATTTAAAATTGTAATATTAAGCATTCTAATTTAATGAACCCCCCCCCCCCACTTTTATTTTCTTTCTCTCATTATAAACAAACTTCAGTTTTCAGCTCCACCTGAAATTAATGAATTATTGGAGATCTCTGTCTCAGAGTCGGCCAATGGTGTAGATAAAATGACACCTGAGTATTTTTGCCACCTTCAGCACAATAGCCCATGGTTTTAAATGTTAATAATTGCTGCTGTGTAAATATACAAGCAAATACAAGTATACTTATCAGTTAGCATCTTCTTTTAGACCTTTTTTTTATTTACTTAAAGCAAAACTAATTTTTTTCTTGTTTTTCTAGAAATGTTGGAAAAGTTATTACGCAAAACCAATATCATCATGCACAAAATAAACATTCTGGAAGAAAAATGGCCAAGAAAAAAAACAATCATAAGCCAAAGCTTCTCGTGTAATACTTCGATGACTTCAAGGAATTTCAACAATCTTTAATAGATGATGAAATTTATAAAAGTTTGGTAAGAGAATTTTAAAATTATGATTAAAGGGTGTAATTAACTTTTATTCTTTTGTGTATACTGTTAGGATAGCAATTTTAAGCTTAACATTGCAGGTGAAGTTTTTGAAAGGTATTGGCAAGAATTCCATGACTCATGTGTTAAAATAATTAAAATATGTTTATGATAATCTTTTTCCCAGGGTGACTATACTTCAGAACAAAAACGATCTGGTCCAAGCCTGTTTTTTGGAAATGACAAGTTATTACTCTGTAGGGGCCAAATTGAATACCTGAAAAGTGATTGCTCATTAGAACGTGCTGCCATTTAATTGTTAGGAGTTTACCACATTTTTAATTAAAATTTTCCTGCAGCCTATGGACAATTCTTAGGTTTGCTGCAGAATATTATTGTTGAAGGAAAGAAATTTCCAAAAGTGTTTTCTTCTAATCACCATCTACAAGTAACAGAAAATTTATCTTAAGTTGTCCTGTATGTAATTGTAGCATGAATGGATACATATTGCTCAAACAAAAATTAGATTGATATGATTGATTGATTGATTTGAGTGGGTGGTAGAATTTCAGAAATTCTTTTTTCTCCCTTTAGAAAGATTGACAAAATCTTAAATCCAGAATAAAAATATCTTACTTTATATAAGTTCATCTATATAGTATTGAAATAAATTTACACCCTAAGTCAATTGTATATAATTATCTTTTTAATCCCATGAACATTTTATTAATTAATATTTAGTTTTTTTATATTGATTTCTGCATGATATTAATGTTGTGAAAGTAAGAAAGAAATCATAACATGTATTATTCTATTTCATTGTATTGTTTCCTCAATTAAAATAGGATTCAATTGCTTGCAGCATAAACAACATAACATACAGATTTTCTAATTTGAAAATGTATTATTAACTATTTAATTTTAATATTATACAACAATCTGAATTTTTTTTTTTTTTTTTTGGTAATTTTAGGTGTTTTAGCCAAATCTGTTTGGGAGAAATTAATAATCACAGAGATGCACTACGTTGCTAACGAGTAGCAAGGAGAAGTGGTTCTGCTGCTGGTGCAGTAAAAGTATGGAAATATCAAAAGCAGATGGAGTTTTTGTTAACTTTTATGACAAATAGACAAAGGGAAACAAACCTATACGATCTTATTGATGATTCCCAGTCCAATGTTGAAAACAAGGCCCCTCTTGAAGAGGAGCTATTTCTGCTTGAAGAAAAAAATGAAGAAAATTTGCAGAATTCTATTCAGGATCCTGAATTTGTCAAGTTTGAAGAAGCCTGTTATTATACCACCCCAAAAAGTGGTATCAAAAGAAGCAAAAAGCAGTATTTAACTGCATTGCTCAAACAATCTATTTTAGGTCGTGAGCAAAGGGCAAAAGAGAGAGCCTTTGAAAGAAAAAAAAATGAAGAAAATGCTGCTCCTAAAGATGATATCACAAAATTTATCAAGAATTACATTAATCCTTTCTGTTTCAGGAATTTTTGTACATGGCATTTGTTTTGAAGTCCCATTCGCTCATGCCACAATAGAAAATTATCATTTTCCACAGCTACACAAGCAGATTTAGGAATATATTTAGGAATCATAATATTTTGAATATATTTTATTAAGTTTAAAAACTTGCATTAAATTAGATGGCAAAAGATAAAAAAATACACTAAACAAAGTGGTTCGTCTTGCACATGAATTTATAATAGAAGTAGCAGTACTGTATTGTTATTTGTTTGCCAACCAAAACTGGTTGCCAAGAATGATGCCAGGTTTATGGTCGCATGGTAGAAACTACTCTATACAGTAGATGCAATCCATAGTAATTTAACTATTTCACCCTTAATTTCCAAGGAAGAAAAAATGTTGCAAGAATTTTAGAAAAGAGAAAAATTTGTTGCTAGGATATCCATACTGCAGTAAATTTATTAGATCCATGCTATTAAGGAGCAATGTTTGTCCAATGATAAGATTTGAAGTGCTTTTAAAAATGACAAATTGAATGAAGCCTTGACAAATTGAATCTCAAACAGCAAGGTTTTAAACAAGCTTTTCTTAAGACAGTGTTTGCGATCAACGATTCCAATACTGGTGAATTCTGTGGAACATGTTTTAAATATATTAATAAAGGAATTGTTCCTAAAATGTGTGTAAATAATGGTTTGCGTTTTCCAACAATACCCGATTGTTTAAAAGATCTTACTCGGCTAGAAGAGAGATGTGTTTCTGCCAGAATACCTTTCATGCAGATCCATAATCTTGGAGTTGATAAGCAGGTTGGTTTAAAAGGATCCATCATCAACGTTCCTGTAAATGTTGATGAAATGGTGTGAGTATTACCTCGTAATCCACAAGATACATTTACAGTGCAGCTAAAACTGAAATGTCGTATGCAATATAAGCATCATTATTTGTACGAGAATGTATGTCCTAGAAAGATATATGATGCAGCCACTTATTTGACTCATCAGAAATTGTATTCCGAATTAGGTATTGGGATTTCACATGATTGCAATCCTTGTGAGGAAGATGTATCGGACTTCAGCTCTTCGAATACAGAAATGCACGACCAACTTCATGTACCTTCATGTAGTGTTTTGAACGAAAATCATACTGAAGATGATGAAAATGAACCAGATAATCCTGGTTGTCAGGAAACATTAATTCACAACGACGAAGCTATATCATTTGCTCCCGGAGAAGGACATCGTCCCATATCCATACTTTTAGATCCCTACGCTGAAGAATTGTCTTTTCCCAAAATATTCTGCAGACAACCACGTAATGTTACAGTTAAATTAAGTTATTCTGAAATAGCCAATTCAGAAATAAGAAAGTATGACCGCAGAGCTGCCAGAGTGGATCATCTTCTATATGCATTTTATGAAAACCAACTGTCCCAAATAGCTGGCGCGCTGTCCATTGCATTATGAAAAAAAAAGAAAGGTCCAGGTTTACCTGCACAAAATTTTCGCAAGCTGTGTGTGCAGTTTTATGGGTTGGATTGTGCCCATTTTGTGACTGCACCCAGTCTTGCATGGCAAGCTTCACTGAAAATGAACCAGCAGCCCCTCAAATTGCTCACAGATATCGATATGCATCTTTTGGTTGAACGTGGGATTCGTGGGGGTACATTGATGATAAACCAACGCTGGGCATGTGCAAATAACGAGGTAGTGTCACACCCAGACCCTGATAAAGCAAAATCATACATAATGTATTGGGATGCGAATAATCTTTACGGGCATTCGATGTGGGAACCCCTACCGTACAGCGAATTTGAATGGATCACCCATGAAGCCGACACCAATTTGATATTGTCATTGGAAGATCATGGTGAAGATGGTTAAATCTTCGAGGTGGATTTGACTTATCCGCCTCATTTACATGACCATCACAATGACTACCCACTCGCAGTTGAAAAAATTAAAATTGAAAAAGAAATGCTGTCTCCATATACACATGAATTAATAAAAAATATGCTGTACGTTGCCACAGAAAAATTGGTGCCAAATCTGAATGATAAAAATTATATTGTTTACTATCGAAATCTAAAATATTATTTGAGCCTGGGGATGGAATTAAAACATGTTCATCAAATTTTGAAATTTAAACAAGGGCGTGGCTTAAACCGTACATCGAGTTTAATACCGAACAAAGAAAACTGGCCTCTTCTCCTTTCCAAAAAGATTTTTTCAAGCTTATGAACAACTCGGTGTATGGTAAATCGATGGAATCTATCAGAAGGCAAGTGGATATCCAATTGGTGAATACAGAAAAAAGATTTAAAAAACTTGTGGCAGCACCAACATACAATTCTCTTAAAGTATTCGATGAAAATTTAGTAGGGGTCCAGAGGATGAAACAGTCACCCTTGACAAGCCCCTCCTTGCCGGCTTCGTCATCCTAGAGCTTAGCAAGCTCCATATGTATAAATTTCACTATGATTTTGTGAAAACCAAATATGGAGCTAATGCTAAACTCCTTCACTGACACCGATTCTTTGACCTATCATATAGAGACCCCCGACATTTATGCAGACATAAAAGATCATCAAGAATTATTCGACACATCAGATTATTCCCAGGCTCATCCCCTCTGTAGCACAAAAAATAAAAAGAAGATTGGCTGTTTCAAAGATTAATTGAATTCTAAGCCGGCATATGAATTTGTGGGGTTGCGAGCAAAAATGTACTCACTTCTTTCATCAGACTAAACAGCCTATGGGGGTCTAAGAAGCATGGTGTCCAAGAAAATTAAGCATGAAAATTATAAAGATGTCCTATTCAATTCATCAATAACAAGAGAAATACAATATCGAATTCAGAGTGAGCGTCATCAGATATATACAGTCAAACAAATAAAGTGGCACTGTCTCCCCTTGATGATAAAAGATATGTATTGCATGATGGGATACACACCTATGCACATGGCCACTGCAAAATAAGAAAATAAAAAATCCATAAATAAATCTTCATCATTTTTTCAAATTATTTAATTCAAGAACTGAATTCTTTAGGGTAGCAGAAAATTTCAAGTTTTCGAAGTGTGAAAGCATTTTCGTAAAGAAGAACTGATCAAGAACTGATTTCTTCAAACAAAAGTTTCTTCCACACTGTGAAAAAAAAATCTTTAAAGTTTTCGAACTGTGAAAGCATTTTCATGAACTGAATCAAGAACTGATTTCTTCAAACAAAAGTTTCTTCCACGCTGTGAAAAAAAAAAAATCTTAAAATTTTTCAAACTGTGACAGCCTTTTCATAAACTGACAAGTTCCCCTTTCATTGTGAGCCATTCTGGAATCACCAAACCGTGTGTTTTGCAGAACAAAGTAAGTTCATTTTAAAACTTTAGTAATTAAAAACTGTTCTCTTTAAATAATTCAAATTGCATACTAAACTTTTTCGATTGCATGAAAATTGGTTTTATAAAAAAATATTTTGAAAGGATAATTTTCTAATGTTTTATAATGAGTAACTGTTTAGGTTAAAAAAAGTTAACATTTTATTAACTTACAATTTTATTTCATTTTATCTTTTTAAAACAGACACTTGAATTTGAAAGTTGGGATTACGCCCTTTCATCACCTGTAATCACACCATCACCATGGGGAAGTGATGAAAGTATACAAAACGCCCAAAGATGGCCACCACTAAGTTTTCAATTAAGCGAGTATACCCCATCACAATCAACTCATGGAAGTTTTGAGTTATACAGCTCTAATAAAATGATAAACAATGAACCATCACAACCTGACCCAATATTATGTGATATTGTAGAAGCAATTGTAATGGTTCAGGAAAGAAAGGAGGAGGAGGAAAGTCAAACGGTAAGCTATTTTTGAATTTAAATAAAATTAAGTGAAAGAATAGTAAAATTGTTGTGAAACTTAAATTTCACTTTTTTTCTTAATAGAAATGTCCCATTTGCAAGGAGGATGAGGAACCACCTAATTGGAAAGCCAGTTGTTCCCACACATTTCATCAAAAATGTATAATTAAGTGGTTTCAAGCACACTATAAAAAATGTCCTACTTGCCTGGGAAGTTTATACAACAATAATTCACAACCACCTAATATATGAGAAGTGGAATGTAAAGGATGTGCGATGATATTCCCAATAGAACACATAAGACATTTTAGTTGTGGTCACAAATACCATATTCAGTGTATATTGGAGGAAGTAAGAAAAGCAAACTGCCCATTATGCAGGAGAATAATTCTTCCTAAATATTTTACATAAGAGAATAAAAAAAAAGTGTGCATGAGTGTGTGTGTGTGTGTGAATGCGTGTGTGATGGGAATCATGTGATCTGCCTCCCCGTGGCGATTCCTGGGTAAAAGTTTTAGACTTTCAGCTAAAGATCACACCTTTTGGGAAAACATTAACAAAATTTAATTTTAAAACATTTTCTCAGTCATTATTCTAAATCGTTGAATCAAGATATCCTGAATGACATAAGGCAACCTCAATTACGTGGTTTGATAACACTCATGACGAAAGGGGGAAAGCCAAGTGAAAAGAACTTATACGATTTTTTCCATTTCTAGTCAAGTCCCTGTGAAGGAAGCAAGTGTTTCAGGTAAGTATGTCTTAATTCATGTTCTTTTTTTTCTTCATTCCATTTCTTAATTTAATTGTATATTTCATACCTATCATTTTTCAAAAATCAAAATTGGCCTCCCTTTTAAAGAAAAACACATACACATTTGAAGAAATAAAAGAACACACAAAAATTACTTACATTAAACACATTGTTATGTTTAAAAATATGCGTGAATTTTGAAAAAGGGTTGTCTGGTGAGGAACACTTTATTATTTTAATTATTAAATTTCATTAATTGGAATAGAAATAGTTTTCATCAACATTTATACAATCTCACACAAAAGAAATTTGAATACAGATTGCAAACTTCAGCAATTAAAAATAAGTCCCCAAAAAATCACAAGATTCTTTTAAGTTTCCCAATAAAAAATTATTACCGCTCAAAAGTTCTACAAATTGTTTTTGAAGTCACCTCATTAAAATGAATATTTAAAATAATTAAGTTCAAATTCCCATTACAGACATGTATTATTTATGACGGTTGAAGGGGATAAAGGTTATTCAGCTCTTTCTAAGGAAATCCAACAGTTATTCACACATGATTCGAGGAAAATCACAGATTCTGAATGCTTAGGTCGAGGAGCGCGCGTCAATCTAATATGAAAAAATTAAAAGTCCACCTAATAAACATTTATCTCCGCTTAAAACTCCAAAAATAAAAATTAAAAAATAATTCAATCTTAACAAAATTACTCCCTTAAAAATAACTCATTAATTCACCTTGAATGTTCCTTTCTTAAATATTTCTTCATTAAAAAACTAACCCATGAAAAATAAATAATACCCTTCATGTATCAGTACTCTAAAATAATAATTTCCCCCAAAATACCTGCTTAACCTCTCATCATGTACAAGTACGGTGAAAAAAAAAGGATCACTCTTTTGAAAATTTCCACTTAAAATCAAAAAATTAAAACTTAAGTGCGGTTACACATTAAAATCAAAAATAAACCCTCGTACAAGGGTACTGTGAAAAAAGTTTCCCTAAAAATTTCTATTTTTACAAAATTCACGCAAAAAATAATTAAATAAATAATATTAATAAATAAAATAAAATAAAATCAATACCCCTTACATGAGTACAACAAAATGATAATAATCTCCTGCTTAAAATCAAAAATAAGCCCTCAAACAAGGGCATGGTGAAAAAAAAAGTTAACATAAAAATTTCTATCTTCACAAAATTCACGCTGAAGTTAATTAAAAGTTTCCCCAAAATTAACCTTGAAAAAATTCCCCACATTAAAATAACCTATCATACTACAGCCCGCTGAAATAATTAAAGTCCCCAAAATTCCCACTCAAAAATTCTTATCTAAAACACCCTCATCCTCTAAGATGACGTCATCTTAACCTTGCATCATACAAGACGCCCGATGACCTTCATCCCCCTCTAAGAGGTCGGACACCCAATGACCTTCACAGCATGCAGAGGTCAAACACCCAACGCCCGGTGGCATGCAACTGTCATTACTATACTACTCTCGTTTTCTGCATTGAAAGACGTTTTTGCGCCAAACCAAATACAGTAATACTTAGTTATCCCGTCGACCAATTTCACCAAATGATGCGAATCGTCAAACTAACAAGCAACTTATACATGTTGACTAAATTTTTATTTTAAATAACAAAAGAACAAATAAATTAGAAAAACATTAATAAAAAAGTCAAAATAAAAATCACTTTATGATTGTTTAAGTACGCATATTGTATTTAATGTCATTGAATGCGACATTCACAGTCATACATTTCTTTGACTTCGGCTTTTTATGTATCTGTTAATTTCCGTCTACCCATTGTTATTAATGTAGTTAATTTGTTAGTTTTCTCCTTTATTACAATGATTTTAAACATTTTAATTTCCTATTCAAATAAAAATTCTTCTAAAAGTAAAGAAATTAAATTCAAAAGTGACCACGTAATTTTGTCAATCCTCCACCGAAAAAACCAACCATTTTTCAATGGTTAATAAAACTTATTTTTTTTTTATGATTTACTTAAATTGACCCGAACTAAAATAACTTTTCTCAAAATTTTTACACCATATTTAATATTTGTATTCTTGAGAGTGTATTACAGGGTGGTCATAAAAAAACTTTGCCGATATACGGAGCTCTAGTGGCCATTGCGCTCAACCGATCGAAATGAAATTTCAGATATAGCTATTCAGAGGTATGAGCTCGAGATTATCGCAGTGGCTATTCGCGCTTCCCGGTGCTCCTAGCCTCAGAGTCTAATCGCACTTCCTATGCTTGCGCACGCGCATTGGGTGCAAAGAGCAATATGCATGAGAGGATGGGGAGAGAGAAAAGCGGCGGCGTACCTTCATATTTGGCGATAATCATTTGGCGGCCGTTGAAGGAATCATTAGTCGCCACGTGGTTTGTTTACGCGGGACGTTTGTTCACGTGTTTAAATTCGGGACCGACTAGTTACTCCGCTTTTTTTTTTATGCCATCTGGTCAACAATATTTTAGAAGCATCGTGTCCCAATCGTAAATCTGTATGCTTCACAAGTTTTTGTAAATGATATATTATTTGCAAAATGCCTGCTGTGCTGGAGACTAATTTTTTACCATTCGAGTGTGGAAGTAAGTTTTCATCATATTCAGATTTTGAGAAAGCCAAAGAAGAATACGAAAACAAAAATTTTGCCGTTTTGGTGAAATGCAAATCCGAAAAATTTCCTGAAGGACATAAGCATAGAGAAAATTTTATTTATAAATGTGTCATTTTTGAATGCAAAAAGGGCCCTAATCACAAGAGCTCAACATCAAAAGGCATAAGGCCTAATGTTACAACTGGAAAACTTGGGTGCAACTTTAAGCTGAAGTTACGTACTAATGGTGGCTTTTTAGTTGTTAAGGAATCCACTTAGAGCATTCAAACCATGAATTAAGCGAAGAGAGGTTCTGGCATCTTCCAGAAAAACTGAGATTGAATGCTGAGGAGATGAAGGAGGCTGAACTTTGTCTAAAATCGGGTGGAAAAAAAAAAATTCAAGCACATTTGATGCAGCAGAGGGATGGAAAGCCAGTTATTTTAAAAACGTTGCATAACATATCAAGTAAACTACAAAAAAATGAACATGAAAATGGGCATACGGATTTAGAAAAGATGATAGAATCTATGAGGCAATTCCAGATGCTGTCATAAATATTGCATATGACCAAGATACAAAAGAACTGATAGGTGTTTATTTCCAAGACAAGAGAATGAAAGCAATATTTGAAAAATTTCCTGAAGTGCTCATCTTTGATGCTACATATAAACTTAATAATTATAAATTACCTTTGTTTGTTTTGCTAGCCATAGATGGAAATGGTGAGAGTGAGGTAGTTGCACTTTTTGTAATTCAAAGTGAAAGCAAAATGTGCGTAGGAACCATGCTTGATTTTTTTAAAAGTAATAATGAGGCATGGGTGAAAGTCGAAGTGTTGATTGGTGACAAAGACTTTGCAGATCACAAAGTATTTGAAGAAAAGTTTCCGTCTGCAAAGATCCAAATATGCCTGTTCCATGCTTTACGTACTTTTAAACGCGAAGTACCCTTAAAGCTTGGTGAATTGAATACCATTCTCAAGAAACATGTTTTGGAGATCTTTACAGATCTAGCCTATTCTGAATCCGAAGAAACATACAACATTCACTACAGCAAACTAATATCTTTAAATGTACAAGATTTGACTTAATATTATGAAAAAAATTGGCACTCAATAAAAGATGAATGGGTTCTATATGAACAGAATAGACATTTCATAATAAAAAACAGAACAACAAACAGGCTGGAAAGTCTAAATCAGAAATTAAAAAGTGTCGTTTCAAGATACTGTACATTGGGAAAATTTATAATAATTTCTGTTGTATCTATAAATGTAGAACGCGACCATAAGGCTATAACAATGGTCGAAAAAATGCCTATAAATAGTCAACATGTTGGCGAAGTAGAAAAGAAGATAAGAAATCATCTGACAGCCTATTCAGCAAATCATGTAGGTTCGGAATATCATAAATCCAGCAAAATGATATTCACAAGCATAGAGAATGACATTCATATTTTAAAAAAGCCTTCTGCTGTCATTAAAGCAACATATAACTACTGTGACTGCGGGTCAATTTCCTCAATGGGTTTGCCTTGTCGGCACATAATGGCAGTTAGAAGGCTTTTGAATTTGCCCATTTATGAAGAGTCATTGTCACGAAACAGGTGGACAAGGTCTTATTATTTGGCATCACATCCTGTTTTTAAAGACCTTAAAGCAATAGGCAACTTCAAAATTACCCACAAACCAAAGGCAGAGTGTGATAAATACTGCGAAGCAAGTAAAACAACTAAAAACATTATTTCTGTATTATCCACCTTGCCGAATGATAAATATGATTATTATCTTAATAAACTAAAAGAATTTGAGAGTCTCTTATGTTCAGAGAAACTGATGATTATATCAAAATACTCCAGTGAAGAAATCTTAGATCAACAAAATGATACGCCTCCAGAAAACACAAATTCAGAAATCTTAGATCAAGAACATGATGTGCCAAGAGACTTCATATCTGCAACATGCATAGGTGAACAGGTGGATAATCCACCTGCTGTGGTTGCATCATCTAGTACTATAGTGCCAAACTGTGAGTTATCTGCTATAAAATTAAAAAAGCCCATTAAAAAACAGGGGAATCCAAAGGGATATGGGCAAACGGTAATTGGACTAGACAGAGGTAAAAAAAGAAAGAAAACTGTCTATAATGACATATTTGAAAATAAATCAGAAACTGAGAAAGCCCTGACTGTGCTGAAATATTTTGTGGACCCAGAGGTTGCTAAAAGGGCAATTTCTGGAATTTTAATAGAAGAGAATGAAGTATCTGTTATTCCGCAGATCGTTCCAATGCAGCGAATGCGAGATGACAGGATAAACGTGGAATCAATCCGAAAAATTTTTCAGCCTGATGCATTTATGATCATTCAACAATTAAATAAGGCCGTTGTGTCCATGGGATGGAAATGCTGTGACTGCTTATCGGATCTAAATGGAAATGCAATTCAATGTGATTTGTGCCTTGACTGGTACAACTAGACGTGCCAAATAATAACAGTTTGCCCACCATCTAAATATTGGTATTGCAGTAACTGCAGGCTGGGTTAGTACAATCCTTAAAAGTCCCTTAGAAAATAAATATTTTTCGAATATAAATATTATTTGAAATAGGGAGAAAGCCCTTAAAAAAATCCTTACAATCCTTACAAATAGTCTTTAAAGGTCCTTAAAAACCTCTCAGTTTTTATGTCAAGAAAGTTGTATGAACCCTGTGCAGGTGATTGCAACTGTAATACTTTAATTTCTTGTATTATATTAAAAATATGTTCAGTTTATAGATGGTGTTGTCTCAATTATATTTAATTAATATTTCATAATCTTCAAATTATTATTTTGAAAGATTATTCTTTATTGATTATTTCTTTACATATATAAATATTTCTTTCTAATATATATTTTATCATTTCTTTCTGTTACATATTTCTTAATATTAAGACGGAAAAAAATTGTAAAAGCAGGGTCATTACAACCCCCATGGGGGAGCAGTCCCCAGGCGCACCCAAGGGAGGGGTTTTTAGGGTTATAAAGTGCAGGAGCAACTGCCCCCTTCGCCCCTCCTAATCGCCGCCACTGCCAAACACACACACAGATTTATTTTTTTAATGAATTTTAACCCTCAATAGGTTAATGGGGGGGGGGGGTTAATTTACAGTATTAGAATTTTTCAGGGTTTAAAAAAACCCGGGTTTTTTTAAAAAAGCCCAGCCCGTGCGAGTTTTTTTAATAAAACCCAAAAAAACCCGGGTTTTTTATTATATGTATTATTATTTGTAATGTATTGTTTTATTATATTATACTATGTTATATTAAAGTAATTCAATATTTTATAATAAAAATATTTGTACTATATAAATAAATTTACATGTAATATAAATTTAAAAGTACTGACAAAAATCATAAAATTTTAGGAGCCACATACTTATTATTTCTAAATATTTCTTTGAAAGATAGAACAGACTACATATAAACCTGAGAGGCTATTTTTCTGAGTTCTATGGGTTACCCATGAGTCAAGTAATTCAGTAAGATAACTTAAAAATGCTAATTTTTAAGGTACAACTGCAAAACCATAAATAAAAACAAACTGACATTAAAAACAAACTATATTGTTAAGAACCAAATTTGCAGATAAATTAATATTCTTTCCTGGAAATCGTTTACAAAGTTGCACATCAACACAAATTTTGAATAGAAATAAAAAATGTTTTGCTGTCAAGAACTTTGAAGAAATAATTCTTGCAGAAATCCTATGCTTAGTGTGTCCTAATCCCATTCTCTACAGTGCTATGGTCTTTTGACCATATTCTTTTTACTAGGGCTACAGAGAGATAAGAATCCTTTTCTCTGGTATATCAACAACACTTAGAACTTATTACACCTTATTAAATTTCAAAATAGACTGTGTTCTAACGGTTATTTTTGTAGTGTTTCACTATAAAAAAATAAAGGAAGAAAAAATCAAAACTAAAACACTGATTTATGAAAAATTTAGTATTTTGTTTCTTAATATATATCAATGAATCTGTATATTGTTAATTAAATATACTGGTTAAATGAGTATTATACATGCTTTATTATTTAATTGGAATTTAAATTTTTATTACATAATTTTTATGATTAAACAATGTAAAAATCAAAATTAATTCAAAAGTGGGTTTTTTTTGGGTAGTTAGGTGGGGTTTTTTTTAAAAACCCACCCGGGTTTTTTTTGGGTACATGGGCGGGTAGCGAACCCTGGAATTTTTTCAAAAGAACTCTTCAATACCTTTAAAACGAATAGTTGAACCATATGCTTGTGATAATTTGAAGGAAAATTATCATTTTTAATCCATTTTTAATGAGAAAAAAGTTTTTTTGTGGGGGGGGGGGGGGGGGGATTGAATTTTTTTATGAGTGTATTTCAAAAGAACTTCTCAATAACTATAAAACGAATGGTTCAACCATACGTTTGTATTAATTTAAAACAAATTTTTTTTTTTTTTCATTTTCAACAAATAAAAGGGGGGAAATATTGAAGAAAGTTTTTTGATGGACTCATACTTGTTTTTTTTATAGTATTGTTTGTTTGTTTAGATTTAGAAAGTGGGGCTTTGCTCTCCTACGCAAGTTGGTATTTATTATATTTTACTGTTTTTTTTATCAGGGAAGTAAAATTAAATATAAGAATAGCTAGAAACTTTTGTCTTGTGGGGAACTATTAAAAAGCATAAAAAAAAAACTTTTTTTCAGCTACAGAAACAAAGTCTTCAAAAATCAAATATCCAGAAATTAAAAATTAAATAAAATAAAACCTTTTTATTACTTGAAACGGAAACTTGTTATTGAGATTATTAAAATTTTTGTAATTAATAACACAAAAATTGCTTTAGAAGAGTATAAAAATATTTAACACTATAGAATAATTAATTTACCTTCACTTTTTGAGCTGACATACATTTAGTGTCATGCTATTGGATTTTAAATTTAACTTAATCATATGAAATCTTTATCATTTTTTAGTCCAAAACTGTGACTACAAGGGCTTGCCAACTATAAGACTATCAATATACGCCAAATATCGGGAGGGGGGGGGGAATTGCCAACTCTGTAGCATGAAAAATGTAAACAAGTTAAAAAGTCTAAAAGCAGCTCCCCCCCCCCCCCCCACCAAAAAAGAATATTGATATTTTAGGAAACAAAGAGATAAAATAGCAATTAAAATGCAGAATTTTAGAAAATTTTCACAGTATAGTTTGTCACAGACTTTAGTAAAAAATGGAAGTTTACAATCGGATATCCGGCAGGAAAGCCAGATATCCGACCAGTTTCACATTGGTATCCGATGGTTTTGGATATCCGGAGTTAATTGCAATCTGGTATCCGTCGGTGTTCGGATATCCGGTAACGGTTGCAAGTTAGTATCCGGTAATTTCGGATATCTGGTAAATCAGCCGGATATTTTTCGGATATCCGATCCATCCCTATTTAAAACGAATGGTTGAACCAAATGTCTGCGATAATTTAAATCAGAATTACTGATTCTTTTCATTTTTAACACACACACACACAAAAAAAATAAAATAATTTTCTATGAGCATATTTCAAAAGAACTTGTCAGTATCTGTTGATGGAATATAAAACAAGAATTCCATCGGGGTTGAATGTTTAGCAGAGTCGCGTTAAAAACAGTGTCAGCGTTATGCTGATTTTTAACCCCATAAGTAATTAAATTAATTTAATTTTTAACGTAATGCCCAAATGAATATCTAATTAAATGTTTAGTCAAGAATAAACTTAAATCAAATGAAATAATGACATGCAAAATTAAAACTTAACAATCAACATTTATTAGTTCGTAAAATAAAATAAACATAAAATATAAAAACAAATATAAATATATTGCATCTCTAATCAAATCATATTTAAAACAAAACATATTTTCTTTCTATTAAATCCATAAACCAAATATATAAATAAGTATATTGTAAATTAAAATATATCAAGATAAACAAAAATTGAATTTATCTGTAAGAAAAAATAAGTAAAGATTTAAAGAACATTTTATAAGTCCTCTATTGTCTTGATTAAGTGAACTGGAGCTTGCTAAGTCAAAAACTGGAAAATGGTTTCAGTTCCAAAAGAAAAAATACATCTAAGTCAAATTCATCCGTCGATAAAGTTCCAAAAATTCCATGAACAAAAACCGAAGTGAAAAACAGCAGCACTTCCTTACGAGAGAATAGCTAAACTTTTCCTTAAGAAGGCGAGGGTCAAAAGTCCAAATCTCAGAGTCCCTTCTACCCAAACATCTCTTGACATCGCTGATCATCACATAATTCCAGGTCAATGATCTCTCGTCAATGGCGGACATCTCCTTCTAGCCTCCAGGTGAAATTAGAAATAAAGTTTCATATAACCGAATATATTCCGTAAGTTTAAATGAAACGTGAAAGCGTAATGAAATGCCATTACTAAATGAAAGTTCTATTTCAACTGATGACTTAAACTATTGTATTGAACGATGTATTAAACGAATTAAATAAATGACTTGACCGATGACACATCTGACTTCCAGATAACATAACACAACATCCAACAAACGAAACTAAGAAAAACAGAAACAATAAAATACGAAGCTGCTTTACGCCGGCAAGACTGAAGTATATATACCTCTCGAACGGATTGAACATCAGGTTTCTCCCCGCCGAGAGACACACCCACCAATCACTGAAAGATGAATGGCTGATGAGATCGTTACGTCTGATCGCGTAAGCGATTACGTCATCGACTCTCATCGCTACGCCTCCACATGGCGATATGGGGAACTATGTCAAAAGGCGATGTTTACTTTAGAAAGGTGTATGAAAAATATAAGTCTGCCGTGAAATATAAATTAATATAAAACTAAAATTTAATTATACAGTTTATAGACAACAATTAACCAGGAATGAGACTTCTATTATAAAAGGTAAGTGTACTTTAAATTATATTGAATTGTAAATAAAGATGACTATTGTAATTATTTGCTGTAAATTTAAGTCTTATATAAATGAAATATGTAATGATTAATGGCTGGATGAAATGGCCTGACTCTCACACTAAAGGACATTTCTTACAGTAAATGTCAACCAAAAGATAGTTACTACAGTGGCAAGAACATAGGGTCTATTTCCTATCATCTATGAACAGATTAGTTGAACCATGTATCTGTATTCCTTTAAGATTCCCTTTTATTGCCGCAAAAACAATCCATTTCCGCCCAATCCTACCCACGTACAATGGACCGGTCGAAGTTACTTGCATTGGATTTTCTAAGTCCGGCGTTTGATGAAAAGTAGGTTAAGAGATGAAAAAAATCTCTCTGTGGAGCGAGTAATCGCCAATGGAAACTTCGCAATCTTAACCATCGCGCATGCGCTTGAGGGTTACTTGAGCAAACGCGCGATCTGTTGTATCCCTCCAACGCGTTTCATCTACTGCACATGCGCGTGAACATAGGAAGTGCGATTAGCCTCTAGAAGCTATCGGCACGGGGAAGCGCGAATAGCAGCGGCCCGAGATTATATGAGTGACAACAAAATGGCGCTCACGGTTACGGTTATAGAAACTCGAAAATTTCCAATGGCAACACCCATTTTTTTTCATCGCAAAATGCTCAGCGCATGCGAAAACTGATCGGTTCTGAGGCCAGAACCGTTCTAAAATTAAATAAAACTTAAGCAGAGATAAAGAAATTAAAATTGGTGACCTGAAATAAATATTGGCAATCTGTGGTAGTGTAATAAAGTCAGTAAAGAAGCATTTAATTAAAATATAAACTAACGTTTATTTTTCAAGAAAAACATATTCAAAATAAATATATATATATACAGTCCCTGGCCAAATTATTAGGCGCACACGTTTTCTTGTGTCGAATCATATTACTAGCTTCATACAGATATTACTATGTCAATAGTTACAATTGATTATATACATCATCTGTAGGATTATAGCAAATTAAAAGCATGCTATTAACTTTAAAATTATTTATTTTTCTAAATTAAATTAACACTTGCTGAAATTGTAAAACTTAAAACATGAAACTAAAAAAAATGTCAATATTTTTTGGAGCCTCAACTGGCGACAATCAGTGCCTCTATTCTTCGTGGCATGGTGTTAATATAGAAATGAAATGTCTCTTGCGATGTGTGAGTGATGTTTCCAGACAAGGATAAGTTTTTCTATGAGCTGTGTTTTGTTCGTTTTGAGCTTTTTGACCACTTTTTTCTTCATAAGCTCCCAAACATTTTCAATGGTATTCATGTCTGATAAATTGCAGGAAACAGTTCAGCACAGGGATATTTTTTATTGAAAGTAGGTCTTGACGGATCGTGCTATGTAACAAGGAGCTTTACCTTGCAAAAATACAAGAGGTTCTTCATTTAGAAACCATCATTTTTGCTGCAGAATAAATCGATTTTGCAAACCTCTTTATATTGGTCTTGAGAATTGGCTAAGAAGTCATAACAAACAAAACACATTTGATAGAAAATCTTATCCATGTCTGGAATCGCCACCCACACATGCGAGAAACACTTCAATTTTCTATTAACAGCATGCCACGAAGAATAGATGCACTGATTACCACAAAAGGAGGCTCCAAAAAATATTGAAATTTTTTTCAGTTTCAAGTTATACATTTTGCAGTTTCATCCATTTTTAATTTAATTTGCAAAAATAAATAATTTTAAAGTCATAGGCATGATTTTTATTTATTATAACCCTACAAATGATGTATATAATAAATTACAGTTATTCACTCAGCAATGTTTCTATGAAGCTAGTAATATGATTCTACACAAGGAAAAGGGAGTGCGTCTAATAATTTGGCCAGGGACTGTATATGAAATAATAAACAAAGAGAAATTATATCTGGTAAAATCAACCAAAAAGGTAATTTCTGAAATTATATTATCTATAAAATTAAAGTCATATTTAACACAGTAAAAATACTTAATTAAACAAATAGCATGACGTAAAGTAAAGTTTAAATGACCGGTACAGGTTGCAAAACGAACAACTCACCATAGCACAACTGGAAAAAACAGATTTTTCAAATCGGATGATGACGAAAAAATAAAGTCCAGCAAATGTCCAAAAGAAATAGAGGCCTTGGATATCATAGCAAACTCATCACAATAAAAGTTCAGCAAAGATATTTTCACTATCTATAGACTGGATTCATCTTTAAAACAACATCTTTCAGAACATAAACAAACTACAAATATAAACTTCCATGACTGGAATTTAAAATAAAATACGGCCTTTACTAGACCAAAACATCGTTAGACCACCGCCAGTCAAAACAACCCGACTGTTTTAAATACCCCTCGCGATTCCAGATATCGCCAGAAGACAACGCCCCCTTTGCGTCTGCAGAAGTTGAGCGAATGCGTTCCTGCTTTGCGAAAGGGAGATACGGCTACTCGTAAGTTGCGATTTGCGAAGATCGCAAATCGCGATCAGACGGAAGAAAACGACCATGAACGCACATGCAAGTGTTCAAATCGAAAGTAAACAAATGAGTAACCGATTTAAAGATGGAATATGTCATGGAATAGGGAAAAACAAAATAAAGGAATTGAAAATAAGATAAATATAAAGATAAGATTGGAATAAAATAAAAACCAGTAAGTCATGCTATATTATCCTATTACAATATGTATATCTGCTTATAGAGTGTTAAGGGTAGTGAGTATGCTGACAATCGCCCCCCCCCCCCCTTAACACTCGTACTACAAAGAAACTGATTACCAAGTATTACCAAATAATATATCAAAACAACATAGGAAATCAGTATATCTACTATCATACTTTGACAATTACTAGTGAAGAGCAACTCAATATTATCGTGCATAAATGCAACAAATTCACAATATCATATAACAAGGTTAATTTCCAAAAATGAACAACTTTTTAACAATGTTAATAACCACACAATATGAATAACAATTTGATAACTATACAACAACAAGATTAACAGTAACAATTTTTTCATAGCACAAGAGTCTTTAGTTACCATAGTAACTTAAAAATTTGAAAGTCTTTCAGGTACACAAAAATTTCAAAAAGTTCATGAAAATTTGTTACCACGTTACCTCGTCACATGCAAGTGACTACGATTACCGTTACATACCACAACATTCTTTAGCACGTTGATTCTTGATCTTGGCCTTGACAATACACGATTATATTTACATACATTTGCATAATTACACTAAAGTAAATGATTATCATACGACAGATTCATAAACATTACAAATATGAAGAATAGCAAAACATGAATTGCAATGCAAAAACACTTTGATAATGTATGGGAAATTCATGATATGCAAAATAGACACATTTAATGATAATAACACTAATGATCATGATAATGACTGTGAATATGATAATGATAAGGACGGTGAGCGCTCACATAAAAACAAACAACAACAATAACAACAACATGCATGCTTAAGCTTTTGAAATAATACACATTTGCAAATGTTTTAACAAAGATTTAAAATGTGAAGGACACTTGTTATGCAATTTCTTAAAAGTAAAACAATCCTTTTCATATTTATATATGCAAAAAAAAAAATACAGCTCAATTTTCAACACCACGGACGGGACCTATGTGACATTTCCATTTTTCAAAATAGGGACTTACAAAATTAAAAGAAACGATGCCCGCGACAGGCCTTCCTGTGATCAGAACAGTCAAGAAGGCCACTACCCCCTGCAGACCACTCTGGCTATTTACAATTGCACCCCTGCGAGCCGCTTCCTGGGGCTGCTCGGGTCCCGGAGGATGAACCATCCTGAGGTCTGATCACATTCCAGCGGGAGTTAAATTGTCCGCAATGTTGGAAATGAGGGTATTGAAAAGCTTATGTATGAAAATAGAACATATGCGTATGAGACAAAAATATGAAATAACAAGAAAAACAAGTGTATAATCACATATTCAAACATTATAAAAAGAAAACACTGAAATATACAAAAATTTCAGATTTGAAAAATGAAACGTGTTAAACTTCAGGGTTTAACTTAAAAAAAAACTAAACAAGCATCTTAATGCTTGACCCAAGCCCAGAGGAGGGGGAGTTTTTTTTTCACTTTATACATTTTACGTTTAGATAATACTTATTTAAAACATTATATACTTATTTATAACTAAAGATCACTTCAATGAATCTTTTAAGATCAAACTTCGTTAAGGGTTTTGTAAAGATGTCCGAGAGATTAGCTTTACTAGTTACGTGTTTTACATTGAATATCTCTTGGTTTAAAAGATCTCTAACAAAAAATAATTTAACGTCAATGTGTTTTGTTCTGTAGTTTTCTATGGGAGACTTAAGGAAATCAATGGAGGCCATATTGTCTACTAACAAGGTTGGCTTAGTTTGTGGGCCTGTAAAAATGTGTTTCTCATAACATTCAGTTATGATTCTACTGAACCAAAGAAGCTCTTTAGTTGCTTCTGTTAAAGCCACAAACTCTGATTCCATGGTAGACAAGCAGACAGATTTTTGTTTAAAAGCCCTCCACATGATAGGAGATTTGTCTAACATTAAAAGTTGTCCCCCCATTGACGTCCTGTCATCACGATTGGCGGCGAAATCAGTATCAGTGTATGTTATTAGATTTATGTGATGACAAGTTAGACTCAGTTTGTAGTGTTTGGTGCTTTGTACATATCCATGCCTGTTTGTAACACTTGATTAAAACCCCTGAAAAAAATAAATCTCTATTTTTGAAATAAGTTACAAAAGTATATAAATCATAATCGTTATTTGATTGAGGGGGAAATTTGACAATCAGTTGTGCAAAAATCTTTAATAAGAATCGCAATTAAAAAAAATCATTGAAAAATGGAAATTTTATTTAAAAATTGGGATAAAATCCCAAAAATTAAGTCAAAGATTGAAAAAAAGGGGAGAGAAAATTTTGTTAAAAAATCGCAAAAAACGGCAAATTTTTTTAAAAGATCACGAAAAACGACAAATTTTCTTAAAAGATCGCGAAAAACTGGCAAAGTTTGTTAAAAAATCGCGAAAAAACGGCAAATTTTGTTAAGAGATCATGAAAAACGACAAATTTTCTTAAAAGATCGCGAAAAACTGGCAAAGTTTGTTAAAAAATCGCAAAAAATCGGCAAATTTTCTTAAAAAAACGCAAAAAAACGACAAATTTTGTTAAAAGATTGCAGAAAATCGGCAAATTTTGTTAAAAGATCGCGGAAAATCGGCAAATTTTGTTTAAAGATCGCGGAAAATCGGCAAATTTTGTTAAAAGATCGCGGAAAATCGGTAAATTTTGTTAAAAAATCGCGGAAAATCGGCAAATTTTGTTAAAAGATCGCGATAAAACGGCAAATTTTGTTAAAAAATAGCGAAAAAACGACAAAATTTGTTAAAAAATCGCGAAAAATCGACAAATTTTGTTAAAAGAACGCGAAAAACGGCAAATTTTGCAAAAAGATCATGAAAAAAACGACAAATTTTGTTACAAGATCGTGAAAAAAGTAAATTTCGTCAAAAAAATGGCGAAAAAAATGGCAAATTTCGTCAATCGATCGCAAATTTAGAAATAGGGACACGAAAGAAAGAAATAAAAATTCGTGCCGTGAATGGAATTATTTGTCCCCTTTCCTCGACTTCTGTTATAACCTTTCAGAAAATTTGCTGTGAATTTCATTTTTTTTCCTTAGACTCTGTGATTCTTTCAGATTTTCCCCAAAATCAAGAAAAACTATGTCAGTCAATTCTAAAAATTAAAAAAATCGGTCAAAACTCCGAAAATTCGGACATAAAATGTATCGCAAATTTTGACAAATTATTGAAAAAATAAATTGGGAGAGGGGGGGGGGGACATGCAAATTTTGTTATAGGATCGCAGGAAATAAACGAATGATGACAGAGAATCGTGAAAAGATACAAATTTCGTTCAGGGATCACGATTAAAAAAAAAAAAAAAAAAAAAAAAAAAAAAAAAAAAAACACGTGAATTTCGCAGAGTCGCGATAAAAAGGAAACTTCAAGCAGTTGCTAAAAACGGCAAATTTCAACAAAAGATCGCGGGAGGGGAAAAAAAAGTTTCTCACGCAGTCCTTTGATAAAATTCGCATTTTTCCGAGGCATTATGATGAAATGCGCGCTTTTTGTTTCTATACCTATATTTTGATAAAATTCGCGTTTCTTCAACGGCCTTTTGAAAAATAGCATTTTTTCTGCGGTCATTTGACGAAATTAGCCTTTTGTCGCCGGTCATTTAACAAAATTCGCGTTTTTTCAGTGGCTCTTTGACAAAATTTGTATTTTACACGCGATACTGTAACAAAATTTGCGTACTTTCGATGGCTCCTTGACGAAATTCGAAGTTTATTCCGATTCTTCAAACTTCCCAAAATTCACACTTATGTCTGCTACATCTTGATGAAATTAATGCTTTTTCGGCAAATCTTTGTCGAAATTACCATTTTTCTCGCGATTCTTGAACGAAATACGCTTTCCCCATTCCTTGATGAAATTCGCGTTTTTCTTTTTTCTTGTGTATGTATGTGTGAATGATTGACGAAAATTTTCGGCGATCATTTCTTGAAATTCCTGATACTTTTTATGCCTCAATTTTCTGATTCATGACAAAAAAAAAAAAAAAAAAAAAGAACAGAATGTTTTTAGTTTTTGGAAATTTCTGAACAAAATCACCCCTGGTTAGAAAAAAAAATATTTTTCTTATATTTTTCCTCTCTTTTAATCACTTTTATTTAATTGGTGCATATTCTTTTTGGACCAGAAGGCATCGTGTCATCGACTACGAATTTGTCGATCACGACCTTGACCTATCAAAGACTTGTCTAGCGTAAGGCAAGCTTTGAGGACACGCGGTTTTAAGTGTATGAATGAGAAGACAACTAGCAGGCGCGCATTCAGTACGGAAGCAAGGGCGTTTTTTTCCAATAAGGGTAAAGAAAATCGCTATTTTATTTATTTATTTATTTTGGAATGAGCGGCAAGAGGGGTGCTATTTTTTAAACTAAAGGGCGATTTGTTGCTTTCGAATCAAGCTTCCCAGTTACTAGCGTCCAGATGAAAGGAAAACTTCATAGAAAAGTAAAAAAAAAAAAAAAAAAAAAAAGCATGCGGATTTGTTGTAATTAACTCCGGAATTTCCGGGGCACTTTTTATAAAATCCCCGGAATTCCGGGGATTCCCCGGAACACAAACAGGCATGCATATCCTAGTAATTTTAAGAGACCATTCCAGTGGATGATACCTGGATTACTCTGGAAATGACTGAAGATGTTTACCGCATAGGATATGTCGGGGCGAGTCCTGCTTGTAAGAAAAGATAAGCATCCCAAAACACTTCTGTACGGGTATTTTGACATCTCCTGGGTTTCAGTATCTGTTTGAGGGCACTGTGCTTTGGAGTACACTACTCCTTTACTTATGGGAAGTGATGTGATGGGAAAGTTAAATTCCTTAAAACGTGTGCAGATATCCTCAATATATTGCATTTGATGGATTGACACTACACCTTCCCTATCCTCCTCAAACTCAACCCCAAGAAGTGTACGTGTTTTCCCCAGGATTTTGATGTCAAAATGTTCAGCTAGCAATTTTAAAATTTCATTTATGTGTTTCTGATGGTTACTTAAAACAACAAAGTCATCAACATTTAATAATAAAACAGCGTAGTTAGAAAATGTATAGATGCAATTACACCAATCCAATTTGTTAAAACCAAGAGAAATTAAAACTTTATGTAATTCATAAAACCACACCCGGCCACTCTGATGGAGGCCGTACAATGCCCTCTGGAGTTTACAGACCAAATGCTCTTTCCCTTTTATTTCAAAACCAGGAGGCTGTTTCATGTATATGTTATCTGAGAGAGGGGCGTACAGATAGGCTCCTTTCACATCGCATTGCGTGTGAATCCATCCGAGACATGAGACTAAGGCGGCAAAGAAAAAGCGGATTAGGCTAAAATTTACGACTGGTGAAAATGTCTCGTCATAAGTTTCACCCCTGACCTGTTTGTAGCCTTGGGCTACTAGTCTCGCTTTGTATCTTGCCACCTGCCCTTTATCGTCTCGTTTGATGGTGAAGACCCATCTGCAGCCTAGAGGTTCAGTGTTGGGTGGTAATGATGTTAATTCCCATACATGTCTTTTATTTATTACGTTCATTTCCTCCTGCATTGCCTGTCTCCAGAGTTCCCACTGAGGGGATTTTAAGGCTTGCTTATATGTGTTGGGTATGGAGTCTTCTAGTCATATATTGTTTTTACGTGTTTCTGATAAGGATGTGTGTGGAGGTGTGTAACTAGGACTTGAACTAGCACTGGAAGTAGATTTTACAATACCCTGGTATTTATTTTCCCCTTTGAAACTGAACATAGTTGGATCAAATTTAATACCATTAGACTGACAGTATTCCGGCACTTCTCTGAGTGATCTTAAACGTTGCGTTTCACCCATCTCATAATAATAGATGTCGGTTCTCGACTTATCAGGCCTAGTTACGGCCTTACGGAACCATACAGCATCCCTCAGTGTTCTCGAGAATTCCTCGCCCTCCTCGTCACTTTCATCCTCAGATGAGTGAACGGAGGCGGGTTCAACGGTTTTTGAGGTGCTTGGCTTAGGTGATAGAGATGGTGATCTTTCTAAAGGAAATCTGTCAGGTTGAAGGTCGGTCAAAGGGTCAATTTCTGGTTGTTCTGAACTTAAAATATATGTGAGTCCCAGGTCGCTTCCGTTGTGCTGCTCTGAAGTTGTAAAAGGGTTTGTGCCTATTGAATAACTTGGGCCTTGCTCGCTATGTCTATGAACATTTCTTGGTACAGATTCATCCCCAAATCTAACATTTATGGTTTCTATTTTATTTGTATCGGGAATCCATACTCTGTAGCCTTTGGTTGACATCGCGTAACCCACTAACACCCCCTTTTTGGCCTTTGGATCAAATTTTGAGTTTCTTGACTGTTTGGGCACCCCTACGTATGCCACAGTACCAAAAGGGCGTAAATGTCTTATTGAGGGTTTGTTGCCACAGTAATACTCAAAGGGTGTCTTTTTCTGTGTTTTATGGCATACCCTGTTTAGTGTGTACGCGATGTATAGAACTGCTTCTGGCCAGAAATTTAAGCTGAGTTTGCTTTCGTTAAGTATTGAGCGTGCCCCGTCCATTATAGTCTGATTTAAACGTTCCGAGACCCCATTTTGTTCCGGAGAATACATGTTGGTAAACTCATGGTGTATCCCGTTTTCCTCAAAATACCTTGTAAAGGCTTCATTGTCAAACTCCCGCCCATTGTCGCTACGGACCTCTTTTACCTTAGTTCCTAAAAATCTTTCAGATCTTTTTACATGATTAGTGAATACCTTGAATACCTGTGATTTGTTACATAAGGGGTAGACTGATACTTTACGTGAGAAGTCGTCAGTTATGGTTAAAAAGTACTTCTCGCCGTTTCTACCTGTTATTTGTGTCGGTCCCCACAAGTCAGTATGAAGTAATTCAAGGGGTCGTTTGGATCTTATTTGATTTATAGGACGGAAGGAAGTTCGCCTGTGTTTGTTAATTTTACATGGCTCACATTCAAAGTCTTTACTTTTAATAGGTGGTAAGCCCCTTACACCATTACATTTAACAGTATGTTCGATTAAAGTGGATCTAATGTGTCCGAAACGTCTATGCCATAACTTAAAGTCGTCCTTCTGGACAGTAGAGGCTTGAAAACGCACCTTTTTAGGATTTTGACTATTTTGAGTTTAATTTTTATTTTTAGGGCTAGGATCTGGGTACAGGCAGTAAATGCCATCTTTAAGAAAAGCACGAAATAGGGTACCACTGTCACAATATGCTCTAACCCTACCCTCACCTCCTCTGAACTTGGCACCAGTTTTATCAAGCCTAGGGCCAGATATTAAATTGTGCCTTAAACTTGGGCAATACATAACATCGCCGAAGCGAACCATCTCCCCATTTATTTTTAAGTCCACTAGTCCAGTTCCTTCAATAGGAAAAGTTGCTCCGTCAACGGCAACAGCCAACTCCTCATTTTGCAAAGGTTTAAATTTTACATATAGGTTTTTATCTTTGCAAAAGTGGTGGGAGGCACCTGTGTCAAAGACCCAGGCGTCTCCACCACATTTAATATTACTAAGATTAGATTGAATGAGGTAATTTACCTGGCTTGTTGGCTTACGTTGACGTTGGTTTCTGGTTCTATTTCGAGGCACATCTCTGCTAGGTCTGGAATTACTGGGTTGGACTCGAACTGGACTGGATACCGATGATCCTCTAAACACTGAGGAGTTCTGGAATGAGGAGTTTGAGGAGTCTCTCGAAGTGGTATGGAGGCAGGATTCGGGACTGGAAGCTTGTTGAGGCAATTTACACTGTCGAAGCACATGGCCGGCTTGTCCACACCTGTGGCACCTTCCCTTGAACTTAGGCTTATATGCGGACCTCTTGGGTGTGCGAGCTCGAGAAAAATGGGACTGGACCAGGTTACCTCTGTCTTCTTCTTGTAATTTGATGCGGGATTCTTCAGCCACCAGCTCGGTCAGGACATCTTTAAATTTGAACTGCTGTTCGGGCCATCGCAAAATTCCCTGGACGAGATTATCAAACTTTTTAGGGAGCCATCTCAGCAACTGGAACGTTAGATAAATTTCCTTTATCGGCTCATTCATGGCAGCCAGCTGATCGGCAAGTCTCTGTAGGCGTGCAGCAAACATGTCGACTGGCTCATCAGGCTGTATTCTGCAGAATAGGATCTCGCCGAACAACTGCATATGGCGTGCACGGTTGTCAGGTTGAAAGTGGGTCTTCAGCTTTGTCCACGCTTCATGAGGGTCGTCGATGTTTTCTATGATTCTCCGGAACTCATTTTCGACGTTTAAGTATACTATGGACAGTGCTGACCTGAGCCGTGCCTGATATTCTTTTGTTGCTGCTGCATCGCTGGTATTCGGAGCCTCTTCAGTACCATTCACGATGCCCCAAGCATTTTTGTCGAGCAGCAGGTATTTTACGTCCGCTGCCCAGGTTGCATAGTTGTGAGAGTTCAGTTTGTTTATGCTAACCTGTACGTTGGTCATTGCCATGCTCTTAACTAGACTTTATAAAATTTAAACAGAAAGGAAAAAGAATTTTTTTTTTTTTTTTCAAAAAAAAACGTACTTTAAAACAGTCAAATAGTATGACAAAAAAAATTTTTTACAAAAAAACCTTTCTATTTTATACCAGAATAATTAGATATGATTATAAAAAAAAACTATTGCGGCCCCCCCCCCACTAGAAAACACTTGGAGGTCTAATGGCCGCATGCTACCACTAGTTTAAGATATTGCCAACGAAGGTTATGGCCACCATAACAGGTTAAAAAGCGTAGTAGCTTTGGCCCATAACCCGTGATCGGTTCTGAGGCCAGAACCGTTCTAAAATTAAATAAAACTTAAGCAGAGATAAAGAAATTAAAATTGGTGACCTGAAATAAATATTGGCAATCTGTGGTAGTGTAATAAAGTCAGTAAAGAAGCATTTAATTAAAATATAAACTAACGTTTATTTTTCAAGAAAAACATATTCAAAATAAATATATATATATATATGAAATAATAAACAAAGAGAAATTATATCTGGTAAAATCAATCAAAAAGGTAATTTCTGAAATTATATTATCTATAAAATTAAAGTCATATTTAACACAGTAAAAATACTTAATTAAACAAATAGCATGACGTAAGGTAAAGTTTAAATGACCGGTACAGGTTGCAAATCAAACAACTCACCATAGCACAACTGGAAAAAACAGATTTTTCAAATCGGATGATGACGAAAAAATAAAGTCCAGCAAATGTCCAAAAGAAATAGAGGCCTTGGATATCATAGCAAACTCATCACAATAAAAGTTCAGCAAAGATATTTTCACTATCTATAGACTGGATTCATCTTTAAAACAACATCTTTCAGAACATAAACAAACTACAAATATAAACTTCCATGACTGGAATTTAAAATAAAATACGGCCTTTACTAGACCAAAACATCGTTAGACCACCGCCAGTCAAAACAACCCGACTGTTTTAAATACCCCTCGTGATTCCAGATATCGCCAGAAGACAACGCCCCCTTTGCGTCTGCAGAAGTTGAGCGAATGCGTTCCTGCTTTGCGAAAGGGAGATACGGCTACTCGTAAGTTGCGATTTGCGAAGATCGCAAATCGCGATCAGACGGAAGAAAACGACCATGAACGCACATGCAAGTGTTCAAATCGAAAGTAAACAAATGAGTAACCGATTTAAAGATGGAATATGTCATGGAATAGGGAAAAACAAAATAAAGGAATTGAAAATAAGATAAATATAAAGATAAGATTGGAATAAAATAAAAACCAGTAAGTCATGCTATATTATCCTATTACAATATGTATATCTGCTTATAGAGTGTTAAGGGTAGTGAGTATGCTCACAAAAACCCTAAAGAGCGTTGGAACCGTACGTGTTCGCAAGAAACTGACATGTTATGCACACACAAAAACCATTCTGGGAATCCTTCTCCCCATAGAAAAAAATCGATTGGGGCGCAAGGAGGAAATTTGCATATGACACAGAGTCAGTACACTAATCTCTGATTACAATACAGATCGGAGAAACTAAAACTTTTATTTTGATTACACATTTTTTCACAGGGGTGCCGTCACCATCACAGGCAATTACGGCACCCATGTGGAAAATGTGTAATCAAAATAAAAGTTTTAGTTTCTCCGATCTGTATTGTGATAAGAGATTAGTGTACTGACTCTGTGTCATATGCAAATTTCCTCCTTGTGCCCCAATCGAGTTTTTTCTATGAGGGGAAGGATTCCCAGAATCGTTTTTTGTGCATGCATAACATGTCCGTTTCTTGCGAAACATGTACGGTTCCAACGCTCTTTAGGGTTTTCGCATGCGCTGAGCATTTTGCGATGAAAAAAAATGGGTGTTGCCATTGGAAATTTTCGAGTTTCTGTAACTATAACCGTAACCGTGAGCGTCATTTTGTTGTCGCTCACAGAATCTCGAGCTCATACCTCTGAATAGCTATATCTGAAATTTCATTTCGATTGGTTGAGCGGACTGGCCACTAGAGCTCCGTATATCGGCAAAGTTTTTTTATGACCACCCTGTATATAAAATATTATTGAGTTGTATTAAATAATATTTTGCACTTTTGAGTTTGAAACAAATAAATTTTTTTTAATTGTTTTATTTTAACATTTATTTTCGATTTGGAAACAATTGTGTGGTGATTGTTATTCGGGTATTCAGGATAATGTTCGAATTTACTAAGTAAAGTAACATACATTTAAAATCAAATTTTACTTCTTATTAGTTAAATAATTTTTAATAAATATTGATCCATTAATCCTTACTAATATTATAAATCGGAAAGCGAGTTTGTTTGTTTGTTTGTTCCGCTTTCACGCCGTAACTACTGAACCGATTGCTTTGAAATTTTGCAGACATAAAGTTAGAAGTCCGGATTAAATAATAGGATACTTTTTATCCCGGAAAAAATTGATATTCCCGAGGGAAAACAAAAATATAGTTTGCTTGATGGATGGATTGGAGATGGCGCTGTGTGTCGTTTAAAACAAGATAAAATATTGCAAACGAATATAAACATGTAAATTTAGAAGCTAAAGGATACGATAATGAATCCCCGAAAATGAGGAATTCCCGAGGGATGACGTACAATTTGTTTTATCATCTAAACTGTTTTTTTACATCTACTTGTATATTGCAAACGAATATGAACATGTAAATTTAGAAGCTAAATGATACGATAATGAATCCTCGAAAATGAGGAATTCCCGAGGGATGGCGTACTATTTGTTTTATCGTCTAAAATGTTTTTTTTACATCTACTTATCCTGAAATAACTATAAGTCAACGAATTACTAATTGGTATAAGTATTAGTTATGTTATTTGTTCTTGAGTATGCGATAGATGGCACTGGGTGTTTTTAAAACGTGGTAACAATGTGCAATAGCTGTTTAATAGTTAGGTTAGGTTAGTTTAGTGCTTTTTTTCTAGGTAGATATCTAAAGTAGTTATTGTAATTTTGATAGGTAATTACGTCGCTTTGTTCGTCGTTTAGATTGTTATAGTTTAGTTTCGGAATTTAGTTTAGTTTAGGTTTATAGTTTACTCATATTTTCACAATAACTCGCAAGCATAAATCTAATTTGTCGAGCACCTCATCTAAAGCTCGGGCAATGAAAATTGCCGATCTCAAGAATCGTCTCTCCATGCTGAATTAAGAAGGCACGAACAAGCAGAGCGTCAGGTTGCTTCGAGAGCTGCTGAGCTACCATCTCAGCACCAGCAAAGACTTGAGGAGCAAGCCGCTCGCCAAGCTTCTTTGAGGGCATCTGAGAATGATGTTTGTACTCAAGTTCGTTTATCGCAACAGGCTCAATGTCAGCATAGTCAGCTCTATGTAGCGTGTTCCCGGGTTTCCAATGCCCAAAATCTGCATGTTTTTGCTCCACAAGGGAAAACTGTTCATTTTCGACGAGCACTTCGCAGATTTCATACTTCCAATATTTTCTGAACAAACTTTTTTGATTTTGCTTTCCCTTTTACATTCAACGAAATTGCTCATAGTTTTCACATCCGTTTCTATATGTAAGCGTCTACATGAGAGATTCTCTTGGTAATGCTGTACCACTATTTGGCCAAACACTTCTTGAAGTGAGGATACGAGCCATGTGTGACCATACTGCATGGGCTTCATGTGAAAGATCCTCTGACAAAGTACAGAAGCTTTTAGTATTCAGCTTACTTCCATCATTTGTATACATCATTACGGGAGAGTGGGGATGAATGGGACAACAGAAATTTATATATGTTCTACAAACATAAGTATTTTAATAATTTCCCTGATCGATGGTAGTACTGAGGTCATCCAACAGATATAGTTTCAAAGCAATATCCATAACAGAAGATATAAAATTATATTTGTCATTATCTAGAAACCATATGTTAAAATGAGAAAACGAGGCCACTGTTGTGTTTTAATCGATAACAAAAAAAACAATATTTGGAAAAGGAAATTGTAAAAGAAAACAGAAACTAATAAGAAAAATGAATTGCCTGCTTTCAAGAAATATTTTTAGTAAAGGTATCTACAGTAGTGATGAATCTGAAAATTTATCACTTCATGATAAAGAGGAAAGTGATTTGAACATTATTTCAAATGATATGGACCACCAAGTTTACAGCTTGGATAATATAATAGAAGACGCCTTTCTCCTAACAAAGATAAGTGGGAAAAAATATTTAGCATTACATTGCTAGGGTTTTAAAGAACAATAATGATAACCTTCAAGTACAATTCTTGAGAAAAAAATGATAATTCCCTATTTTAATATACCGATCCACCAGAAATTTATTTTGTTAATTTGGAGGATATTGTTATGAAACTACCAAAGCCTAGACCTCTGGAAACTGCCAGAACAAAAGCACTGCTGTTATTTGATATTAGCTTCAGTCAATATGTAGTAAAATAAAATGTATCACTCAGTTTTCAAATAAAATATGTTTGGAATTTTTTTTTATTTGTCCCATTAGTAAAAATATAAAAATTGTCCCATTCATCCCCACTCTCCCCAACTGTGTGCAGTGATATTTGTTTCTGTGATGCATCAAAATGCATTAATTGAACTTCTTTATAAAGCTTTAGTACATAGTTTTCCGAGAAATCTATGTGGAATAATATCTCATTAGGATTCAAGTGTTCTTTTATTTCCTTTAATGTACTTGCTTTGTGAATCATGATTTTAACATGATTTTCATGCTTCAGTACATCAATTTTTAATATTTCTATTAATCTTCTAGTGTATGTTATGTACATAAGAATGTTTAACTGTAACCTATTGTGTATTGTCATAATCACATATTAAGTTTTTACCTGTAACCACCTCAGCCTTATAATAACTGTGTATCCTGTTATATCATCTACATGCCAAAGCGCCATGTGCCGCATCAACTATGTTTAATAAACCTTAAGTTATAATATGGTGTCAAAAGTTAATCGGCACACCTAAATAGCTATTTTTAAACTTCATTTTCACTCTTCATCTATAGAATTACAACGATGGTGCACAATTTTTTACACATGGAAAACCGTTTTCTCCCGGCGACAAACCAGCAGAGGCATGATCGTATTGGAGACTCAGCTACGAACTTTTTGAAACAGCGGTGAAGTATAATAAGGAAGATCACGAAACTAGAACAGCATTGTTGCTTAGTGTGATTGCTAAAACATCTTATAAAGATTATCTGACTTTTACATTTCTGCCTGCTACAACAACAAACCCAAGAACAGTAAAAGATGTGTTGGATAAATTCGACGAACACTATAAGCCTTATTGCAACATGATGCTTTGTTTTCAACAAATTTGTGCAAAAGGAGAACCAGAATTTCAATTCATTTATCACTGAAATCAAATTACAAGCTGATCAGTGCGAGTTCAACGCTGCATACGACCGAAATATTAAGGATCGTATAATCCAGGATCTGTGTGACGACGTGCTTCTGGAACGATTACTTCGTGAACTTGACCTGACTCTAAAGAATTGTGCAAATCGGCAGAACTTTCTAGAATGCACTCCCTTGCAATATCGCAGACTTCAGCAACTGCTCCTGCTCAGGTTGATGCCGTGCGTAAAAATAAAGTAAATAAATTTAATAATAATCATTCTTAAGAATAATCAAGGCAAAAGCAGTAAATATCAGTGAAATAAAAGGCCATGTTCACGCTGCGGATCACAACATCAACCTAGACATTGTCTAGCTTAAGGTAAATCTTGCAACATATGCTCAACCATTTTGCTAGTGTTTGCAGACAACCCAAAAGGCAATTACCAAAACAGCAACATCAACAAGTCTCTTCAATTGTTTGTGACTCTGGTATTTCTCTATCTAAATGTGGTTCTTTGCTGTTTAACCTTTGATTTTATTGACACACAACAGTGCGATACCATATTTTCAACTTCAGCATTAATGTATGGCCAATAGAGCGATTGACGGGCAAGATTTTTACAGGATACCATACCCCTGTGACCAATATGAAGACGCTGCAAGATAGGCAAAGGGTTGCAATTGATTTCTTTCATCTATCTTTAGTGACATATCTTTTAATTGTGGATTATTTTTCAAAATATATTGATCTCCAGCGTTTGCATTACACAACAGCTCCCACAGTTATCACTACTTTAAAAACATGTTTTGCTTGCTTTGGTATTCCTGAGGAGCTGGTTGCAGATAATGGACCACCTTTTAATTCTAAAGAATTTAGTGAATTTTGTAAAAATTGGGACATATTTTTCAACCCATCTAGTCCTGGTTATCCTCGCTCAAATGGACAGGTGGAACGATGCATACAAACTATCAAATCGAGCCTTACTAAATTTGCACAAGACAAGAAAGATGTTCACCTTGTCTTGCTGGCGTATAAAAATACTCCCATGGATGGCCTACCTTCACCTGCAGAAATTCTAATGGGTCGTCGAATTCATACCATGGTTCCTACACTGCCATCACAGCTTGCACCCCAGTATGATTGCAGTGCTTGCAAGAACGCCTACATTTCAGACAGCAGTGACAGCATAAGTATGATCTACATTCTCAACCTTTACAACCATTGCAAAAAGATCAAGAAGTGCAGTTTAGTCTTAAAAATCAATGGTGTAAAGGAAAAATATCCAAAATTGGGCCTCAACCAAGGTCTTATAGCATAACAGCAGAAAATGGTAGAGAATATCGTAGGAATCGTGTTCACATTAACATTTTAAAATCTGCTCATCCTGTAATTCCCAAAACATCGATAACTGTAACTGCAAAGGAGGAAAATAATAAGTGCTTTGAGAATAAAACACACTAAATAATTTAACAATTAAATAGAAATATTTTCTCATTGTTAAGTGCACAGATAGTGTATAAAAATATATTTATAATACACTAGAAGAACATAATTATTATGCTGTGTATTATAATAAAATTTTGTATTAAAGTTTATGTAAAATTTCTTGTAAAAAAAAGGCAGAAACTTCAGTATTACACTAAACAAAGTCATTAATTTATTATTCCAAAATGGAGATAAACAAAACATTTACAAGAATGAGTAAATATAAAAATAAGAATCAGTCTTAAAAAATTTATTTACTACTTTATTTACACCAAAAAGCCAAATGGTTATTTATTTTGCATGTTTCTTTTCTTATTGTTTAATAATTTTCCACTTCCTTCCCCCCTTTTTCAAGAAATTAAAAGTTCTTTTAAAAAACATCTTAATTCACAGCTGGAAAAATTAGTATAGCTCTTGTATATTGTATGTTTTTAAAATTAAATTTCCTTCATCTGTAATTCAAATAATTTGTAATCAGTTTTACTCCCAAACTTATATTCAAATTTTGTTTTTCAGGAAGAGGTCAAACTACTGACTAAGGAAAATCAAACTGCACTTATGGATTGCATCCCATGTATGCTTCTGCTAATATCTCAGGGGAAACAAGCATACCAAAACCATTGACACCACTGGTTGACAGAGTTGCAAATAATGAGGCCATGCTTCTGAGTTTTCTGGCTGAAAAGGCTCTTCATTTTCTCTTGCTCCTGATCTTTTACAGTTGATAAAAAGAATGTCTAATGGCAAAAAGGCTTTAAATCGCACAATGATGCATCACACTTCTGCTTCCAATAAATTAAAATTTGATGTTGCAAAATAGAAGAAAATATGGTGCAAGATTTAAGAGAAGAAAAATTCTCTCAATATCGATAAGATGAGGTTATGAGTAATATTAGTGAAAAAGTTGTTGCAGTATTGGTGAATTATTTAAGAAATAACAAAATAGTCACAGAACACCTTTGATCATTTTCAGTAGATAGTGTCAATAGCACTTCACTTTTTAACAGTATTGTGACATTGACTGCAATGCTATTCCTTGGCATAATTTAATGTCAGTGCTTTTGGACTCATGTAATGTCATGAGGGGGTAAAAAAGCAGCGCTAAGGCTAAAAAACTGAGGGAGAAATGCACCCATCTGTTAGATATTGATGGTGACTCATGTCACCATGCTCATAACGATGCAAAACGGTTTTGTAAACCATTTAATTTACACTTAGAGTCATTATGTTCTTACATACATAATGATTTTAAATGGTCTCCGGATTTGCGTTCTGCTTTAAAAGAAATTAGTGATTTTTGAATTTGAAATATACCTCACCAAAAAATTATATAAGCATTTGATGGTTGTCCATATATGATGTGGCACAAGATTTCTCAAGATTATTTAGTGCTTACATTTTGTTCTATTTCTCTTTTTTGGAACCTTCAGGAAGAACTGTGTTTCTTCATCTTGTAAATTAAGGTATACAAGGACTTTAATGTAAATAGAGCTGGGAAATACTATAGTCATAAAGATCACAATCAGATTGCAGCAAAGCATTTAACTGCAGCTGGTAAAGAAGGAAAATCCAGAATCACAAAGAAATTATTTGTGAAGAATCTCACAACCAAATTAATAGTTCTTTTATAGTGTGTTCATACTGGTACGAAAAATTTAGAAATTTGAGGGATATAATAAAAATATTATTATTAAGTTAAAACTCAGAGCATTCTGTGTTTTTAGGAAGATATGGTGGGTTGGTTGGTTGTATAGAATTTAATGGCACAAGATCCCTTAAGGGACATGCTGCGCCAAACAAAGAAAGTCAAAAAGACATAAAAGACATGTTAAACATTTAAACCCTAAATCTCAAAATAGAAACCAGTGTGTTTTAAAAAAGTAAAGAGTGCCCCAAAGGGTTTTTCTCCAATGAGGTTTGTCAAAATGGGGACTGAAGATTTAAAATATATTCTATACTGGTGCCGAAGACCGGGACAGTCTGTTAAAATATGATGGATGGTTAAGTAATCAAAATGACAGTGTGGACACATGGGTGCATCTTCTCGAAGTAACAAATGTCTATGAATCATTCTGGAATGCCCAATTCTTAGACGAATTAAAAGAACATCTGATTTTCTGGGGTAAATAGGAGACCAGGTTATGATTTTAAGTTTAACATGATGCAGTTTATTATTGTATTCCATATCCCAAGTTTCTTGCTAGTTGTTGTGAATTAGATGATTTTTGAGCAATTTAATATCAGAGAGAGGAATCTTATGATGTAATGGATTAAGAGCATGTTTTGCCACCTCATCCACTTTCTCATTACCAGGAATACCCATGTGCCCAGGTACCCAGCAAAATAAGATCTTATAACCTGGTCTTGTTAATTTATTATAAAAATCAAGGATAGAAGAAACAAAGGGATGCTTATTAAATGATTTAATTGCGTCAATAGAGCTATTTGAGACGGTGTATATGATAAAAGATGTATTATGATGATGAGAGATGTGCACCATGGTTCTCTCAATCCCTATCAATTCAGCTGTAAATACAGAAATAGTAGGGTGAAGCCAATAACTTAAAGAAGTGTTTTCGCAAAAAATGCTGCAGCCAACGATGTCTCCGTTTTTAGAACCATCTGTATAAATATCATTGTAGCTACTAAAAGTTTCACGATGAGCAGAAAATAGTTGTTGGAAAACAGCAGGGGTCAGATTGTTCCTATCATATCCTTTAAAAGGGCAGAGAGAGATAATATTAGGAGGCTTTCACGGGGTGGAACAGAAACAAAGAGCGTGGAATCACCTCAACATCACTCAAGGAGCTATTTTCAATGATGCTTCTCACTCTGAATCCAAAGGATGGGACACAAGACAGACGGTGCTGATAAAGCATATCATTGTCAGTATTTAAGATAATGGGATGGAGAGGATGGTCAGGATGTGATAAGAGACGGTAAAATAATTCCGAAGAAAGTTTATCATGATTATTCAAGATAAAGACTAAGAATGGGAGAGGTACGAAATGCACCAGAGCAAACACGGAGTGCGCTATAGTGCACCGTATCGTTTTTTCAGAACAGAGTTACTGGCTGAACCATAGACCTGACAGGCATAATCAATTTCAGAGCAAATAACAGCACGGTATAATTTAAGGAGGGAAGTACTGTCAGCTCCCCAAGAAGTATTTGAAAGTACCTTTATTAAATTTAGCAATTTTTCACATTTTGTCCGTATTTGTAAAACATGAGGTAGAAAAGTCAGTTTGTTGTCAAAATAGAGGCCGAGGTAACGAACACTGTCCACAACAGGATTTTGAGTTGAATCAATAAAAATTTCAGGATCTGGATGCAGATCCCTACGTCTACAGAAATGCACACAACAAGTTTTGTCCTTAGAAATGATAAAACCATTTTTGTTTGTCCAGCTAAGAATACTTTTAATT
The DNA here is from genome assembly GCA_964019185.1 of Maratus speculifer. Classification (NCBI taxonomy): domain Eukaryota; kingdom Metazoa; phylum Arthropoda; class Arachnida; order Araneae; family Salticidae; genus Maratus; species Maratus speculifer. Next base: position 253,947,568 of record OZ025301.1, read on the forward strand.
GCAATTTGCAGTTGTCTCTCAATAAAACGAATGTCTTGTCCCATACACATAATACAGAAGTCATCGACATAAAGGTAGGAAGATAGGGACATCTGGGAGTTCTATCTTTTTTCTCATTAGAGAGACAGTCAAGTTTAGGCTTGTTGTTTTTCTAGTGGAGGATGTGTTTTTTGCAGCTTAGTATGGCAGGATAGGAGTATTCGGTTTCACTGAATACAGGAGTTTTCCGAAGTGACTTTTGGAACCATAAAATTAAAGAGGGACGTGGTTTTGACATTCGTTATTCCTCTCAGGTGGACTGAGGGGCAATTATTTTCCCATTGAATGCCTGGTTTAACATTCCCGGATTTCAGAGGTTAAAAGGGTCGGCGTTACTTTAAAATTCACTGTGTCAAGAAAGGAGTTGACCATTTTGGCCAGTAAAACTTGGGGGTGTTTAAGGGAACCTTCCATCGGTTAATAATTAGAGAAAATCATGAGAGTGGATTTCTTATAAAAAAAATATTCTTTTGCTTGTAAGCTTTCGGTTTACACTCCATCCTTTTATTTTATCTTGCACATCGAGTGATGAGAACTCCTTGTTTTTAAATGGTGAAAAGTGCTTCTTCCGAGTCTCTAGCAGGAGTTTGATGACTATATTAGAAATCAGCAGTTTATTAGTATGGAAGTGGATGTGCCTAGGATAGTTATATGGATGGAAGCAATCAGCAGCCTGTGAACAACCCCGGGTGCTTTTCGGCGATAACTAAAGGTTCAGGATCTTTACTTCGTCTACAAGATGACTAAGTCTGTCCGGTTGGGAGAAATTTACCGTATCCTGTGATCAAACCAGAGTGCTTAGCATCGGCAGCGACGGGTTCCGGAGGAGGATCTACGCTGTTCAGGAGAGATGAAGGGGACTGCACGATGATCTGAATTTGAACTTATTTTAGAGATATCTGACAAACAAGTAAATGTTTAAATAAAAAATTCTTGCTCAACAGGGGTAAGTATTTATTAATTATGTTTGGGAATCCCTAGAATAATTTGTAGTGTAAAGTTTAAACGTATGCAATTCATTTACTCTGCACGAGTTACTTTAAAGAGTATCGACTTTTAAGATGAGAAATTTTGGTTATTATATCTAAGTAAATAAATTTTAATTGTTAATTTTGTAAATAAATGTTATATTTTGGTAATCTAACTATTAGTTTCCTTAATTATTGAATTCTCAGGCATGAAAGTTTTCCGCAGAAACGCAGAAATCTGCTTTTTTGAAAGCCTTTCTGGCTGTTTCTGAGATCAATGCAAATCCGTCGAGAAATTGAGACTGAAAATTTGGGGGGGGGGGGGGCTAATACCGATGCCAAATTCTCTATTGTTGGCAGCCCGCGATAAATGATTTCCCGAGACTCGCAACTCTGCTGCGTACGGTACAATCATCGTGTATCTCTTTCATTGTGTTTAACCGTCGTTGGTTTCACTGAAAGGCGGAGCTATTCTTGTGACGTATGCAATGCAAAAGTAGGTCACTCTCTCCCATGGAGCAATGAAGATCTCCCTTTACAAGCGCACGCGGAGCGCTATTTCGGATGACGTGATTGTTATTGGAGTTTAGATTCACGATATTTTATAACAGCGAACGACTGCTAAAGAAAAATAACTTAAACTTTCACTTTAAGTGGCTTGTTTTTCTCCAGTATCGCTCTCGCTGTTTTGCAGTTTACTGTGCACGTGTTCATATCCTTTTATTAGTGTTTATTTACCGGTTTCAGAGGTGGATTACCCATTAGGCTGAGTAGGCTGAAGCCTAGGGACACGGAAGGAAAATGGACACCGGTGTTAAGATTTTATTTCAGGTTTTTTCTTCATATCATCTCTAGAAAATTCATTTTTAATTTTTTTTTTCTATTTCTATTGCAGAGTTTTTTTTTATTGAAGATTCTTTTACTTTTGAAACCGATTTAGAAATTAGAAGTATCCTAATCAAAAAAAAAAAAGAGGGGGGGCATTTGTAGGGAATGACCTCATCTATCCAATGCAAAACTCGCTTAAAAATATTAAAATGCAAACAAGATATTTTTAAAAATTCTACCGTAGTATCAATATTATAGTGTGGGGGAACATGAAGAACTTGGAAAAACTTATATTAATCCAAGGGGCAGTTCTTTGAAGTATTCTCGCTTGCAATTTAATATTTTTGAATGAAATTTTGACTTAAAAAAAATTACTTTAACTTCAGAACCGGTTTGAACTGGTTCTGAATTCAAAACTATCATTGTACAAAAAAACTGCAAAAACTAGCTCAATTATAGGTCGTCCTAAATTATCCTATGAAAAAAATCATCCAAAAATTTTAAAATGCGAGCAAGGAATCTGCAAAGGATAATATTTAGTAAAATATTGTTTGACATATAAGAAGGGAATTTAAAAATTCCTCCTTTTTTAATGACCAAAACTTACCGAATTTCGGCATTTTTAATTTCATGAAATTTAAATGTTTTCCTGCACTAAAGGTACTTTTTAAATTTTTTTTATGCCAGAAAATACAAAAATGTATTGCTTTAAACGGGGGAGGGAGGAGGGGGTCTACAAAAATCTAGCCCGGGAGGTAGTTAATCTGCTTCTGACCGGTTTACGTTATATCTGATCTGCAGTTTGCTGCCCACGTGTAAATTTGATATCTGTTTATAATTTAGTTTTTTTACTAAATTAACCTCTATTACTAGGATTTCATTTTTTATGGAGAATGAATATAGTTATAGTAAACGGCGAGCATAAAGAGACGTGAAATAGATCGTGATGAAAAAAATAAATTTAGATTCCCATGGCTGGACAAAACCGTTAAGATAAAAGGGAAAAAAAGCCTAAGAAAAATTAGTTCAAGTAAGAGATTCCATAGAAAAAATCAATATTTCTGGGAAAGTGAGATGCACCCTGTGTGCGGATGTGCTGTATTATGGAAAAAGAGGTTTCAGCGCAATCAAAGAACACATTGAAAGTGGAAAACATTCTGAAAAAGAATTCATGGTAAATGAGAATTTTTCTTTGCCATGTGAATTTTTTGGAAATGATGTCCAACAAAAGCAAGAATCTGTTCCAGTTTGTCCAAATGTACCTCTCACTGACAGGGTAGCCAGTCTTGAAGGAATGCTACTTGGAGTACTAGCTCAAAATAACATTCCTTTCACTGTTGCACCAGTGTTAATTGATTTAAGCAAAGCAATGGTGACCAACATGTATGCAGAGTTTCTGCTGAGCAACTTTATACAGAAATTGTTGGATTATTCACCAAAAATGAAATCCCATTTAAGAATTTAATTTCCATTTTAATGGATTCATGCCGTGTAAAGAGGGGATCCAAGTCTGGTTTGGAGACCAGACTTCGTCAGGAGAAGGCTCCAAGTTTATTGGATATTGATGGTGACTCGTGCCATCATATCCATTATGCTTCAAAAATATTTTCCAAACCATTCTGTGGATATGTCGAAGATTTTTATAAAGATCTTCACACAGAGTTTAATTGGTCGGCAGATCTATATTAAAACTTAAAGAGATTTCTTTGATTTTAAACATAAAATATGCACCTATTGAAATGTTTGTAAAGCATCGCTGGCTATCTATATATAATATAACCCTAAGTACACTACATATTTTTGATTGTTTGACTGTATTTTATTATTGTTTTTTGAGTGAGAGGGACAGACTTTCTTATTTTAGTTTATGTGTCAATATATATAAGCAAAGAGAGGTGAGCAGTGAGGGAAGGCAACATATTAAAAATATTCACGTGTATCTCCAACAGAAACAACTTACTAATGATGGTAAGGAAAGGAAAGAAAGAATTGTCACTAAACTGTTTTCTTCCAGGAAGAAACTGCAGCTAATTATGCATTTTTATGCATCTGTTCTTCCTATGCTGAAAAAATATGTGTGCCTGTTCCAAATGAAAGAACCCTTGATCCATAAATTATATGAAGAGCAGAGGCAGCTTTTCATAGATTTTTTATCATTATTTGTAAAACCAGAGATTCTTCAAAATAAACAAATGACCGAAATTTTGGAGATGGATTTTCATAATGATCTATTATCTCCAAAAAGACAGATGATGTCCAGGTGATTGAGTTTTTAGAAAATGCTAAGGCATCATTTATTAACTGTACAAAGTACTTACTAAAGACATTGCCTTTAAAAAATTCACCTTTAAAATGCATTTCTACAATTGACCCAACTGCAAGAGGTCATCACACAACTTTAGCTAGGCTAAAACGGCTTCCTGAGCTACTGAAAAATGTGCTGGTTAACAGTGATATTATAACGTATGATTTAGAGGTACATAGATACCAAGTGGACAATAATTTGCCTTGCCCATCAATTAATGGTAATTTGACAAGGAATGATGTGTGGTGGGCTTTGGTCTTTGAAAGTGAAAAATATCTAGCCTTGTCAAAAATGGTGAAAGCTATTTTAAGCTGCTTTCATGGGCCTCAAGTTGAAAGTGCCTTTAGTTCCATGAGTGGTATTTTGGATCAAGAATGTGGCCGCATGACCATTGAGAGACATTCTTTTAGCAATCTAAATAAAAATTAAAAATAGATATCATTGATTTATCAATGTGAAAATGTACACTAAAAATTTCGATGAGATTTCGACTATTAACTGATGAAAAAAAATTGAAATATTTGATAGATGAATGGTTACTTTACATTCAACTAATAAATAGTATGTAAATATAGTGATTAGTTGACAATAGATAAATATATATCACATAATAATTTCTGTCTTTGGCAGTTACTAAACTGAATTGATGTTAAGTCAGTATCTCTACAAAAATAATACAGGCTGGTTATAAAATAAGTATCCCTATTTGGAGCTGTCTGTAACTCGAAGGAATAACACGAATGAAACCAAAATTGGTACACATACTATTCAAGAAGGGGGAAGAAGAATGGAAGAACAAAAAAGATAGTTGCAATAATCGGCAACAGATGGCGCTACGGGTCTTGTCAGTGCAAACGCCATTGTAATCATTAGTAAAATCAAAACGTGGCAATTTGTCATTAATGTTGTACGACATGACTCTCAGTTTACCATATCGTGTTTTAAATTTAAAACTGTTCCACAGTTGAGCACATCGTCCACCGCCTGGATTGTGTCTTGCAGCACAATGGTCATGTGGAACCTGAACTTTATCGGCACTGCCATGCGAAGTCTTAACCCCATTCACTGTGAAAATTTCTAGTAAATTAGGTACGCCACTGGGATTGTGGCTTAATTCTTTGTTCTTCTATTGCACATTACATTTCAAACACAAAAGCGTCATCTGTCGGCGATTATTGCAATTATTTTTTTTATTGTTCCAGTCTTCTTCCCCCTTCTCAAACAGTATGTGTACAAAATTTAGCTTCATTCAGGTTATTCCTTCAAGCTGCAGGCAGCTCCAAATAGGGATACTTATTTTATAACCATCCTGTATATAAAGGGTATAAATCATTGTTATCTTGTATATGATGGATGTTACTTTACATGTGTGATTGAACATGTAAAGTAACATCCAATTACTGAGTAAAGCGGAAAAGAATATGTATCAGCACACACAAAGAAAGAGCAAAAATTGAGCACTCACAATTTGGCGAGTCTGATTGTTCTTTTATTTGCCGAATGGAACATTTTGTCGCAATGGTGAACAGGGGCGAGAACCCTGGTTGTGACCCCCCTCCCCCCTAAAGGTTTGGCTGGATTCGCCCTCTGCAGATCAAAAACTTTTTTTTTCCCCAATTGAAAGATTGAGCTACCTTATTTCATCTTGTATATGATTGATGAAATATTTAGAATGATACTTAAAGAGTAAAACCAACTGCCCCATTCCACCCCACACTCCCCTATACATACATATAAAACTCTGCCTAGCATAAATTCAGATAGCAAAGAATAATTTTCAACTGGAGTAGATGAGTCAGGAATGAACACACTAAAAGAATGCATTTTATTTATTTTTATTTAACCCTCTCATGCATACAGGCCTCATATGAGGACAGATAAATATTATCCTATAAAATATTACAGTTACGAAATTTTTTCAGCATTCATTCATTGGGACCTTATTTATGAACAGATAATACGTTGCATGCAACAGAATAGATAGCAGCAACATACCGATGGTCGTAATTCACATGAATGTTGCAATAAAATCAATGTATTGAAGTATAGTGATATTGCACAGAATTTGCTGCAAATAGATTAGACAATATTCATAATATAGTCAAGGTAAAATTTTTTTTATAAAATTTATCATCATATAGCATCTAATGATAAAAAATTTTTACAATATTTCAATTAGGTTTTTATTTAAAGTATAAAACATATCTGTCCTCATATGAGTACAGTTAGCACTAAGGTAAGCAAAACTCATTTTTGTTTAATACTTTTATTTATTTATCTATTTTTTGAGATTGTTAAAAATCAAAAATGAATAGGAAAAAGCAAAACATAGCTGAAGCAGAGATAGCTGAAACAATGACAACAGAATCTGAGGATGATCTGAAAAATAGTGATTCTGAAATAGATGATCCGAGTTATATTCCTCACGTAACTGCCCATGCAATGTCATCTTCTGATGAAGATTAATTTACAAATAAAACCCCAGTCTCAACTGCACAGAGTGATTCTGATTCAAATGATGAAGGACTTCTAAATCGAGCTCCACCATCGCCTACTAATACAAAATCTCCAAGAAAAGGAAGCAAACCACCCCATTACTTGGTTTAGAGAAAGAGATAACTTATTGTCGTATAACTCGTATATAACTCGTATTATAACTCGTCTTATAACTCGTATAAATATACAACTTAAATAAACATACGCAGCTTACTTGATGGCATCCACTGTAATATTTACAAATAAACAAATAATAAACACGTTAATTCTTAAACTGAACATGAATTGTAGAAACTTAAATTTAAAAAATAAATAAAATAAAATTGAGCTAGAACTATCAGGATTGCAAAATAGACCAGAATTTATGAGATTTTAATTTGAAATGACATAAGGTAAAATTACAAAATCCAAACATCTTATTGGAAAATCGATTAGGTCAGGTGGGGTAAAATGGGTATGAAAAGCACCACTTTTTCATTCAATGCCTGTTTTCATTGAAAAAAAAAATATTTAATGTGATTTTTTTTGTGTTTATTTATGCAACTGATGTCTTGGCATAACATTTAAGTAGTTGTTAATTTATTTTTTTATTTTAAATAGTAGAAATATTCTTTTGTTTTGTATACACTTTTTGTCTCTGAAGTGGGGTAAAATGGGTACCATGTGGGGTAAAATGGGTATTGATTGAATAAGTAATAAATAATTATCTAAATGTACTGGAAATTTTATTTTAAGTTTTTATTTTAATTATATAATGAAAATTACACAAAATTAATCAAAATGTTAACTTTAAAACATTGTACATTTTTTAAATTTGAAATCTGTAATGACCACGATTGTTGAAATGTGGCTCCTTTAAAATTTTCACAATTTGAGATTTGGTAACCACATCTGTGTCATCTTGTTCAGGAAATATAAAAAAATCACCAATGGTTGACTTTGTTAGGAACTTTACATTGAATTCCTCTCCTCCTTCCTCCATGCCAATAATTTGTCCATTGAATTCAACAACAGAATTTTTTTTTGCATATTTCACTTTAACCCACTAGCCTGGTAAAATTTCAGATGCATTCATTCTATCAGAAGTTTTGCAAGTAGGATGTGTAATTGCAAATGGTGGAGATGTTTTTTTCTTATTTGGGAGATCTTTTTTTCTTATTTTGCTTGGTTTGGGCTTTACATTTTTCTTCTTTTCTAAACGATAGATTTCTTCCTGCAAGAGACGTTGTGCCACTTCATTCTGTGTCAAAATTTCACCAGCTTTGCTCTGCACTCGTTTCCTTTTACGAATTGCATTTTCTAATGCATTTTTCATGCCATATGACTGAAGGAGAAATTGCTGTCAGTATGGCACTTTTTAAATCTTTGTAAGGAGAGGAAACCATACTATGTTTATCATGTGAATCGAGAAATTTGTTTTCAGTTTCTGCATAAATATGTGCTGTCATTCCAGTGCTTGAAGTAGAGGGTTGCATGGCATTTGCAACTTCTTCATATGTATTTTTTTCTGTGAATATTATTCGGTGTTCAACAGCTTTTTTATCTACAGGATAAAGTCCAGCTCCCTTAAAACCTTTTACTGCATTTTCGCCTTTTAATGTTTCAAATAGCTGCTTGAGCAAGTGAGGAAATGAAGCTTTAGTAACTTTCTAGAGATGTGTCTCCCTATACCACAACTTTAAAATTTTTTTCCATGACTGCTTCATAGGAGCAAAGACTCCAACATCTAAAGGCTGTAAGGCATGGCTGGTATTTGGCGGTAAACAAAGTATAATGATTTCATTATCTATAGCTTTCTTTACTGTGGTGTATGTTAGATGGCTGCCATGTCCATCAAAAATTAAAAGCACAGGTTTTTCAAGATGTTTGATATGCTCAACAAAACTTGACATCCAAGACTCAAATACTGTGTCGTGCATCCAACCCGATTCGGTGTAAGCATATAGAGCTCCATGGGGTCCACCCTTTGTCCAACTCTCATACATGTTTAAACTTTTGTACACAGTAAGAGGTGGAAGAAAATTTCCTATTGCTGATACACAAAACAAAACAGTGTACATTGCTTTACCTGCATCAGGGGATTTTAGGTAGGCATTGCGATCTTTCTTAAATACAAATACTTTGCTTGCACGAAAGTCGGTTCCCAATCCAACTTCATCAAGATTGAATATACGGTCAGGTGCATTTTCTAAATTGTTTTGGGACAGCAAATTGCTATACATATCAAAAAAACAATTCACTACTTCAAATGACAAATCATTAGCTCTTGCTTTGGTTAGCAATTCAGGTTTTCTTTTTGCTAATCTATTAGCCCACCTCTTTTGAAACCCCCTTGCCCATTCTACCCCTAGACTTTCGCATTTTGTGTCTTTACAAGATTTAATATACTGCTGTGCTATATTAATTACATCTTGTCGATCTAATGGATAACCACATTTTGCTAGAAATTCTAATGCTTGTACAATACAAATCTCCGTCTACCAGCTGAGAGGTCAGAACCTCTCGGCCTCGTTTTTTTTTTTGTTTTTTTTAAACAACGAAAATTTGATTTTAGAGAAGTAAAATCCAATTTTGTAGAAACAAAAATCACATTTTGGAGCAGCAAAAACCATTTTTGTTGCAACGAAAATCTGACTTTGTAGTAGTAAACATGAATTAGTAGCAAACTCAGGTTTTTCACTAACTTCTCATGAAATTTGCGTCTTTTTGCGATCTTCAGACAAAATTTGTGCTTTTTGATGGCCTTTTAATGAAATTTACGGATTTATTTATTTTATTTTTATTTTTTTTGAGATTTTTTGTTCGTCACTTTTCAATAATTTGCGTGTTTTTTGCGATCTTTTAGACGGAAATTTCTGCTTTTCATGTTTGAAGAAATTTGCTGTTTTTTCGTGATCTTTTGACAAAATGTGCGTCTTTGCGCGATCTTTTGACAAAATTCACGTTATTTTCTCGATCTTTACCCAAACATGGCGTGTTTTTGCGATTTTTTGACAAAATTCATGTTATTTGCTCGATTTTTACCCAAACATGGGGTGTTTTTCACGATCTTTTCACAAAATTCGAATGTTTTCCAAGACTTTTGGATGTTTTTCACATATGGTCACTAAAGCTGTGCACTTGGATTTTGTCTCAGATTTGACATCCGAGGCTATAATAGCGACTCTAAAAAGATTCTTCGCTCGTCGTGGGAAAAGCTCTGTAATCTTTAGCGACAATGCTACAAATTTCGATGGGGCTTCAGCAGAACTAAAACGTTTTCGCAGACTTGTTACGAGTGATGAAGTTTCGAACTTTTTAGCTTCTGAAGGTATTTGCACTTGATCACTAGGCCGCATTAATAAGGTTTTCCCAGGCGCGGACGGGATAGTCAGGGTAGTTGAAGTTCGTACCGCTAAGGGTAATTTTAAACGACCTATTTCAAAAATATGTATATTACCCATTGAGGACAACATCATAGATCCTAAACTTTAAATGTGCTTTATTATGTATTAACTTTTTAAGAATAAACCTATATTGAAAGTTTGATGCAAATCGATTATTTCTATCAAGAATAATTGCGTTACGTACTTACGTACATACATAGATACAGAACCTACGGACACATTAGTTCTCAGGCTTTAGTAGCTTTATTAGTTTAAAACATGTCAAATTACATTATTTCTATCAAGAGTTATTGCGTTACGCACATACGTACGTATATACATATTTATTCCTATACATATTTATTCCTATTACCATTTATTCCTATCAAATGAATTCCCAAAATTAATCAGAAACGTATCTTATCAAAATGAATCTACATCTAAAATTTAAACCAAATCGGATATCTCTATCAAGAATTATCGCATTAATTACATACGTACGCACATATGTACACACATGCATACATACATGCGTACATACATACATACAGAACTTGTGAGCCCATTATTTTTCTGGCTTTGACGCCCGTGAGCTAAAAACACGTAAAACTACATTGGCCTAGGATAAACTAGATCAGCCTAGGACAAACAAGAATGTTGGCGTTGAGGCGGTCATTGAATTCAATAAAATCAAGCCAAATTGGATAGGCCTAGGATAAACTAGTTCAGACCAGTAAACAGCAGTCTAAACTAGTTTATCCTATAAGAGTTAGGCCAAACTAGTTTGGCCTAGGAAAATCTAGTTTGTCCTATGGGCCCTAGGATAGACTAGTTTGGCCTAGGAAAAACTAGTTTATCCGATGGGCGTTAGGAGAAACCGGTTTGGCCTAGGCCAATCTAGTTTGGCCTAAAATCGGGTTTGGCCTGTAACATATATAACACATTACTTTCTGTAAATTGATTTAATGTTTAATAAAGTTTTTGATCAAGTTTATATATGTGCAGAAAGTTTTTGGTTTTATACATGCCTGATTATATCAAATATGTGTATATATTTATTGTATGATTTTTGGTTTTTTATACATTTACTTATCAGTAATGTTTTAATGATTTTTTTCCCCCAAAGGAAATAGAAAATTTTATTCTTGCTGCTTTACCTGGCGTTGATGAAAGCAGTTGTCAGAAGTTGAATGAAAAATTGCTTGATATCGGCGTTTTAAGTATAGAAGATTTACAATTTGTAGAAGAAGAATACATTAAGGATATTCTAAAGCCGATACAAGTAAAAAAAAATTTGCATCATTGCAAAAATGTGGAAATCATCCCTAAAGCGGTTGAAACCCCCTCATTTATGCATGAAGAAGTAGTAACTGTCACTATGCAACAAAATGATTCAAGTAAACCATCTACTAGCAGTTATCCTATTGACTGGGCAGAAAGCTTCGTAGTACCATTTGAAGCTTTCCCCAAAGAAATCAAAGAAGCTTCAGATAATAATACTAAACCTTTAAAAGCACACGTCAATGAAATGGTTAGAACCATTGTAACAAAAGTGAAAAATACCACAGAAAACCCAGGGCGCAAAAATTTTCGAATAATTGCTACAAAAATTTTGCTTGAATATCCTGGCATATTTGAAGATAGATGGGGCGATTCCATCATAGGTGATGGAACATCGATTTTAGTTAATAAATTTGAAGCCTGCTTGGACAATAAAAAGCACACCAGAACAGCAATTGAAGATTGCTTCGAAAACACTGAAAGAAAAAGAAAGTTGTTAAGAAAAAGTTATGGTTGCATCCAGTGGCAACCTTTGGATATTCCAGAAGAAGTAACTAAAGAACAGCTTCTGGAATATCAAAATTGGTTGAAAGAAGAATTCGTAAAGGAGGAAAATTTTTTTGTAAAAGCACAAGAGTATATGTTATCAACTTACAGTATCCTGCGGTACTTCATCAATAATATTGGCAGTTCTGCCTCAGCAATAACAAAAGAATGGCCGTTTCTTCTAGAAGAGAACTGTTTACTAATGCACACTGCTATTCTCCTCGATAAAGACATAAAGAAAATTTTTACTCAAGATATGCCAGTAAAAGAAAAGAAGATCTATGATTTCATGAAATCGAAAATCAGTATGCCAAAAGTTGCCAAAACTATAAAAATTATAGAAAATGCAAAAAATGAATGCGGAAATCTGACACCTTAATTTGTCGGAGCATTTCCCTTACTTATGGCTTATTTCAACGAAGAGGAATCTCTTCTGTTTAAAGAAAAAATAGTGAGTATATATTTTTCCTTATACATAATTTAGTAAAATATTTTTAAATTATAATGTGGGATATACTCTCGCATGTGAGCTACACTGTCTCTCTGTTGCACCTGCATTGGAATGTATTTCCCTCTGCCACTCTCCTGAACTCTGGGTCGAGAGTAAATAAAAAAGGTGAATTATCGAAGCTGTGTGTCCAGGTGTGAAAAAGAGCAAGAAGAAAATAGAACGTTTTTCAACGACGGAAAACTATGTTGATTAAAACTAAGACGGATATTTCGAATATAAAAATGACGATTGTTTTTACGACGAATTGACATATGATTTTTAAAGATTGTCGCGATAAGTAACGAAGAATTAATCTATTTTATTTTTTGTTTATTTTTTGTTCTGTTCGTCTGTTAATAAATGTATGTGTCCGTCAGAAACTACTTTTTATTTTGAGTCAAGACTCGTCCATCCCATAATAATGTAAATGTTAAATTCTGAGGTTATTATGCTCTAATTATCCAAAAATACTACTTTTTTGACACCTTTCTGAATTGAGATTAAGTATTTTAATTAGCAAAAAATGTGTATTTTAAATGAAATGAGCGAAAGGCATGTATTTAATGAAATGAATATAGTATACAAACAATATTTGGCCTTTTATCAATCTGTCTCCAGCTAACATAAAAGTATAAAAATTATTTCAATAGTCATACCATCAAGAGTAATGTTTTTACATTTAGAAATACAGTCGAACCTCTATATAATGAAACTCCATACATCGAATTTCTCCATATAACGAATTTTTAGTAAAAACGGTCCCCTTTTCGCATGATTACATTAAAAACAGACTCTATATAGCGAAATATCTATCTCCATATAACGAATTTTTTCATAAATTCATCTTAATTTATTTTAAAAAAGCTTCGAAATCATATGGAATCAATTTTCCATCACTTATTTTTGATTTATCTTTCAGTGGAAAGGTTTTTTTTTCTTTTTATAAATATTACTTCTCTCCTTATTCTTTAAATCTAACAAGTTCATCCCACCTCCCACACACTTTTCAACATCCTTTTCAAAACACAGTCAATTGAATTGTTACACATATAAGAGAGGAATCAATGAGAGCACATAAGAAAGACCTTCAAATGGAGGAAAATATCAACTACAATTTTTCATTCCTTTCTAAAATTTGAGAATTTTTTTTGAGAGCGTAACAATTGTAATTTTAAAATCAAAACAACAAAAAATTACAGATTTCTTCCTCTGAAATTTATGTAAGTCTTCCTTATTTGATTTTCATTAAGCTTTCAAATAAATGTCTTTTCTCTTTTTTGAAACTGCTTAAATAAGTAAGAAATAAAATGTTAGGTTAATATATACTTTTAAACATTTCAAATTCTTAATTAAAAAGATCAAATATAATATTTGTTCAAAATTTACACATTAAATACTATTTTTAACATCATACTCTATACATCGAATTTCTCTATATAACGAATTTTTTACTGGAACGATGGATTTCGTTACATAGAGGCTCGACTGTATGTCATAAATTGGTACTAGTACTCAGGGGTGCAGAATATGTCCGATCCGGCGATCTACAGGATCGGGGGAAATTCTGGCTATCTAGGGAAATTTTGCACAAAAATATACAATTGATTTTGATTTTACCAATGAATTACACAATTACTCAAGACAAAAAAATTGCCACTACAGTTCAAAAGATCCGTATGGGACCTTTACAAAATTGATCTCAGAATATTATACATTTGTGCATCTATTGAAAATCTGAAGGAAAAAAATTCTATACCTATAGTTAAGTTAATATAGAATTTATCTAAGTTATATATTTTACTGTATAACATATCCTTAAAGTTTGGGGAAATTTTTATATGAATTGGGAGAAATGTTGGAAGTAAAAACATTTTCTGCACCCCTGCTAGTACTTGGTTATCCCGTCGACCAAAAAAACCATTGCCAAACTATAAGATTAAATGCCAATAATGGATGATTATGAAATACTATACGCTTGTTTAAATGTCATTAAGTTATTTTTATTTAGTCTTTGTATTTTTATTAATATTCTACTAAATATTTTTTTATTCGTTATTTAAAATAAAAATTATGCCAACTTGTATAATTTGGCAAAATTGGTCGATGGGATAACCAAGTAGTAAACATAAATTTATCAGAACCTATTTTATCTTTGTTTAAGAAAAAATATGTTGTGAGGTCCAGATAGCCTTTTCTTCCAAAAAAGGTCCTAAATTTAAATTGCTGATTTTGTCTCAACACCAACCAAGCAACCATTATATTTTAATGATTGAATTTTTATATTGATTTAATGGTGGCACCTTATGAGATCTGCAAAGCACGAGTTCACTGAATAATCTCCTATCTTATTATGTTAAATTTCAATACATTATTGTATGGTGTTATGTTCTATACTAAACTTTCTTCTGTTGTATATATTTCTTAATTTTATATTTAAAAATAAATATAAAAATGTACTGTAATAATAATAATTGATATATTTTTTTAATTTTCATAAATTCTATCGCAACACTTTTCAATATTACATTTATTTTCTAACAAATTTACAACATGTATGAGAGTGCATACTCTAAGTTAATTTGGTTTATTATGTGATTTTTTTCTACAATTTCAATTTTTTTTCTTTATAGGGTCCAGATGATATTAAGGCCGAAACACTATTAACACCTTATTTGGTAACATTTGGTAAATAATTTTCTTATTTTTGTGTAGGAAGCTAATGTCTTTTTCTTGGCATACAAAATAAATTCTTAAACTGTTTAATTCCTAATTTTTATGTTCTATTTATAATTTGTTACTGGCTATAAATAATCATCACCTCATAAACTTACTTTCTCCTTTTCCTATGAACTTTTTTTGTCTCCAATTTTTCTGTTTTTCTATTTACAATAATACCTCCGTTTTTGTTGACTTCGGTTATCATCGGTTTAAGTTTTCTCCAATTTTTTCCATGAAAAATTTGCCTCAAATTTGTTTGGTTGCCTTGGATTTAATCGGTGTACTTTAGCAATTTTGCTGCATTTTCTGTAAACAAAGAGAGCGACATATGCTTTCTCCTGATCAGTGCGGCATTATTTCTCGTCATATCTGCATCACTCCTTGTATGTAGACCAAAAATTCAATGCATGATTTCATTTCCATGGTATTTTCAGGTATTTTTTAATAATTGTGGTTAGACTATCATTTCATGGAACTAAAGAAAGTTTACTGTTGAGGATGTGGAAAATTTGGTTGATGAACATTGTTGAAATCACCACTGAAAAGCTGCAAGAACATCAGCTAGAAGAATAACAGATGAAGAGGAAGAGACAGAGAAGATAATACCTTCTTTAGAGATTAAGGACATCTTTATAGAGAGTAAGGTATAGAGGGCTTTGTGGTAAAAAAATGACTCGGACAAGGCTATTGCAAACCATGTCGTATCTGTTATTTGTTTGGTGATAATGTCTTCCCCCATTTTATGAAATACTAAAAAATGCAAGAGAAACAGATCACTTTTTTAAGCAAGAAATGTAATCTAAATCTCAAGCTAGTCAAATTTTAAAAAAAAGGGAGTGACTCAAGGTATAGTGCTTTGTCACCATATGCGGGCCATTAGTGACCTGCAAATATCATTATTGGCCACATGCATGTACCTATGGCCTTACTTATTGTCTATAAAATGTGTTTCTGGTGCTACTTTAGGGTGTTCAGAATGAATAAATTGGATTTACAAATATTTATATCGAAATACGATTGCTTCGCTTTTCACCAGTTTCAGATTTCGTTGATTGTTTTTGAATAGATTATCGACGAAAACCAAGATATCACTGTATTATTATTTTTCTTTGTTTCTTTAAATTTTTCCTCTTTTCTGCTTTGTCATTTTTACTTGCATTTCTCATCCATTTGTACTTGCACTTTGTTGTGAAAATATAGTTTAATCATCTTGATTCTAATATACCGAGTGCCTGCAACAGATATCTCAGTGACAAAAAATAATCTCTCATTAAAATAGTTTTAATATTTAAACACTAATATTCAAACAATCACTTACATGTTGTGTTTTTAGGTATTAATCTAAAAATTCACATTTAATTCAAGAAATTAATAACAATCTTAACTTTTTGTAGTAAGTAATAAACTGTCTGCTACCGGGCATGACAGTACACTCTGTAAAAAAAGTAGGACACTCGAATTTTTTAATTAACTTAATTGTGATTTATATTTACGGTCTGATTTTTTTAAGGGCATAATTTTATATGCATTCTTTTGTTGTGAAATGAAAAATTAATTGCTACCACAATTAATTTATGGGTGATTCTACGATAAGAGGTAATTTGTATGGCAATCCGTTTAAAACAGATTTTTTATTCTATATGTTGCTATTTTTTGCAATGAATCGTATCATCTTAATATACTTTATTAAATAACATCACGATTGCATGCCTAATTTAAACACATTTTTCTGAAATTTCTTACAAAGTCTAAAAAGTCCCCTCCCCTGGCATGTCCCCTTGCCGGTTTCAATTTAACTTTCAAACAATACATATATTTTTTCCGCCAGATGCTTAGCTAAAGTATGTTTAATTGGAATTTAAGTAATTATACTTACGTATTATAAAATAAAAAATAAAATAATTTTGTTAATTTCAAATAATTTTTAAAATTAACTTTTGTCCCGCTTTTTTTGTGTCTCTCCCCTGTCAAATTTCGTTCCGCTGAAACAAATATAAATTCAAGGATGGCTATATTGGAAGTAGTGCTTAAGGACATCTATTGGCTTGAAGTTAGCAATACTAAACGCGCAAGCCATTTAAGCGTCACCATTTTTAGTTGTTGCGACGCGACCGTGTTTTGTAGTGGTTTCGCACGGTGATTGTGTATCTCCCCTGGTAAGTCATAAAACTTATAATATTCATTTAATTCAATTGCATTTACTGCCCTAATTAAACAATACAGTAATACTTAAAGTGAAATACACAATTAACCGAAAAACTAATTCAGTCAGTTAAAAAGTTTGAATTTACACGAAAATGTCTCTCCCCTGCCGTATTTCCCCTGGCACGATAACTGCCAGGGGAGCGAGTCACTGACCAGAAAAAGTTATAAAATATGTATAAAGTGACTTGCCCTTATATGAAAAAGTAAATAAACGGGACAAAAATCATAATTTAAAGGTTTTTGATCAAAATCAAACTTTTCTTTTTGGCCGAATTCTCCATGTTTTTGAACCTCTTATCGTAGAATCACCCTTATAGAAAAATGAACTTATCTAAAAATTTCACTGTAAAAAAAGTAGAAGGACAGCTGTGAAAAATTGAATTTTTTGGACCCTTCTGCTATAGATAATGTAAGTAAGCATTATTATTTTATTGTTTTCATCAAAGAAAAAAATATATCTCCATTTTTAGGTTTATTTTTTTGTTTGTTTGTTTTTTTAGAATGTCGAAAGGAATACCTTTAACTAATTTTCAAAAAGGCCAAGCCATAGCATTTAGAAAAGAGGGTAAAAGCATCAGAGAGATAGCTAAGTTGCTTAATGTTAGTAAAACTGCAATATCCAACTATCTTAGAAATCCAGAGCATCACGGTACTAAAAAAAAGACAGGAAGACCTAAAACACTGACGCCTCGTGATGAAAGAAACATTATCCGAGAGTTGAAAAAAAAAGATTTCACAATTTCGAAGGTCCGAATACGAGCAAATCTAGCGCATGTGTCACGCCAAACTGTATATAACTATATAAAAAAGTCTAAAGTCTTTATTTTCAAGAAGAGACAACATCATCCAAAATGGACAAAAATGCATATAGCCAATCGCTTATCTTGGGCGAGAAACTACATGTCTTAGACCTCGGAATGGACTTCTGTCATTTTCTCAGATGAGAAAAAGTTCAATTTGGATGGTCCTGATGGATATCAATACTATTGGCATTATATCAAGAATGAGGAAGAATTGTATTCCACTCGACATATGGGAGGGGGGAGTTTGATGGTCTGGCCAGCAGTTGGATATGGTTGAAGAACGAGTCTAGTCATTTTGCATGGTAAACAGAACCATGAAGATTACATCCAGTTGTTGGAATCTGAACTTCTTCCTTATGGTTCAGAATTAGGTGGAGAAGATTGGATTTTTCAACAAGATGGAGCAGCGATTCACACCACTACTGGCGTTAAAAATTGGTTCCACACAAATAATATCCGCGTTTTGCCATGGCTAGCTAAAAGCCCTGACCTTAACATTGTTGAAAATATATGGGCGACATTAGTTCGTCGCGTATACAGTGGAGGAAAACAATACGAATCTGTTGTCGAGCTTCAGAATGCACTTAACGATGTTTGGGACAATTTTTGCCAAAGTGAAATACAAGCACTGTACGATTCAATGCCAAACAGAGTCTTTCAAGTGATAAAGGCAAATGGAAAGAAAACTTCTTATTAATATTTTAATTTTCAAATAAAATACTTATGTGTCCTTTTACTTTTTTTACAGAGTTTCATGTAAGCAACAGAAACTATATTAAGAAAAACAAATTATCTTCTTAATTTATTTTGAATTATTATGAATTTATACTCATTTAGTTATAAATTGTTAGGCAAATAAAGATATTTGCGGTAACTTAATCAGTTGTGCTTTTATTAGTAAAAAGTCTAGTGTCCTACTTTTTTTACGCGGTGTAATTAGGTTTTCATTAAGAACATATCAATTGCTTTAAATTCGCAGAACAAAATTCTTATATTTTCAAGTATTTTGAAACGATTTGTGCTTCTTTCCTTTGCTCAAACCATCACCACTGGCAGAAAAAAAAAAAGAATGCAGTGTATTATTAGAAATCTAATGATTAAAATTCTATTGTGACAACTTAGTTCAGTCTACTCCCTTAACCCTTTCCGGCACGGGCAAATTTTGCAGTAAAATGAGAAATTATCGACTGACACCGGAATTCACAAACGAATTTTTTAGATAGTTTGAACTCCTTAATTTAACCTCTTATTGTAAAAGCAAAATTTTACTAAAATATTACTGGTGCCATTCTTAAGTTTGGAATTAAAATTAGGTATCCCAGACCGGGCACAGTGTGCCGGAAAGGGTTAAATCTGCACAACTTGGGAGCAGAGGTTGTTCAGATTGTAGATTTTTGCAAATTTCTGGTCATTGCTTTATTTACATTTTTTAAATAGTAATTGGAACATAATGCAATTGAGATTATAATGCACGTTTACAACATAGTTAATTTTGTTTCAGTTAATTATTTTAGTATTTTACTAAGTAAAGTAATAATTAAAAAAAATAGGTAATTTTTAAAATTATTTAATTATTAAAAGTAAAGTAAAGGTCAAGTAAATAATTAATAATGCATAATAAAGATGAGATACATGTATTTTGAATTATTGAATGAACCTTTCCTCATAAAAATAACATATTAATTCACATCAAAATCATAAATTAAAGAAGTTTTATTTCAGGCTTAGCCAATTAATAAGCAAAACAGCTTAATACATAAATATAATTTGGTGGAAAAATTGGTAATTATCAACAATGTCTTGATTTTTTTTTTCTCTGGAATAAATTTATACTTCATTAAAAGCCACCAGTTTAGTCATGTGTTTCAAGAATTGCATATTAAAATATATAACAATTAAAAAATTAAAAATATTTTGCAATTTTGTCCTTGCATCTTGTCTGAAGGTTTCATTGTTTACATCTGTGAGTAGGTGCTGATTTTAGGGAGTTTACTGTATTCTATTATTTTCATAATAGATTTATTATTGATATTTTTCTCAACAAAATGAGCTCAAACCATTAATAATGACCAATTGGGGACATTTTTTTAGGCATATGACACTTTTTTTTTTAACTGCTATTTTTTCTTAAAACTATTACTGTTTTTCTTGTGATACCCTGCATAATGATGTGAATAGTACCTGGTACAAATTTTATGCATATGTGCAGTATGTGGGAAATTTAGTATTAGTCACTTCAGCATTTTTCAAATCAATTTATTTAAAGAGATTGAAGGGGGCCCCCCATAATGAGGCTTGCTCCTGACCTCTAGATTGTCTAAGTCGAGCCTTGCATTTAAGGAAATATTAGAAGTTTAAAAATTTGCCATTATCAGGGAACAGTGTTAAATGTTGAAAAAGTAAAACTTATGTTTATTAAATTGAGGTAAATTGTTTCAAGTTATTGATTAATTTTTTTTTTTCTTCTTCAGGATCCAACCTTTTTAGTGCAAAGGAATATGCTTTAGTGATTGATGGAGAAATAACGACATATGTGAAGGATTTTTCAACAGCATTCGCTGTTCTATTTTCATCATATTTCATGCTAAACATTGAGTACAATGTATCTACAGCATTAACTATGGAGTTTATTCAAAGGTATAAATGCTTTCATTTTACAAAAATTGTTTCTAGTTTGTGGTATGCTTATTCTTGCATATTTAATTCAAAACTATCCAATATTGCGCATTTGCTACTTTGAAATGCTGTATTTTTTTGTGCATTTCTCAGCATTCACTACTTTGAAAAGATAAATGCTAAGAAATAATAATAAAAAAAATAGCATTTCAAAGCTTCTAATGTAATTTTTTGGCAAATAGTATTATTCAAATGTTTTATCTTGATAGTATATTTAAGGGTGTATTCGAAAAAACACTTTTCCATCTTCAACAGCTTGAATTTTTCCGATACAATTTCAGACATTTTTAAAAGTAGATACATGAAACTTGCTGAGGGGATTTTTGAAGAGACCTAGAAGGTGCCGTAAGATGTCTTTTTATGCTCAGTTCATTAGAATTTGATTTATAAACAATTACCTTCTTAGTATGATGTTTTTTTTTTTTTGTTCACTAATCTCCTGCTTCGGAAAAATCTGTTCAAAATGCCTTTTTTTGCATATTTTCTGCATTTATCAAAGAATTGACTATCACGGCACTTTGTGTACTTTCTTGTTAAGACAATTCGCCAGTTTGATGCATTTGAGAGCAAAATTGAATTTAAAAATAAATCTGAAAATAAGCAGTTTGGATCAAAATACACGCTTAAATAGGATATAAAACTATCCAAGGAAAATATTGGAGTTGTCTATTTCTGCCAGGTGCTGATTTTAAATCCATAATTAAAACAGTTTTTTTGTTCTCCTGAAAAGTGGCTATTTTCACATTGGTTTGTTTGACATGGTACAGACTCAGTGACAGATTATTGCAGAATTGCAGATTAAATGCATGAGCCTTCTCATTAGTTGCAGAAGCGTAGTCGTAAAAATGACATAAGGTACATGCTTAAGACAGAGGGTATATAGTGCTCCTTTAAAAATTCCAGAAGGTGAACAAAGTATACCTCCATATACCCTTCACTACATCTCTGATTAGTTGCCTGTCAATACTGTGATATCTAATGAAGGTTGGTTGGTTGGTTGTATAGGGTTTAGTGGCACAAAATCCCTTGAGGGACATGCTGCGCCAAAACAAAGACAAAAAAAAAACCAAAATCTAAGAGGAACAAGATCAAGATGTCTGGATGGGGCACCCCATCCAGATATAGTGTAAAAAATTTTAAATCTATAATAATAAAGAGAGAAGGATGTTTGTCTGTCAGCGCTGTTCTGAAGAGACTGCTGCATGTAGAGTTACAAAATTTGGAGGGAAGGTACTTTTTTACATGTAGTTTTGCACCTCGAAGCCCGATTTTCGATTTTTTGTTTAGATTTTTTAAAATAATTTTTTAGGCGATTTTTAGCGTTATTTTTGCGGTTTTATCCCATTAGTGAAAGGAATACGGTTTCATTCTTTTAACCCAAAATAGCAATTTTTTTTTCTCTTTTCAACAAAGTTTATTCGGAATTTGTACAGCGATTTTTGAATTTTTAACGAATTTTTAATGCGATTTTTAGTATTTTTTCTCATTTTGCTGCTATTTTTTGAGATTGATAAAAAGAAAATCGTTTTAAACTTTTAGCCTGATGCCCTAAATTTTGTGTTTGTTACGATTTTTAGATTTTAACGATTTTAATGCGATTTTCAACGTTTTTTAAAGATTTTTGCGTTTAGCATCTATTTTTTTCATAGTTGTTCTATCAAAAACTTGAGCTGTTGAGAATGCAATAAGTAGTATTTTTTTGTGAAATCTACCTATAATGTCAAAAATTTAGGTACCACTATTTTCGAATAGCAATTTCATAAACTATCTTAAAATCTTGCTTAAGACCGCTACCCCCTCGAGTTATATATCACCTGATAGGTTTTTTAACAGAGTATGGTTTTGATAAAGTTTTTGAAGAATAGAGTGCTCTACCTGGTGGTGGAAAATGGAACTAATAGAACGCTATTTTTTTTAAATGCATAATAATAAAGAGACAAGTTTTTGTGTGTGTCAGCGCTGTTCTGAAGAGTCTGCTGTACGTAGAGTTACAAAATGTGGAGGGAAGGTACTTTTATACTTACATGTACTTACTTTACATGTTGGTACTTTTATGTAGTTTTGCACCTCGAAGTCTGATTTTCAATTCTTTGATTAGATTTTTTTTTATATTTTTTAGGCAAATTTTAGCAGTTTTTTTTTTCTTTGCAGTTTTATCCCATTAGTGAAAGAAATACGGTTTCATTTTTTTAACCCAATATAGCAATTTTTTTTTCTCTTTTCAGCAAAGTTTTTAACGAATTTTTAATGCGATTTTTAGTGTTTTTTCTCATTTTGCATTTTTTTTTTTTTCAGATTGATAAAAAGAAAACCGTTTCAAACTTTTAGCCCTAAATTTTGTGTTTGTTACGAATTTTAGATTTTAACGATTTTTAATGCGATTTTCAATGTGATTTTTAAAACTTTTTCAAGATTTTTTGCGTTTAGCATCTATTTGTTTTTCATAGTTGTTCTATCAAAATCTTGAGCTGTTCAGAATGCAATAAGTACTATTTTTTTTGCGAAATTTACCTAAAATGTCAAAAATTTAGTTACCACTATTTTCGAATAGCAATTTCATAAAATAACTTAAATTCTTGCTTAAGACCGCTACCCCCTCGAGTAATATATCACCTGATAGGTTGTTCAACAGAGTATCGTTTTGATAAAGTTTTTGAAGAATAGAGTGCGCTAGCTGGTGGTGAAAAATTGAACTAACAGAACGCGATTTTGTTAAAATTTGGAAATATAACAATGTGATTTATTTTAAATTTTAAAATGGTTTATAATACATGATAAAAAATGTAAACAAAGAATGGTGTGACACATTTCAAGGTGCGTGAAAGGAGGGGTGCGAACAAAATTAGGAAATGTAATAAGAAGATCTGTTTTACACTTTAAGGTAGTTTATAACGCATGTTAAAATTTTTAAAGTACTGGCGATGCTCTGGAGAGACCGCTGCACGAAGTTATGTATGAAATTTTATACCTTGAAGGCCGATTTTCAGTTTTTTTAATTTAATTCATATGCGAATTTTAGTGGGTTTCGAGGCGATTTTTCCACATTAGCGAAAAGGAAAGCAGTTTCATTCTTTCAACCTAAATTAGTTAATTTTGTTCTCTTTTCAATATAATTTATTGGGATTTCGTGCAAAAATGTTTGGATTTTTAGTGAATTATTTAATGTAAATTTTGCCGCTATTATTCGACATTAATAAAAGGAATTTTGCTTAAAACTTTCAGACTGATGTATTAAATTTTAGCTGTTAAGATTTATGAATTTCAGCTAATTTTAATGCGATTTTTCGAGATTTTTTGCGTTTGATGTCGGATTTTTGTCATTCATGAGATATTTCCAACTTCAACGTTTTACCCTATTAGAGTAAATCTTGACCCCTGTGATTTTTTAATATTAGTGATTTTTAATGCACTTTTCAATGCAATTTTTAGAAATTTTTCGAGTTTTATGATGATATTTTGATATTCGGAAGTAAAAATTGATTTCAAACTTTTAATCTAATATAATTTTAGAGATTTTTAACGCGATTTTTCAAGAATTGTTGCGTTCCGTGTCGATTTTTTATTATCTATAAAGGATTTCCTTTTACAACGTGATTATCCTGTCGACCAATTTCGCCAAATTATATCAATCGTGAAACAAGCCAAATTATGCAAATAGAAGTAATTTTTATGTTAAATAATGTAAGAAGAGAATTTAGAAAAACATTAATACAAATACATATAAAAATAAGAAGTAAAAACCACTTGATGACGTAACAAACATATGTAACATGTTTAATGTCAAGTGAATATGGAATTTACGATCCACCATTATTGTAGTTTAATCTTATGGTTTGACCCAGATAGTTTCTTGGTCAACTGGATAATCAAATAGTTCAGATTTCCGATTAGAATGTTTTATCCGTTTGATGAAATTCTGATTACTACGATTTAATAAATAACTAGCGATATTTAGTGCATTTTTCAATGCGTTTTTAATGAACTTTTTAATGCGATTTAGTACTATTTTTTTCGATCCCCACCACAGTGATGTTTTAACAATTAAAAAATTATTTTGGTTTCAAACTTTTAGCCTAATATAGTAAATTTCACCATTTACCTTTTTTTAATTTTGTCGATTTTCAATGTGATTTTTTATATATTTTGTGTTCTGCGTCGATTTTTTTGTAATTCATGTAAAAAAGAATGGTTGTTACGTTTTACACGACTAGAATATTTTTTTATTCACGGGATGTATTTACATTTAGCGATTTTTAATGAATTTTTCAATGGTTTTGTATTGGTTCTTTGAATCTCACGGCTATTTTTTGAAATTTCGAAAAGGAAATTAATTTCAAACATTTACACTTCATTTACGAATTTTGAAATTTAGGGATTTTTTAATGCAATTTTTAGCAATGTTTTCATTATTTCTCACGCTTTGCGCCGATTTTTTCATTCGTATTTAAGAAATAATTCAGATTACACTATTTTACTCTATTAATGCAAATGTTGCCCCTGCTTTTTTTAAATTTGAAACGATTTGTAATGAATTTTTGAGTACAATTTTTAGATGTTTTCGAGTCCACGGCGATTTTTTTACAATTGGAAAAGAAATTTTTATATAATTTGTAGCTTAATGTAGTAAATTTTGACATCAATGATTCAGACTTTTTGTGTATTTTCATAAAATGTTTAGCAAGTTTTGTGTCGATATTTTTTAACTAATGAAAGAGTTCAGATTTCAGTGTTTTGTCCCATTATGGTAAATGATGTCCGCAGGAATTTAATATAAATGTTTATCTTACTATGGCAAATTTTGTCCAGATTTTTGAATTTTACTGATTTTTAATCTGTTTTATAGTGATTTTTCAAGTTCTGTGACAGTTGTTGACATCGGTAAAAGAATTCCGGTTTCTAACTTTTAGCATAAATAGTACAATTTGTTCTCCACGCTTTTATGAATTTTGCCAATTTCTAATGCGATATTCAATGTAATTTTTAGTTAGTTTGGGGGAATTTAGGTGTTCCGTGTTGACTTTTCCTTATTCATGAACGATTTCCGATTACAATATTTTCGACTGAATATTAAATTTTTACAGCCATGACTTTTAAATATTTAGTGATTTTTAATATAGTTTTCGATACGATTTTTAGCCATTTTTTTAAGTTCCTTGGCGATTTTCTGCCATTCAGAAAATTCACATGCATTTTCACATGCAATTCACATGCATCACATGAAAATTCACATTTCCAATTAGGATATCAAACATTTTGTTTAATGTAGTTATGTTTCGAATGCAATGTTTTATCTCTTAATATGATTTTGACGTTCCATGCCTACATTTTGTAATTTATGAATGATTTCGATCATAACCCCCCCCCCCCCCGCCCTGCCTTAATAATTTTTTTAAGCATTGACTTCCAAATATTTAGCTATTTTTAATGCAATTTTCAATGTAATTTTTAGCCATTCTTCAAGTTCCGTGGCGATTTTTTTACATCCGGAAATCGATTTCGATTTCAAACTTTTTGGTTAATATGGTTAATTTCTTGATTACAATATTTTATTTTATAACAGTGAATTTTTACCCTATAGATTTTTTAATGTTTTACGACTTTCATTACAATTTTCAATGCAATTTTTGGGCTGTCTCAGTCTCTCTCTCTTACATTTTTCAAAGGAATTTGATTTTAAATTTCTAGACTAATAAGAGTTTGGTTTCAAACTTTTATCCTTTACGGTAATTGTTTTGCTCTCTTATTTTGATCTACAGCAATTTTTAATGCAGTATGCTTTTTTTTGAGTTTACGGCGATTTTTTTCAGATACTGAAAAGGAATTCGGTTTTTAATTTCTTCGCTAATATGATAAATTTTCTCCTGTGCAATTAAAGATTTTTATTGCGATTTTTTAGCAGTTTTTTTCGTATTTCAATGCTTTTTACATTATCAAATTAATTAGATTCAAAACATTTATCCAAGTAGAGTAAATTTTGAGTTCCGTGATTTTTGAAAATTTTGCCATTTTTAAAGCGATGTTTACCTTTCTTCGCGACCCGCTTCGATTTTTTAGAGGTTCAATTTTTGACCGAATTTATTAAATTCTGAACTCTTTTCTTCAAAGTTTATTCGAATTTTGAAACACAATTTTTGAATTTTGTTTTATATTTTTATGAGATTTTTAATGTTTTTTGCGATTTGTAAGAATTTTCCACATTAGTAAAAATAATCCAACTTCAATTTTCTAGCCCATCTCTTTTCAACGAAATTTGTGCAGCATTTTTTAAATTTTTCGAGGTTTTTATTATGATTTTTAAAGTTTTTTCGCAATTCTTGCTATTTTTTGATGAACCCGGGCAACGCCGGGCAGAACAGCTAGTTTAAAATAATTTTACAGCATAGAATAAAAGGTAAAGTTAAACCAGTAAGAAGACTCATTTGGATAGGGTTCCTATCCAAATGTCGTTAACACTTCAAAGTCATAGAAACAAGGTCAAGTCGTAGGAACAGAAATAGAGATAAAAAAATTCATATTTCAAAATAAAATCCTGCATGTTTTAAAAAAGCAAAAAGTGCCCCATGAGGTATTTGCCCAATGAGGTTTGTCAAAATAGGTGATGATGAGTTAAAATATATTCTATATAAGTGACGGAGGCCCGGACAGTCAGTTAAAAGATGATGGATAGTTAGGCAATCAAAATGACAATGAGGACACATGGGTGCATCCTCCCTAAATAACAAATGTTTATGAGTGATCCTAGAATGTCCAATTCTCAGACGGGTCAGAAGAACATCTGTTTTTCTTGGAAAGTTAGGAGGCCAGGTTATGATTGTTGGTTTGATGTGGTGCAGTTTATTATTACAGTTGGCAAAAAAAGTATTTGTACACTTCATTTTTTTTAATTATAATGAAATTAAACAAAATATTTAAGCAAAAAATACTGTAATACATTAATTCAATGCATTATAATATTATAGAAGCAAAAACAAAATTAAACGAATCGATTTTTTACATTATAATAAACAAATATACAAAAATATAATGCAAAAAAAGTATTTGTACACTATATTAATGTAACATAATTAATGAAAATTTAGTAAAATTATACAAATTATTATTTTGTGCGAATTCATTTGGCATTTATGACTACTTCTAGATGGTGTGATATAGATTCCACCAACTTTTTTGTAGCGGTCTGGTTAATGTTATTCCATGACACAATAAGAGCTTCTTTAAAACTGTTTTTTACTGATACACATTTTTTTTCGGATTTTTGCATTCAATAGCATCTGCAAGTTTTCTATTGGATTCAAGTCTAGAGATTTTAGAGGAGTTACCAGTCGTCTTCGAGTATTGTCGTAAGCATGTGCTGGTGATCATAGTAGTATGCTTTGGTCGTTATCCTGCAGAAAGTGAAAAGCTTCCTCTATGCCTAATTTCTTGGCACAGTTTAATAAATTATGGCGCGACACATCAATGTATGTTAAACCTGTCCTTCCATTGTCAATAAATTTTAAATGTCCTGCTCCATTAGAAGCTATACACCCCAAAAGTATAATATTCCCCCCAACATGCTTGATAGTTTGAAGTATACGTTTTGGATCTAGAACAGTTTTACTTTTACGCCAATTTTTTCGAATGCTTGATGGTAAGAAAATTCCGAATTTCCCCTCATCAGAAAAAATTAATGTTTTCCAAAAATCCAATGATTTACTTTTGTATGCGAAAGCGAATACTATGCGTTTTCGCCTATTTGTTTCGCTGATGAATGGATTTTTCCTTGAGGCTCTTCCTTTTAAATCTGCATTGAGAAGAATATTTTTTATTGTTTGAGGTATTACTCTGATGCAAGAAGATGTTGCAAGGTCTCCAGCAAATTTTTGAACCGAACGCATAGGATTTTTTAAAGCTTTTTTAACAACACTCCCTTTTTCCCTCATTGTTAGTTTGCTAAGAAGTCCGGGTTTTCATTGAATTTCGATGCTTTTAATTTATTCATAGTTTCTCACTATACATCCAATAGTTGTAAATGGTAATTTAATAGCTTTTATAAATTCTTGTTGCGAATTTAAATTTTTATTATGCTCAATCATAGGATTTCATATATCTAGAGGTGTCTCTCTAGTTTTAGGTTCTATACTCAATTACTTCAAGAGCAAATTAGATTAAATGTCAGACAAATATAATATGAACTTAAAAATTATTAACAGCTTCTGTAAAAGTAGTCCTTTGAACCATAAACACAATAAAACACAGTACATATCAGGATGGAGAAGTGTACAAATACTTTTTTTGCAAGAAATTTTTAAACTTTTCCTATTAGAAAAATATTTTACATCTTTATCGAAATTTTCTGTTGTGTAATTTAAAACGGGCGGTAAGCAGACTGTATTAAAACTATTTTTGACAAAATATCTGTTTTTATTTAGTTAAAAATTAAAAATTTTAGAGTGTACAAATACTTTTTTTGCCAACTGTATATTCTAAATTCCAATTTTCCTGCCATTTATTATGAATGTACTGTTTTATAATTAGTTTAACGTCTCAGAATGGAATCTTATGATTTAAAGGGCTAAGAACAAGTATTGCTGCCTTGTCTGCTTTTTCATTTCCAAAGATACCCACGTGTCCAGGTACCCAGCAAAATAAGATACTATAACCTCGATTTGTCAAATTATTATAAAGTTCCAAGATTGCTGAAACATAAGGATGTTTATTAGATGATTTTATTGCATCAATAACACTATTTGAGTCTGTATAAATGATGAATGAAGTCTTATGATGGTGAGATATGTGCAACATGGCTCTCTCGATCGCAATCAACTCGGCTGTAAATACCGAAGTTGAAGGATGAAGCCGGTAGCTGAAACTGGTGTTATCAAAGAAAACACCACAACCAACAACACTACTACTCTTAGAACCATCAGTGTAAATATCTGTATGATTTCTGAAACTGGAACGATGTGCAGCAAACAAATTTTGAAAGATAACAGGTGCAAGATTCTTTTTGTCATACCCTTTAAAGGGATGGAGGATAGTAATGCTCGAAATTATCCAAGGAGGGAACTTGTGTAATGAACATGAGCTTACCTCAATATTGTTTAAATGGCTATTTCTAACAGTGCTCCTTATTCTGACACCAAATGAAGGGATGCAAGATGGACGATGTTGATAAAGAATATCATTGTCAGAATTTAAAATATACGTATGAAGTGGATGGCCATGATGTGAAAGAATACGATAGTACAGGTCCAATGAAAGCTTTTCGCGAATATGGTGTAATGCAGGTTCATTACACTCAACATATAGGCTTAAAACTGGAGATGTACGAAATGCACCAGAACAAAAACGAAGTGCGCTATGGTGCACAGTGTCTAATTTTTTAAGAACAGAGTTACGAGCAGAACCATAGATCTGACAGGCATAGTCAATTTTAGAGCGGATTATGGATCGATAAATTTTCAGGAGGGAGGTACGGTCTGCTCCCCAGGAGGTGTTTGAGAGCACCTTTATTAAATTAAGTGATTCCTCACACTTTTTTCGTAACTGCAAAACATGAGGCAGGAAAGTGAGTTTTTTGTCAAAATGTAGGCCCAAAAGCAGACACTGTCAACAACAGCTATTTGATAAGTTCCAATAAAAATCTCAGGATCAGGATGCAGATCCCTGCGTCTACAGAAGTGCACACAAGAGGTTTTGTCTTGGTATATGATAAAGCCATTTCTGTTTGTCCATTGAATGATACGGTTGATAGCAATTTGTAATTGTCTCTCGATAAAACAAATATCTTGTCCTTTACATGAAATTTTAAAATCGTCAACATAAAGTGTACCCTGAACACTTGGGGGCAATTGGTTCAGTATGTCATTAATCTTGATAACGAAGAGGGTGACACTCAGGACACTGCCCTGGGGTACACCCTCTTCTTGTACATAAAAGCTGGAGAGAATCTCCCCAATTCGAACTTGAAAAATTCGAACCGCAAGGAAATTCTTAATAAAAATGGGTAGATTACCACGAAAGTCCAACTTAAAAAGATCACGAAGGATGCCATACCTCCAGGTTTTATCGTAAGCTTTCATCATATCGAAAAATACTGTCACCAGATGGTTGCGTTTTAGAAAAGCAGTCCGTATATGAGTTTCTAAAAGGATGAGGTTATCAACAGTAGATCTACCCTGATGAAATCCGCTTTGAAATGCAGCAAGGCAATTATTTGATTCAAGAACATGCACCAGGCGGCAATTAACCATTTTTTCCAAGAGTTTACAAACGCTGCTAGAGAGTGCGATAGGTCTGTAGTTATTTGGGTCATTGGAATCTTTACCTGGTTTTGGGAAAGGAATGATAATAGCTTTACACCAGGCTTTAGGGAAAGTATGCTCAGTCCAGATTCTATTGTAGAAAGTTAGTAAATTATTGAGAGAAGTAGTAGAAAGGTATTTTATCATGGTGTAAGTAATGCCATCGTGTCCTGGAGCAGATGAATGGCTATTTTGCAAACATCTTAAAAGCTCTGGTTTAGTGAATGGTAGATTATAGTCATAGGACTGTCGTGAATTAAAATTTATGCTGGTAGATTCCATTTGTTTTTTGTAAGATAAGAAGGGCTCAGGGTATGAGTCTGAATTAGAGTTGGATGCCAGTGTACTCGCTATTGCTTCAGCAATATTTTTGGGAGATGCTATAGTTTGTCCATTTATATTTAGGATTGGGATGTGGTTTTCTGAATACAGTCCCATACAGTTTTTCACTTTTTTCCAAAGCACTTTACTTGATGTATTGGAGTCAATTTTGGAGACATATTGCATCCAGGATTCTCGCTGGCTCTTACGTCGCACCCTTGTAGCATCCGCCCTTGCTTTTTTGAAAGCAATATAATTATTGTTAGTAGGGTAACGTCTGAAAATGCCCCAAGCTTTCTGTTGATTTTTCTTTGCCTTTTTGCATTCATCATTTCACCATGGTTTCCTGTGTCGTGGTATAGAAAGTGATTTTGGAATACTAATGTCTGCAGCATTGATAATACACTGAGTGATATTATCAAGCGCATTGTCAATGTCACCATCTATCATATCATTTGTTATTTTAGCAAGGTCCGTGAAAGTTGGCCAGTTGGCTCTGTCATAAATATAACATTTAGAGTAATTATTAGAGTCCATGTTAGGAGTAGTCTGTGTGATAAAACTAGGAAAATGGTCACTGCCGTGCAAATCGTTTGATACCCAAAAGTTCCAATGAGGGTAGATAGATGGGGAGCAGATTATAAGGTCAATAGCATGGAAAGTGCGGGTAGGTTCATGAAAATAAGTATGGTCGCCATTATTCAGCAGGCATAGGCCATTGTCAAAGATCAGTTTTTCTATTATTTCGCCACGGCGATTAGAGTCTTGGTTGCCCCACATCTGGCTATGTGCATTGAAATCTCCCAGAATGATATACAGAGTGGGGAGTTGGAGAAGGAGATTGTCAAGGTCTGAAGACTGAATAGATTGACTTGGTGGTAAGTAGAGTGTACATATTGTTATTAGACGGTTTGAATGTATACGGACTGCAACAGCTTGCAAATTTGTATTTAGACTGATATGAGTTTGAGGTAAATTACACTGATAAACAAGGTTTCTGTTTCTAACTAAGTATGTGGTGACTTTTATATATTAGGTGGTGCTATGAAAGAATATGTCATTAAAAAGTTTCCATCACCCACGGATTTTTTAAAAATTCAAAATCTTGAAAATCTGAATTTTGTAGTATTTATTCAACACATGAAATGAAATATATCATTATATAAATATGAAATATATCATTTGGTATTTTAGTAATGACAAACTTTTAAATAAACACTTATAAAGCTTAAAATTAATATTTAAAACACTGAAAGTATGCATTGTTTATAAAGTTTCAGAAAAATTAGAAGAATTTTTGTAAAAAGAAATTATATTAATAAGAAATTTCATACTTTATGTAGCGGTAAATGACTTATCTGTGGCTGTTCTTATATGCCATTGTTCGGAGTTAAATTGACAGTTTAAAGCAGACATTAAGCCACTTATATCATTACAATAGCATAAATCATCTTTTCTTGAAAAAAAAATTTCGAATATTTCTTACGTCAATCTCGATAAATAGATATCTTTGTATTGTTTTTCAAGGGATTCCAACCTTGTAATCTTGATCCAAGTAATTTTGAGTTTTTTTTTCATAAATTTAAGTCTCTCACAAAATCACTTAATTCTTTTTGAGTAATTAGGTGTGGTTCTTCATTTATGCCAGGATAATAGTTCATTTCAGATGTAGAGGAAGTTACAGTTTTATCAGAACTACTTGGAAAACTCAGAATTACTTGGATCAAGATTGCAAGGTTGGAATCTCCTAACAATACAAATATATCTATTTATCAAGATTTAATAAGAAATATTTGACATTTTTTGCAAGAAAAGATTATTTAAGCTATTGTAATGATATAAGTGGCTTAATGGCTGCTTTAAATTTCCATTTCTATTGCTGCATCGTCATATGTGAAATTCTCTGGAAGTTTCGGTATTTGTAAATCCTCATTATGTAATGCTGGTCACATTGCTGAATCTAAGTTCGGGTATTTAATTTTATTTTTACTTCTTGCAAAGAATCCTTTAATTTTTGTAATACATTAGTAGCAGTCAGTTATATGTTCCTTCGGCATGCGCCATATCATGGGTATAGCAAAGGACATACACTTTTTTTGTACCTTTCATCCATGCCCGGAGGTTTGTAGCACATCGTGTACAGGAAGAATGGGGTGCCCATTTCTTATCTTGTTCACCTACTTTATGTCCAAATTACATACGACAGACAGTCTTTATTAACAGCGTGAAAGCGCATCGATGCTTTTTTTAAAGTTAGCTCCCCGCACACATAGCGAAAAGAATCGGGTTCATTAACGCATCCTCTAGACGTGTTTTACATATTGTAGGGGAAAACAGGATAATTATAATCAAAATTTAATTTAAAAAATCTTACAGAACAAAGAAGTAGTAGTACACTCGCCCCGAAAATTACTGTCATGGATTTGCGTTAAAGTCAAATACTGTGGGGGTGACTAGAGCTCTCTGTTCAAGGTTGCTAACATAAAATTTATTAGAGGGACATCTGTATCTACTCTCTTGCTGTATCTTCTATCCTTGTAATAAGAAAAAGGAATCTTTGCGTGAATCAAATGTATGAAAAATAATAATGTAATATAATTATAATGCTTATACGATGCGTACATACTCCAAAACGCATAAATGAAATTTCTAAAAATTGGAGGGTGATAGAAAATTTTTACAAACATATTCTTTTTCATCAGTTTGAAATCTATAAGAAACACAAAGCATATATAGAGAAATCGAAAATTCGTTAAAATTTGTTTATCAGTGTTATTGGAGATGATAAGAGCCACTCCACCAGTAGCTCTATCATTGCCAGAAAAATCTTTTCTATGTATAGTGTAAGTGTGCAATTTTGCTTTGTCAGTAGGCTTAAGATGGGTCTCCTGTAAAGCTAAACATATGGGTTGATTGTCATGAAGAATGTTTCGGATTTCGTCGTATTTATTATGAAAGCCACGGCAGTTCCATGAGATAATATTAGTCATAATTGAGGGTATTAGATATATGTATCTATGTCATTTTGTTCGGAGGTAGTAGACATGCTACTATCTCCATTGTCTAATTCTGCATCTCATTCAGGATGAATAATTATAGCATCATCATCCATGCATGTTTCATCTATCTTATTTGTCTGTTTTTGGTGATTGGCGTTATAGTTTTTTTCTTTTTTGCTTTATTTTCAGGAGCTTCAGATCTATTGTTTGGTTTTGAGGATGCTGATCTTGATATATTTTGAGTGGTTCTTTTATGTAGTGGTGGTTTAGGAATAAGGGTATGCGATGCCTTTTGAGAGGCATTTTGTAGTGAATTGGAAGCAACAGGATTTAATATTTTAGTTGAAGGTGATTGTGTCGATTTTGAAGATTTTCCAGAATTATTACAGAGGATAGTTTCTTTTTGCTTTGTTTGGGATTTGGTATCTGTAGAAAGATCAGTCTGAGTTGCAACTGTTTGATAAGTTTTATTTGTTATTTTAGATACAGCAGCGGAATATGATACATCAACTTTGGGTGTTCTAGATTCTACTATTTTCCTTGCTTCAGGGTATGGTATATTTTCTTTTGTATTGTCTGTATTTCTTTTTCCTTTCTCCATTGTTCACAGGATTTAGCATAGGATGGGTGATCTTTTTTGCAGTTTACACAAGAAGGTGGTGCCTGGCATTGAGTACTTTCATGGTCAATAGTGCCGCACCGACCACAAGTAAGTTTACCTCGGCATTGAATTTTGGAGTGCCCAAAGCGTTGACATTTAAAACAACGCAATGGGTTTGGGATGTATGGTCGGACAGAACATGACAAATATCCAGCCTTTATGTATCTAGGTAGTGTGGTTGTTTTAAAGGTTAGTATAATGTGTTTGGTAGGTATATGGGTTTGATTAGAAGGTATCTGTTCATCTCGGCGGAAAATTTTTATTCTTTTAGCTTCAATAACGTTTTGGTCTTTCAGGTTTTCTAATAGTTCAGCGTCAGTGACATATAAAAGATCTGATTCTGAGATAACACCACGGCATGTATTCAAAGTTCTATGCGGTGATACGGTGACAGCAATGTTGGCAAAGTGTGTAGATTTTTTTAAGTTCATTGCTTGTTGATTATTGTTTACTTTGATTAGCAGTTCACCAGTACGGGTTTTTTTTATCATTTTCGGCTCTCCAATCAGCCCTTGGATAGCTTTAGTAATTAAAAAGGGAGAAGTTTTGTCAAATGTCCCTTCTTGACGTTTTACCACAAAAAACCTTTAATGAGTTGTGCTAGCATTAGAGTTGATATTTTTACATTCCTTATTGGAAGTAAAGTCCTCAACTCTATCTGCCCATGATTTTATATGCTCCTCATTATTACTTTGATTTGATTCACAAATCAGTAGATTGAGATTCTCCTTTTGGTGTGGGGTCTCCACTTCGCATATTTGATTTCCTAAATTTGTCGCCATATTAGAGGGAGAGATTAAATAAAACGCCAGGCATCGGGCCTGGTCACCGACCCTTCTTCTTACCGTTACGTCTGGTGCAGGTCTCAAAAGGGCGAAAACTATTTTCAACAGACCCCCACGTTTTTCGAACATTGGGTTAATCTCGATAGCATCTCTGAAGCTCCGGTTCTTTTCCAAGGAAAATGGGTAGCCGTAGGTAAGCCTTTACAGCTCTGCCCAACTTACAGCCAGCCCTTACGTCGAAAGGCACCAGTCATCTGGTGTTACTCCTAACAACCACCATGCAAGCATGGCACCCCCAGTACTTGGAACCAGAGCTCAGAAATGCCCTGCACCCTGGGACTCGAGATCAACCTAAAAAGGAAGATCCGAGGCGATGAGGTTAAAAGAAACCTCAACACCCAGAGTGTCTCACGTGTATAAAAAAAAAACACTATTGTATAAAAAGTAATGTAAGAGGTTAAAAAAATGGTGTTTTTTTTGTCTTTTAAACATTTTTAATTTTTTTTTTCTTTTTTTTTTTCAAACAAAAGAACGATAACAAAGTTAGTATAACAAAGAACAATGAAAACAAAATAATTAGTATAAATATCTAACATGAACAAGAACAAAGAGGGATAACAAACTGAAAAGAGAAGATTAAAAAGTGTGAAACAAAGAGAAAAGGATAGACAACTAAAAAAGAGAAGAAAAAAGGAAAGGAGAAAGATCGCTCGGGGACCCGGGGTTGCGAAACCCGTAAATACCTAAAGAAGGTATTCCCCTGGGGGAAAGAAAGGTCTGAGGGAGAAATTATATTTTTACCATTGAAAGCACAAAACCTAAAATTTTCCGGCGGGAGACATTTAATAGTTCCGGGGGTTATGTCCCCCCTGGCCACCCCCTGAATTTATCACTGCTCCTATCAAAAACTGTTCTTTTGCTTGATAAAAAAGTGCCCTTTTTCTTGACAAAAAAGTGCCCTTTTTAGTAAATGTGCCCTGCCCCTTTTCAAAAGAAATGTGAACACTACCCGTTCTAATCACGAAATTTTTTTTTAGTACTTTCGGTTCTGTCATATAGAATTCGTGAAGTTTTCAGCTCGTGAAATCACCGATATCTTCATTTTCGCGGAAATTACGATTCGCGAAAATAAGTGCTTTTACAGTAAATAAAATTCTAAATAAATATTGGGAAAAATTAATGGGTAAATTGCAGTATCCCTCACCGCTTGGCCCGATTCAAAAGGCAATTTAATTTAACCAAATTAATAAATAAAACTAAACTCACTGCTCATGGTTTATTTCTCCCAGACTTTCACTTGAGCCTTCCGCTTGGTTTTTATTCCTAAAAAACGTTGTAATTTTGCAAGGCTGACAGCCGTCATCGTCATTGGCTTTCCGCTTTCTTCTGGCCATATTACACAGGATCTAAATCTTAATATGTTTAATTTTTTTTTATATAAACACACAAAAAAATACCGCTCGCCACATCTGATTTTTGATCTTAGGATAAGAGCTCACACTTTGCACGTGGAAACTTTGCAAGAATGAATAAGACAAGTGCTGCAGGTGTCCTGTCCACTTCAAACGGCGATAGTACAATAATCCTCCTTTTGTTATTTTTCAGATTGTCACTTCTGTTTTCTGTTGGAGAGTCACGTGGTAGACGCGTAGACACTCCCCCTCTCCATCGAGACCATAAGTCTATGCTTCCACCTCTCCCATGCCGAAATCGACCTATGACCGGTGAAAAGGGGGAAAATGAGAATTTTTGTTTGCTTCTGTTTTCATTTCCTCTTGGCTCTTGAACATCGGAGTATGTTTATTTGTAAAAATAGATAAAATAATAAAAGAAAGAAAGTGGCGACCAATATATAATTTTGCGGTCTCCACTTTCAAATGTTCAGTCGCCACGTGGCGAGTGGCGACCGTTAATTTTGACCTTTAGATGATGATTCCATTCAATAGAAAATCATTTATAAAACAGTACTTACCTAAGAAGCCACACAAATGGGGAGATAAAATGTGGTGTTGCGCTGGTGTATCTGGATATATATATTATGAATGCAACAGTAGTCGCTACTCGTATGGATACTAAAAAGATGATCCGCTAAAGAGATACAAGTGCTTTTACATAATGATGTGTGAAAAAACTAATTCTCGAGAGAATAATACCCTTTCTTAAAAGACTAGATCAATAAGGCGAAAATGCCCATTCGCTGATATTAATCCAATGAGAAATTTTTTTTTTAAGATATCGCGTTTGCATTTCAGTATTTTTAGATTTTTTTACATACTGGATAGCTGAGATCGGTCTTTATATCGGCCATTTTTTAATTTTCAGATTGTTTTCAGGTATTTTTAATTGGGCATTTTTATTTTCAGAACCGGTTTCGAAATTAAAACCAACCTCATAAACGGGGGAAGGGGACAAGCAAAATCGAAAATGTTAAACACGGCTTTTATACAGATTGACCTCAACTATCCAATGAAAAAAAAAAAAAAAAAATAGAAACATTCAAATGAAAACGAGATACCTTAAAAAGTTTCTTCATAGCCAGATTAGCATCGACGAATTCCAAACCGCCACAAAATCTTTAAACATGTCCATAGGAATTGTAAACAAAATTTTAAAATTTGATTTAAAGCTAAAGAATGTTTACTGCCTTATACAAAAGCATGTTTCTCAGCTTCATAGTGTTTGCAGATTTTTGTGTGAAAATTATTTGACGTGTGAAAAATGGAAATATGTAGTTACAATTGATGAGACTTTGGTACATTTAACTGATTGTATTTGAAAAATATCGAACTACGCTCGAAAAAAAAGGAGAAAAAAAATCTAAATTGTCGGTTCAGAAAAAACAAATTTTGCTAAAGTTTCTTGATTATTGTTATATTCTTTTTTATCTTAGAAATGAAGATGTAAAATAATAATTCAACTACAGGCCTATCAGATTGGATAATTAGAAAATAAAATTCTTATCAGGGACTCTGCATACATAAAGTTATCATTTAGAGAGGGGATGGTGTCTAGCACTTGATACCGTTAAATATCTCAGGGGGGGGGGGGGGGTCTTTTGATATTGTTATCGTTTTTGATCAAAACTTTCTTTTTACGTCAAAACAGTCTTATTTACTTTTTTCTTAACTATTCTTATGAAAATGCAAACTCAACATTGTTTAATGGCTATAAAATTATTGTATTGCAAAATGTGGAATTCATTAGACATTTCGTTTGATCTCTCATAATGCACGTATAATCACACATTGGTATGTTTCAACTTCTTCTCTTTCTTTGAAACTGATAATGTATATGCTAATAATAAATTCATAATATCTGTTCATAGCTAAAACTTATAAAAATAAAAAGTTTTAAAAAAGGTGGACATTGATACCGATATCATTATCATTTTTGATTAAACCTTTCCTTTTTTTACGTTAAAACAATCTTTTATTTATTAAACTTTTATGAAAATGCAAACTCAATATTATTAAATCTTTTAAATGCTTATCAAATTATTGCATTGCAAAATATGGACTTCCTTGGCATTTCGCTTGATCTCTCACAATGCACATATAATCGCATATTGGTATTTTTTAACTTCTCTTTCTTTGTAATAGATAAAATATATGATAATAATAAATGTATAGTAATCATAGCTACAACTTATTAAAATAAGAGAAAATTTAAAAAAATGAACATGATATCGATATCATAATCACTTTTGAACAAACTTTTTTTCCCCCTTGCATTAAAACAATCTATTATTTACGTTTTTTCTTTTCGACTTTTATGAAAATGCAAACTCAGTATTAATAAACCCATTAAGTTATTAAAAAATATTGCATTGCAAAATATGATTGCATTAGGCATTTCCTTTGTTCTCTCATAATGCACGTTTAATTGCATATTGGTAATTTTTAACTTCTGTTCCTTTGTAACAGATGAAGTATATATTAATAATAAAAATACATAATATCTGTTCATGCTAAAACTTATAAAAATAAGAAAGAAAAATTGGACATAGATATCAATATTATAAGCGGGGCTTGGGTAGGGTAAGCAATAACAACTTATGATATCAAAAGGGGGGGGGGTCTAAAATTGCCAAAAATTTTATAACATATATGAACAGCCCCTCATAGTTCATATATTTCTTTTTTTTTTAAAATCGTTACAAAAATATATGAACACCATCTGTACATGAGTTATCTTTGAAATATCGTGACAGTTGTTTGAAAACATTTTATTTTTTATGTTTTTTTCATTCTGTTGCGATCTATTAGAAATTATATATATATTAAGCCGAAACATGGTTTTTGTATCATTTAAAAGCTTTAAAGAATAGGAATATTAAATTCGTACTAAATATTAAATCGATAAATTTTTAAGAAATCGATTTTAATGAGAATTATTTCATTGTATAAAATTAAAGTTCATTGAAAGACAAAAGCGAATTTTTTGTTGTTGTTGTTGCTAAAAATTAAAAACCAAACTAATTGAAGTTGCTTAGAATTTTTTGCAAAATAAATCTAAGTTTCAAATGAGTGTTAACCACACAACTCTCATTATTATTCAATACTAGATTCAAAAATTTATTATTAGTATTATTATTATCGTAAACGTATCTTAAGCAAATATGGGACAATTTATTTGCATAGGTTTGAAAAATGAAAACGTTTAAAACTGGAAATACTCTAAATATGTTTAAAAAGCGTTTCTCTATTATTTGAATCTTTAGGTTCTTGTTTTCCTTACATAGGTTCTGGTAGCTTTATTTAAAGTGTGAAGACCATGAAACGAATTTATAAATCTGGAAGTCAGAAGCGAAAGGAGCAACAGAAAAAAATTAAATGTCAAAAAAATCAAGCAAGCAGATTAAAGCTTTTCTAGAGAAACCTGATTTTAGCGATGCATCAAAAGGACAAAAAAGACAAAAATTGTGTGTTACAGAAAACTCCTGTGATTCTCAATCCCAATTCTCAATCAGTGTATCACCACCAAAAGAAAAAGCGGATGATAATACATTTCACTCCCATGTCTCAACTTTCGAATCTCTGTCAGAGAAAAAACTGAATGATAACACATCTATACTTGAAGTCACATCCTGTGAATCAGTATCAGAACAAAAACAACATGATGATATATTTCAGCTTCAGACCTTAAACTGGGAATAATTGACAAAAGAAAAAATAGATGATAATATAAGTGAACCTCAAGTCTCATCCTGTGAATCATTATTAGAAGAAAAACAGCATGATAATATATTTGAATCTAAAGTTTCAACATGGGATTCAGATGGAATACTAAACCAAAATTCTAAACCATCAAATGAAGCTTCTAAATTTTTTTCGAATGAAGATTTTTCAACATATATAGCTCTATGGCCTGCAAATCCATCTTCAGCTATGATAGAATACTTTATTAGAAATAAGCTACAGAATACAGGAGAGCTAAGAAATATGAAGAAATTCTTTTGTGAATCCAAAAAAAGTATTTAGAAATTTACAAGAGAAGCATTTTTATAGGATAAAGGCAAACGGCACTAAGGAAAAGAGAAATTGGATGATTTTCTCTGAAACATCCAAATCTGTATATTGTTATATATGTAAACTTTTTCCAAATCATAACCAACCTCAGCAAAATCTTGTTCAAGGATTTTTTGACTGGTCATGTTCTTAAAGAGTTTTATGTAGTCATGAGATTTCGAAGTTGCATTTGTCAGCTGTTGAAAAGTTCCAGACGAGACTTCAGTTATCTAAAAGAGTTGATTTTCAGACATCTACTCAAATGGAAAATGAAAGATTACAGAAAAGTGCTTCGTCGAGTAGTTGCTACTGTTAAATTGCTTTCAGGACTGGGCAAAGCATTCAGAGGTCATGGGGATAGAGAAGCAGCAGAACATACAAGAAGGGGTAACTTTTTGACTTGTATGGAGTATCTTGCCGAATTTGATGATTTTCTTAAAAAAGTCACTTAGAAAAATATGAACATTGCGGTGAATACGAATTATTTATTGCACCAAACTTATGATGAAATTTTGAATATAATGGCAGATAAATTTGAAAAGACTTTTTGTGAAGAAGTTAAAAGCTCCAAGTACTTTTCAATAATTACTGATTCAACTCCAGATATAAGTCATGTGGATCAACTAACTTTTATATTGCAATACGTCAAAGCCGATGGAGAAATAGTTGAGCAATTTTTTGGTTTTCTCCCAATTAAATCTCATAAAGCAGAACATATTAGAGACATAATTTTGAAAAAGATTTTCGATCTTGGATTAGACGTAAAAAACTGTAGGGGCCAATGCTAGGACAATGGTTCGAACATGCCAGGCATTTATGGTGGCCTTCAAGCAAAAGTACTTGAAGAAAGTCCGACAGCATTTTATGTGCCTTGCGCAAATCATTCGTTAAACTTAGTTGGGAATAATGCTGCTGAATGCTGCAGATATGCTGTAAGTTATTTCGACTTCGTGCAAAATATATATACATTTTTTTCAGCATCAACTTATAGATGGGAGTTGCTTAAATTTCATATTTTATCAAACCATACAGTGAAACGATTGAGTGACACTCGATGGTCAGCAAGAGTCGAAGCTGTATCAGCATTTTTGAAAGTTACAGTGAAATTAAAAAAGCACTGATCAAAGTTTCTAACTCTGAAATTGAAAGTCCATTGTAGGGTCAGTCTAAATACTTCCCCCACAATGTCTAAAAACACACTGTTCACCTTTCTAAGTAAACAAAACACTACTTGCATGAAGGCTTAAGTAACTTCAACATCTTGAGTAAAAAAAACAAAGTTTATTAAAAGCCATTATATGAAGAAAAACATGTCAGGAAAATATCATAAGTACTTTTAAGCATACACAATTTAACCATATTTAGTTTCTTTAATTTTACTAAGTTTAAAAAGGAGTAGATACTTTCTACTAAAAACAAATACATTTTCTATAAACAACTAGATGCAGAGGTACTTACATGTTGAACTGATTGAGAATGTTGCTTGCCAAATATATACAGCAAATACAGTAGAGAATTATCATTACAGGTGTTGCAAAAATAAATAAATAAATAAATTTTAATAAATGAGACACACCCACTGAACAAAATGACATCACTTGTCAAAATGACATCACCAGGAACAACAATTCACAAAAAGATGTCAAAAAGTTAACTTCACCACCAACCATCCAACCATATGCTGAAAAAGGTAAACAAGCATGTACAGTGGCTGTAAGTAGTACACTATTAAATTTTAAACTTTAAAAATGACTAACTATTAAATAATTAGCAATTGAAATAAACTTATAAATTAAAGGAAATTTATATGGTTGGTGGCTACTATAAAAATGAGTTTAAAATTTTTTTTTTTTTTTTTAAATATTTGCTACTACAGAAGAGCTGGGAAAACAAAATATAACTTTAACCCTACAAATTCCCCCTTTTCCCAGGTCTTCTGTTTAGCCAAACAACCATTTTCTAAAATACAAAAACTTTTCACTAGACAACACTCGTCTTATAATAGCTTCAAAGATGCTGCAGAAGTTGAGGTTTATGTTCCCCGATTGTGACATTTGCAAAAAAGTTACTCTGACAGCTCAAAAATGGCTTATTTGATAGCATTTGGATTATCTCCTTTTTTCTACAAAGAATTATTGAATAGTAATAACAAGGATGTAAAGTTTGTGATATGCATAAACGAAACATTGAATAAAATACAGTGGAATCTGTCTAAAGGGACCACCTTTGGGACAGGCTAAAATAGTCACTTATAGAGGTAGTCACTTTATGGAGTGTGTTTCAGAATGGCACATTAAAATAGTGTCATCTCAAAAAATAAAATATAAATAAGAAAAAAAAGCACTATATTAAGTAATGAACTGATTTATTAACAATAATAACTGATTCATTAATTTAAAATATGCTGAATAAAGGATAATTTACTTAAAACTCACATTATTTCTTTTGAATACCGTTGAAATTCCATAGTAATTGATTTAAATTACTCATACCTACAAGATACTCTGTAATTTATATTCATTTTCATTGTAACTGCATAAAAGTAACGTTTCTATGACTGGCGAAATAAATTTTCCTGTAAAAGTCACCTTAGAAAGTGCAGATATCATTAGAATAAGGGACAAACTGGTCTCTTTATGCATTAAGTAAACAGTAACTATAAGAGATAAATTCCTGTACTTTTTAACAAATCAAAATAAAATTTCAGAAAATAACCACTTTAAGTCTTTTAGTTTGAAAATTTTCAGCATGCAGAAAAATGGATGGTCACATTTTACAGGTTCAAATAACATTGGCATAAACAGGCTAACTGGTCACTTTACACAGGTGGACACATTAGACAGGTGGTCACATTATGGAACAATTCTCATATTATTTTATATGAGTACAAGTAAAATTTTCCAAAAGCGGTCACTTTAGCCAGGTGGCCACTTTATCAAGGTAGTCACTTTAGCAGGTTCCACTGTATCTCAAAAAACCCAAATGGATTTGATGATAAGATATTGGCCAGAGTTGGTTGGTTGGTTGGTTGATTGGAGTTTAATGGCACAAAGTCCCATTAGGGACATGCTGCGCCAAACAAGGATGAAAAGATTAAAAAGTGAAAATAAAGAGTGCGATTGTATAACAAAGATAAAAAAGCTATCTGGATGGGTACTCCATCCAGATATGGTCAAAGATGTGAAGAACGACAGTGAAGAGTACAAACCAGCAAAGCACAAAAAGTAAGTCTCATAAAAAGTAGGTATCTGGATGGGAATTCCATCCAGAATGTCAACTTATGAAAACAGGTAAGATCTAAATTTCAAAATAAAATCCGGAGTGTTTTAAAAAAGTAAAAAGTGCCCCATGGGGTGTTTCCCCAATGAGGTTTGTCAAAGTGGGTGATGAAGTATTAAAATATATCCTGTACAAGTGCCGGAGTCCCGGGCAGTCCGTTAAGATATGATGGATGGTCAGAGTATCAAAATGACAATGAGGACACATGGGTGCATCCTCCCTGAATAACAAATGTTTATGAGTGATCCTAGAATGTCCAATTCTCAGACGAGTAAGAAGAACGTCAATTTTCCTTGGATAAATCGCAGGCCAGGTCTCAACTGTAGGTTTAATATGATGCAACTTATTATTGTATTCTAAATTCCAGCTTTCTTGCCATTTATTATGAATAAAATGTTTTATAATTAGTTT
Organism: Maratus speculifer; assembly: GCA_964019185.1. Taxonomy (NCBI): domain Eukaryota; kingdom Metazoa; phylum Arthropoda; class Arachnida; order Araneae; family Salticidae; genus Maratus; species Maratus speculifer. The sequence continues at coordinate 253,992,537 of OZ025301.1, forward strand.
AATATCTGAGAATGGTATTTTATGATGTAATGGATTACGAGCAGATTTTGCCGCCTCATCAGCTTTTTCATTACCAGGGATGCCCATGTGTCCAGGTACCCAGCAAAATAAAATATTATAACCACGTCTAGTCAAGTTAGTATAAAAATCTAGGATAGCTGAGACATAAGAATGTTTTTTAAAAGATTTTAAAGCATCAATAGCACTATTTGAGTCAGTATAGATGATGAAAGAAGTGATATGATGATGAGAGATGTGAGCCAAGGCCCTCTCTATTGCAATTAATTCGGCTGTAAAAACGGAGATAGAAGGATGAAGCCGATAACTAAGGGTAACACCATCACAATAAACTCCACAACCAACAATATTACCATTCTTAGAACCATCTGTATATATGTCCATATGATTACTAAAATTAGCACGGTGCGTGGCAAATAATTGTTTAAAAGCAATAGCGGCTAAATTCTTTCTCTCATAACCTTTAAAAGGATGGAGAGTTGTAATAACAGGCGGGTTCCAAGGGGGATACATATGCAATGGACAGGTGCTCACCTCAACTTTATTTAAAGGGCTATTGTTGATTATACTTCTCATTCTTATACCAAAAGAGGGGATGCAGGATGGACGATGCTGATAAAGAATATCATTGTCTGTGCTTAAAATATATGTATGAAGAGGATGACCAGGATATGAAAGGACACGGTAAAACAATTCTAATGAAAGTTTTTCACGAGTATAGTGTAATGAAGATTCATTACAGTCAACATATAAGCTTACAACAGGAGAGGTACGAAATGCACCACAGCACACACGAAGTGCGCTATGGTGCACAGTGTCAAGTTTCTTAAGAACAGACTTGCAAGCGGAACCGTAGACCTGGCAGGCATAGTCAATTTTTGCACGGATCACAGAACGATAGATCTTAAGAAGAGAACCACGGTCCGCTCCCCAAGAAGTATTAGAAAGGAATTTAAGTAAATTGAGGGATTTTTCGCATTTCGTCCTTAAATGTAAAATATGGGGTAAAAAGGTAAGTTTCTTGTCAAAAAATAGACCAAGATAACGAACATTGTCCACAACAGGGATTTGAGTAGAACCAATAAAAATTTCAGGATCTGGATGCAGATCCCTACGTCTACAAAAATGCACACAAGATGTTTTGTCATGAGATATAATAAAACCATTTTTATTAGTCCAATTCAGGATGCGATTGATAGCAATTTGCAACTGTCTTTCTATAAAACGAATATCCTGTCCTATACACATAATTCGAAAGTCGTCAACATATAAATCTCCTTTTACTGAAGGAGGAAGTTGATTGAGAATGTCATTTATTTTAATAGCAAAGAGGGTGACACTCAGGACACTGCCCTGGGGAACACCCTCTTCTTGTACATAAAAACTAGACAATGAACCACCAATTCGAACTTGAAATAGTCGAGTGGCAAGAAAGTTTTTAATAAAAATTGGAAGGTTGCCGCGAAAGCCCAGGTTAAAAAGATCGAGAAGAATCCCATAACGCCATGTTCTGTCATAAGCTTTTGCCATGTCAAAAAATACTGACACCAAATGGTTGCGTTTTAGAAAGGCAGTCCTGATTTGATTTTCCAAATGGATTAAATTATCAATAGTTGATCTACCACGTCGGAATCCACTCTGAAAAGCAGCAAGATAATTGTTTCTTTCTAAAATATGCACGAGGCGGCAGTTAACCATTTTCTCAAGAAGTTTGCAAAGGCTACTAGAGAGTGCGATAGGTCTGTAATTATTGGGGTTGCCAGCATCTTTTCCTGGTTTAGGAAAAGGAATAACGATTGCTCTGCACCAAGCATGTGGAAAATTTTGTTCCAACCAAATCCTATTGTAAAAAGAAAGGAGGTTATCTAAAGAGAGTGGTGACAGGTGCTTCAGCATAATGTAGGTAATCCCATCATGACCCGGGGCTGACAAGTGACTATCACTCAAACACTTGTTCAGTTCTGAGATAGTAAACGGCTTATTGTAGGGAAAAGAGTTATGAGAGTTAAAATTAATCCTGGTCATTTCAGTTCGTCTTTTGTAAGTTAAAAAGGGTTCCGGATAAGAGTCTGAACTTGAAATGGATGCTAGGGTTTTTCCTATTGTCTCAGCTATGTTCTTAGGAGAGGTGATGGTTTGTCCATTGTGATTTAAAATTGAAATATGACTTTCTGAATATATTCCCATGCATTTTTTTACTTTAAGCCAAAGTTCTTTACTTGAAGTGTTTGAGTTAATGCTAGATACATAATTAATCCAAGATTCCCGTTGACTTTTGCGTCGCACTCTTCTAGCTTCAGCCTTTGCTTTTTTAAATGCCATATAGTTAGTATTATTTGGGTACCTCCGGAAGAGACCACAAGCTTTTTGTTGCTTTTTCTTTGCATTTTGGCAATCACTATTCCACCAAGGCTTCCTGTGCTTATGAGTAAAAGATGTTTTAGGAATGCTAGAATCGGCAGCACTGATAATACATTCAGTTATATTATCAAGTGCATTGTCAATATTTCCATCTATCATATTAGCTGTGATGTTTGCAAGTGCAGTAAATGCTGGCCAATTGGCTCTCTCATAAATATAACGGTAGATAAAATTGGAAGAATCCGTATCAGGAGCAGTCAGTGTTATAAAAATCGGAAAGTGGTCACTGCCGTGTAGGTCATTAGATACCCAGAAGTTCCAGAAAGGATAGAGCAGTGGAGAGCTAATAGTAAGGTCTATTGCATGAAAGGTACGGGTAGGTTCATGAAAGTAAGTGTTATCTCCATTATTGAGCAGGCATAAGCCGTTGTCAGAAATAAATTTTTCTATGATATCACCACGCCGATTAGAATCCCTGTTTCCCCAAAGTTCGCTATGTGCATTAAAATCTCCAACAATGATGATAGGAGTGGGGAGTTGGAAAAGTAGAGAATCCAGATCTGCAGATTGAATGTTTTGATTTGGAGGTAAATAAATAGTGCAAATTGTTATAAGTTGTTTAATATGTACACGGACTGCAACAGCTTGGAGATTAGTATTTAAAGAGATATAAGAATGGGGTACATTATTGGAGATGAAAAGAGCCACACCACCGATGCCCCTTCCATTAGCTGTCAAATTTTTTCGGTATGTTGAATAGCTGCGTAATTTAGCTTTGTCATTCGGCTTTAGATGAGTTTCCTGTAGAGCTAAGACTAATGGTTGATGGTCAGAGAGGATATTACGGATTTCGTCATGTTTATTGTAATACCCACGGCAGTTCCACGAGATAATATTAGGCATGAATGGGGTTAAATGTGAATATCTATGTCATTTTCTTCAGAGACAGTAGACATGCTACTATCTCCATCGTCCAATTCTGCATCCGGTTCAGGATGAAGATCTACGGCATCGTCATCCTCCATAGAGACCTGTTTTGTATTGTTATTCTTAGGTGTTTTATTCTTTTTCTTTTTTGAAATACTTTCATTATGTGATATAGCAGATTTTAGTATAGGAATTTTATGTTTTTCTACATCAGATCTATGGTTCGATTTTAAAGGTGCTGTTTTAGTAATATTTTGAGGGCTTCTTTTATGGAGTGGAGGTTTAGGATACAAAGACTGCGATGATTTTGAAGAGCTATTTTGTGGTGAGTTAGGAGAAATGGTATTCAGTAATTTTGAGGAGACAGATTTGGTTGATTGACTTATCTTACTAGACTTACTATTCTCCTTTTGTTGGCAATTTGTTTCAGCGAAGGATTCTGTTTGTGTTGAAGCAGTTTGATAAGTCTTTTGGGCAGTTTTAGATAAAGCAGCAGCATAGGATAAACCAACTTTAGGTGACCTGGATTCAACTATTTTCTTTGCTTCCGGATATGATATATTGTCTTTAGTACGTATTGTTTGTATTTCTTTTTCTTTTTTCCACATTTCACAGGTTTTTGAGTATGATGGATGATCTCCTTTACAATTTACACAGTGAGCGGCAGCACTACAATTGTCACTTTCATGATCAACTGTACCGCACCGACCACAGACAAGTTTACCCCGGCAATTTGTTTTTGAGTGCCCAAAGCGTTGGCATTTAAAACAACGCAGTGGGTTTGGGATATAAGGTCTGACAGAACATGACAAGTATCCGGCTTTTATATATTTAGGCAGATTAGGTGAGTTAAAGGTAAGTATTATGTGCTTGGTAGGTATCTGAATTTGGTTGGCAGGTATTTGTTCATCTCGGCGATAGATTTTTATTCGTCTGGCAGCTATGACATTTTGTTCTTTTAAATTATCTATTATTTCATCTTCAGTAACATGCAAGAGATCGGGTTCAGATATTACACCACGAGAAGAGTTCAGGGTTCTATGTGGGCTAACTGAGACAGGGATATTTGCAAAAAAAGTACATTTTTTCAGGTTATTGGCTTGTTTGCTATTGTTAACTTCAATAAGTAGGTCTCCAGATCGGATCTTTTTTATGGTCTTTGGTTCACCTATTAAACTTTGGATGGATTTTTGAATTAAAAATGGGGAGGTTTTGTCAAAGCTGCCTTCCTTCCTTTTAACAATGAAGAATCTTTCAGTACATAGATCAGCATTTTGATTAGAGGTGAAATCCTCAACTCTTTCTGCCCAAGATTTCATTTGTTCAACATTAAGATTCACGTCTGACTGCAAGCCAGAACCGGATGCAGTTTGATTAGCATTTAGTTGTGGGGCTTCCACTTCGCATGTCTTATTTCCTTTAGTTGTATCCATGATTGAGAGAGAGATTAAATAAAACGCCAGGCATCGGGCCTGGTCACCGACCCTTCTTCTTACCGTTACGTCTGGTGCAGGTCTCAAAAGGGCGAAAACTATTTTCAACAGACCCCCACGTTTTTCGAACATTGGGTTAAACTCGATAGCATCTCCGAAGCTCTAGTTCTTTTCCAGGGAGAATGGGTAGCCGTAGGTAAGCCTTTACAGCTCTGTCCAACCTACAGCCGGCCCTTACATCGAAAGGCACCAGTCTTCTGGTGGCACTCCTAACAATCACCATGCAAGCATGGCGCCCCCCGTACTTGGAACCGAAGCTCGGAGATGCCCTGCACCCTGGGACTCGATATCATCCTAAAGAGGATGAAACGAGTCGATGAGGTTAGAAGAAACCTCAACACCCAGGGTGTCTCACGTGTATAAAAAAAACCACTATTGTAAAAAAAGTAATATACGAGGGAGCTTAAAAAAAAAACTTGGTATATTTTTTGTCTTTTTGAGCATTTTTAATTTTTTTTTTCCTTTTTTTTTTTTTTTTCAACAAAAGAACGAAAACAACGTTAGTAAAAACAGAGAACTATGTAAACAAACAAGTTAGTGAAAACGACAAAGTTAGTAGAACAAAGAACTATGTGAACAAAAAGTTAGTAAAAAACCAAACAAGAACAAAGAGGGATAACAAACTGAAAAGAGAAGATTAAAAAGTGTGAAACAAAGAAAAAAGGATAGACAACTAAAAAAGAGAAGAAAAAGGAAAGGAGAAAGATCGCTCGGGAACCCGGGGTCGCGAAACCCGTAAATACCTAAAGAAGGTATTCCCCTGGGGGAGATATTGGCCAGAGAATTCCAGTGAAGTGCAGGTGAGATATTTAAATTCTCTTTCTTCGACATTCTACAGCTGTAGACTTGTATGATAATGTTATTCATGGGTCAGCTGATTTGAATTTATTTAACCTTTTGCAAATCAATCTTGATGGACTTAATGTAAATCTGAAATTTTTGCGTACTATGCAAGAACAGCTTAAAGAACAAAGGGCCATTTAATTGATTTTGGCACTTGTAGCCTTCATATAATACATAATGCATTTCAGAGAGCCAATAAAATGTATTAAATGAAATTCTGGAAGCTGTCTATAGAATTTTTAAGGATGGCCCTGTAATGCGTGCAGACTTTATTTCCGTTATAGAGAGTAACGTGTTCCCATTAAAATATTTTCAAATAAGATGGGTTGAAAATGTTAAAGTTGCCGAAAGAGCCCTCGAAGTATTTCTTCATGAGAAGAAATATTTTAATGAATATAAAACAAATTTGCCCCCCACTATAACCAATTCAAATATTGACTATGAGTGCAATGACAAACTGGTACTGTCAAAAATTTCATTTTTTAGTTCCATTGCGTCAATGTTGGAACCATTTGTAAGAAATTTTCAAACATTAAAACCTATGGTTGTCTTTTTGTATAATTATTTCTGATTTATTGCGCAGAATAATGTTACGCTTCATCAAAAGAGATATGTTAGCAGATGCCAAAACACCGAGTAAATTATGTAAGATTGAAAGTACTTCAAAAACAAAAGAAATTGACATCGGAATAGGCGCAAAAAGCTATATGTCCCGAAGCAAGGCTAGTGACGTAGAAAAAAATCAGAACACCTACAACGAGGAAAAATAAAAGATGCTATATGTCCCGAAGCAAGGCTAGTGACGCAGAAAAAAACCAGTTCCTAAATGAATGCAGAGATTTCTTTGTAGAAATGACGAACAAAATTATCACCAAGTTTAATGTAAATTTTGTAATCCTTAGATCACTATCATGCTTAAATTTCATACTAATAAGAAACAATTCTGTATTAAGTGAGAAAAGAATGGGTACCTTATTACAAATTTTGCATGATACTAACAATTTACCTGCATTATCAGCTGACTCTGCAAAACAGCAATTTATTTCTCTCATTGGCAAAGTCGAAAGGACTTTAAACACGAATTTTCTACCTTTTCGGAAAGTGAAGTTTGATTAGATACTTATTATTATTTGCTTTCTAATAAAGGTGAATTTAAAGATTTGTGGTCAGTTATAAAACTGATACTAACTTTATCGCATGGAAATTCGTCTGTTGAATCTATTTTCTCTGTGAACAAAGACAATGTGATTGAAAACCTCGGAGAAAATTCATTGATTGCACTGCGTCGCACCTATGATGCCATCAAATCTAAAGGGGGACTTGCATCAGTAACAGTATGCAAAATTGTCACGGCAACGCTATCATCAAGCAATTGACAAAAATACAGTATTGTGGAAATTGAGAAATGTCATTTTTTTCATTTTATCACTCATAAGCTTAAGAAGAAGTATTCCAAATTTAGATGAGAGTTCAAATGGCAGTTATTATCAAAGTAGCTGTGTTTGCATACCTCTTGTAAACAGCAGGTGTTCAAATTCCTCCATCAGGTGGCAAGTATATTGTAGTGTTAGTTTCTCGCTTGTTGGGAGGATCATTAGCGTCATGGATATCAGCGAGGAAACACGTGTAAAAGAGATTGCGCTTATCCAATGATTTACATCCAAGTCATACTTCTAGGACGTAAGAGGAAATAGGTAAAATATGTAAAGTGAGTACTGCAAGTGTCTGGAGGATATGGAAGCAGTTTCGGGAATCAGAAAATTCTGGAACCCACCGCTCTGAAAGATGCGGCAGAAAAAGACTCTTGACGACAAAACTTTATCCAATGATTTACATCCAAGTCATACTTCTAGGACGTAAGAGGAAATAGGTAAAATATGTAAAGTGAGTACTGCAAGTGTCTGGAGGATATGGAAGCAGTTTCGGGAAACAGAAAATTCTGGAACCCACCGCTCTGAAAGATGCGGCAGAAAAAGACTCTTGACGACAAAACTTTACATCGAATGAGTGTTAAAAATCCTCGATTAACCAATTTTGACCTGTCCAGGTCCATGGCGGCAGCAGGCCTTGATATTGCACCTTCAACAGTGCGATACAGGCTGTTAGAACGTGGGCGGAGAGCACGTCGGCCGTACAAGAAGCAGCTTCTCATCTCTCGTATGAAGAAAAAAAGATTAGAATGGGCACGGAAATACAAAACTTGGACTGAAAAAGACTGGGAGAATGTTCTGTTTTCTGATGAAACACATTTTGTGGTCCAGAGATTTAGATCCAAGTTCATGAGAAGGAGCAAAGGAGAACCTCTGAATCAGCATCACATCAATCAAGCGCCAAAACATCCCCCCAAAAAGATGTTTTGGGGTTGTTTCAGTGTTTCGGGGACAGAATCTCTTGTTCCTGTAGAAGGAATCATGAACAGTGCCAGTTATGAAGTCATATTGACCCGAAATGTGCTTCCATTTATGTCTAAACAGTGGCCGAATGGAGATGGCGTTTTACAACAAGACGGTGTGTGATGTCAAACTTCGAAGCACATCCAAACTTTCTTTTCAAAAAACAAACTTACTGTATTGGATTGGCCTGGGAATTCACCAGACTTGAATCCCATTGAAAATTTGTGGGCTATTGTCAAAAAAAGTCTTCACAAATTTGACTGTACGACGATGGAAAAGCTAATTTCGGCTATTATTGACACTAGTACACCGAACCCGGGGTTCCCGGGTCACAAAGTAAAGGTGAAAAACTTTTTTAAAATTTAAACTTGGAAAGTCTAATAAATTTTTCCTGCGTAATAGGCTTTTTAAACTGCCAACTAATTCCAAACAGCAATTTTATATGAAACATATTTATGTAATCAGGTACAGCTTTAATAAAGAATACTGCTCAGTTAAACTGATGGCATTGAGCTCACAGGCTACAAATACTAATTGTACATTAAAGCCATATATTTTCAAGGGTTAATTCCGTTCGGAAAAAAAATTAAGAAGGGGAAACAGCTCTCCCCTTTCCTCTTTTTTTATACTTAATCATTGAACCTCCTATACTATCAAAGACATGCTTTATCATATAAAAAATCTATATCCAAAATTCAGAGCAAATTAGATAATTCTTAATAAAAACCCATTTAGCATTTATATAATTTAAAAGGAGTTATCCCCCTTTTTTATACTTAACCATTAAACTTCCAAAACTATTCAGAGATTTGAACGAAATCTGAAAATTCTGCTTCAAAAACCCATTTATATAAATTAAGGGGGGGGGCATTAGAACCCCTGTTCCCCCTATTTATACTTATTCAATGAACACCTAATAACAGTCACGGAATCGCCTCATCAGAATGATCCTAATCTAAATTTTGAACGAAAACTTCATTCTGCATGAAAATCCCATTTATATCAACTAACGGGGGGGGGGGGGGGGATTTAGAGCCCCTGTTCCCCTTATTTATACTTATTCAAGGAACACCTAATAACAGTCATGGAATCGCCTAATCAGAATGATCCTAATCTAAATTTTGAACGAAAACTTATTTCTGCATGAAAATCCCATTTATATCAACTAACGGGGGGCATGAGCCCCCCGTTCCCCCTCTTATACATATCGAATGAACTCCAAAAACTAATCAGGGAAGCGCCTTGTCAGGCTATACCTACATACAAAATTTCAAGTGGATCCGATATTTTTATCATGAGTTATCGCGTTACGCACATACGAACGAACATACAGAATGGACGGGCACATAAGCTCTCAGGCTATGATAGCCTGTGAGCTAAAAATTATCGGTACTTCCGTATTAGCGGGGCCGTAGCTAAGGGGGCGCTATGGGCGGCTCAGCCCCCCCCCCCCTGGAAAAGATTCCAAGGTCACTCAATGAATTTCTGTTCCGAAAATTCAAATGAAATAGTCTTTAAAAATGTAATTCAGTTTTGAAACCTTTTCACAGTTTTGCAGAGTTACTAAATTGTATCTACAGGGATGAGATTGACCAAAAAGTAAAAAAGCTGAAAACTGTGCGAACGACGTTTGAGCAATGACAAGAATTTCAATCGCAACAAATACAATTGCTATTAATAAATATAAACTACATACAATTTAGCTTTGCATAAATAAAAAAGGAATTAACATGAAATAGACAGAAAGTATTTGATTACAATAATGAAAATTTATTTTACTAATATCAGGGGTTATTGTGACTCAATGAAAAATCCTGAAAATTAAGTAATGCAAAGTAGAAAATCCTGAAAATTATCAAATGCAAAATATATCAATTTCAAAGGTCCCATTCAATCAAAAAAATTTGGAGCAGAGAGAGGAAAAAAAAAAAAAGTGACAACAAAATTAGTTTTTAAAGCAGCAAAAAAGTTTTAGGAACAGAAAATTCCAATCCAGCAATAACCCTTTCTTTTCGCAATTTTTTGACGGAATTTGCAGCTTTTCCGCGATCTTTTGACGAAATCGGCCATTTTTTCGCGATCTTTTTACGGAATCGGTCGTTTTTTCGCACTTATTTAAAGAAAGTTACTGTTTTTAAGCAATTTTTTTTATGAAATTTGCCGTTTTTCCGCGCTTTCATGACGAATTTTTCAGTTTATTCTCGTTTATTTGATGAAATTGGTCGTTTTATCGCGATTTTTTAACGAAATAGATAGCCTTTTTCGCGATTATTTGACGAAATAGATCGTTTTTTCGCGATTTTTCGACAAAATTGATTGTTTTTTCGCGATTTTTTTAGACAAATTGATCGTTTTTTCGCGATTTTTTTAGACAAAATTGATCGTTTTTCGCGATATTTTTTAGACGAAATTGATCATTTTTCAAAGATTTTTGTGACGAAATTGATCATTTTTCCGCAATTTTTTTACTAATTTGATCGTTTTTCGACGAAATTCATCGTTTTTCAAAAAAATTTTGTGGAAATTTAAATTTTTTTAATACGAAATTTGCGTTTTTATCCCGTGATTCTATAAAGAAATTAGTTTTTTGCGCGATTCTTTAATTAAATTTGTTTTTTTTTTTTTTTTTTTTTTTTTTTGCGTGACCCATTAACAAATTTACGTTTTTCCATGACTCTTTGATGATATTTCCGTTTTACCCGCGATCTTGTGTCAAAATATTCGTTTTCCGGCGATTTTTGGACAAAAATCACATTTAACATTTAAAGAATTTTTTTTTTTCCACGATCCTTTGTGAAATTTCTGCTTTTTTTTTCGCAATCGTTCGACGAAATTGTCAATTTCTTTCTGCGAACAATCGACAAATTGATTTTTTTCGGCGACCATGTGTTGAAATTCGTGTTATTTTAAAATTCGAATTTTCCACTAAATATAATAATCTCATAAACTCGGAAAAATCGATCGAAAAATCCGGAAATCCGAGGTATACACGGAACACAATCGCCCATGTTGAAGTCTTCTGTTTTAAGACAATGCCGTTATGTTTTTCAATGAGCATTCAGCGATCGCGATGAAATAAGATAACCACCGGATGCGATAAAGGACCTCTCGTAGTTGAAGTGTTGAAATAGAGGCATATTTTGATGTGGATTAAAATTATTTTACAATTTTTTTATTTAAACGAATAAAAAACGGAAGTCTGTACGAAATAAATTCTTGAAAACCCAGAAAGTAAAAATTAAAAAAGGTAAAAAAACGAAAATTTTAAAAAAGCGGAAAATTTGAAAAAAGCGGAAATTCAAAAATGACAAAAAAGCTGAAAACCGCGGATCCGCGGAAGAATCTCATCCCTGATTATCTAAAATAAGTGTTTCAACACTCCCTCATCCTATTTGTACAAATGAAGCCAACACGATGTTTAATTTTGCACCAGTTATACACTCAAAACTTCATCATCATATACTTTTCTAAGCATAAAATGAAGTTATTTTAACAGTTTAATAAGAAACAGAGTACCTACAATATGAATATGCACTAATTTATCTTTCTGCGTCAGAGAGAGAGAAAAAAAACTATGAGCCCCCTACATTCTCTTCAGCCCTCCCTATTGTTCACTACGGCCCTGCGTATTAGACGCAAGATAGTAGTTATTAGCCAAAGATTTCGCCAAAGAATAAAATTGCATTCTCAGTTTTTAAAAACAACTAAGAAAATATGACATCCAGATATTCTTTAAAATACATTTTTGTAAAGGTTAATTGATGTATCTTTTGTAAAGTAAGTTTACAACGAACTAAAAGTCACTAAATTCATAGATAAAAACGAAATAAAACCAACAACATTCACCTGGTTTTATAGCTGACGATATATTAACTTAACAGGTATTTAATTACCATTTTTTTCAGTTGCTATGAAAAAATGACAACTAAAATATACAGTGATCTGTTATTTTCCATGGAGAAAAAAGATAGATGGAGGTGCAGTTTGCGATTAAAACGGTTTGATATTGGCGTTATTCTTTCAATATAAGTCCAATCACATGGAACAGAGACCGAATTTTTTAACATCATTTTTTCTCTAAATGAAAAAGATCTGAATATATTTTAGCATTATAAAATAGCATTTCATTGTATTATAAATTAAAATTGCATCGCTAAAAGTTTTTCTTTTTTGTGAAAGCACGCCCTTGTGTTTGATGCAATGCAGCGAATTTTAGAGTTACATTTTTGGCGACACCTCCAGCCACTAAACTGCATCTCTATTTTTTTTTCTTTTTTACTCTTTGGCTATTTTTTCTCTTTTTCTCACATAAATGCGATACTCAAGTTGCCATCTTTAGAGAAATTGAACCAAAAACTACAAAAAAATTAATATCTCAAAAACAAATTGAGATACAGTTTTCTAACAAACGGCATTTAAAAGTGCATTTTTTTCTCTAAACGATGGTATAAAGATTGAAAACGTGCAATGTCTAAAAGTTTAAAAATTTACAATAGCGAAAATTGCAAAACCGAAATTTTATCGGAAAGTGTTGCCATTTAAAACTTGACGTATGCGTTACGCACAGATACGTTTGGCCTTTATTATATAGATATGGTTCAGTTGGTTGGTTGGTTGTATGGGATTTAATGGCACAAAATCCCTTTAGGGACATGCTGCGCCAAACAAAGACTAAAAAAGCAAAAGTATAAAATATCTGGATGGGTTATCCCATCCAGATATAATCAGGTAAAGACAGTAAAAATTATTTGCAAAAAATTAGGATATGGAATAAAAAGTATATAAATAGAAAGTGTAATCTAAGAACCTAGTAGATATGGTTCAGAGACACTGAAATTAAATCTATATGTGCCAATCTAGTACATTCCATGCCGAAACGTGTCTCTGATGTTATAAAGACTCGGGGAGGTCATATTACTTATTAGTTTGCAATGTAACCACACAAAATGTGAATAAAACTGAATTTAATAAAAATAAATGCATTTCTCAATTAATTGCCACAATACTGTAAAAAAAGAGAACAAAATGAAATGAAGAATATTAATGAATAGCAAAAAATTAAAAATCAAATAAAGATCTTGAAAAATAAGAAAGCAAAGTTGTCGAAAGAAGCTATAATTCAAACAGAAAACATTGATCAAGAGATCTGGAAACTTGAGAAAAATTTAATTAAAACTTTTCTTTCATCGCGGTGGGGGGGAGGGGGGGGCTCTTAGAGATAATTTTGAAAGTTAATTTTAAGATTCTAGAATCTATACACTCTGGGCCCGGTGCTTTAGAATCGACTAGACTGTGCAATGCTGAAGACAGTTCTGTTTTGCTGAAGGGGAGATCATGGGGAGCATTAAAGAGAGGTCTGAATTATCTGTGCTGGGGTATGCTGAGGGGCCAAAAATTTCTTTAGTTAGATGTTCAAGATTGGTTTGTTTGGATGACTTATGTGAAGGCAGCTCAAGCCTGATCTCATCGGGTTTAAAAAACTTTCCCTTGAAAAATTTCTGAGCAGTGTCATGAGGATCTGTCTGCTTGCTGCAAAACTTTCACTATGCCGCATTCCTGGCATCCAGAATATTGTGCTTATATTTTGCTGTCAATTTTTTATAATTTTCTGCAAGAGAACGAAAGTATTCTGTGTCCTCTCCGTCACTTTTGAGTGCTCTTAATTTTTTTCACATTGCGGTGAGTTGATTATGTTTGGCTCTGAGATCTGCTGGCCAGTAGGAGAAGGTAGCTGATCTCTGTGTGTTTTTATATCTGAAACTGAAAGATGCTTTTGCTGCTTTTTGCATTGTTTCGATGAGAACTTTAGTTAAAGTGTTTAAGGAGTCTGTATCTGTTGCATCTTGCAGGTGTTGGTTGAGGAGGGATTTGTGTGTTTTAATAACTTGCGTGAATTTGCGCAAATTTCCCCTAGTGGTATTGAATTGGTGTCTTTCTGTGTATTCTGGTGTAATTTCAAAGCCGAAAGTTATATATTTGTGGTCTGAGTCGCTGTGAACATCTGATACGTGCCAATTTCTGATTTCGCTATGGGCAAGTGGATTTACCAAAGTATGATCAGGAAATCTTTTGGCCAGTACTATGCCTTTGCTATTGGTTTTGACGAACGTGTGAACTTTGTTATCTATATTGGCTATCATTAGGTTGTGTTTTACCAGATATTCGATGAGAGATTCCCCCGCGAGTTTTGCTGCTCATAGCCCCAAAGGGGTGACTGGGCGTTGAAGTCTCCGCTGCAGATGAAATACCTCCTGTGTGTTATTAGGTGTTCCCACTCCTTAAGGGTTTCCTCAACGTCTAGCCTGGGAGCTGCATAAGTCGTGCCAACAATCAGATGGCCCTCCTTTGCCGTGATCGTTATAAAGACACAGTGATCTCCCGTGTATAGGTGTGAATATGTTATGTTAGTGTTCCGAACGACCAGGTGTGCCGTACCCATTTTTGATGAGAAGGCTGACCAGGATAGCGGAATGACCGGAACTTTACCTTCTTGATAATAAGCGTCTTGCAGCAAAGCAACGTCCACGTTGACACCGATCAGAAAGTCCTTTAGCGATTCATTGGCTGTTTTACAGTGATTTAGACGAACGTGAATAAATTTTATATTACCAAAGGGTTTTTTTTTTTTATATTTTGTTTGTCTGAGTATGTGATAAGGGATCCTGCGAGGTAGCCATCACAAAGATAAAGAGACAAATAATAAAGATAAATTAAAATTGAAGAGGAAATTAAGAATATTTTTTTAGCAGATTTTAAAAATTAATACTTCCTACCTCTGCGATCTGCCTTCTGAGATTGTAGGAAGTGCTCGAAGGCTATCTCCTGGGGTGGCAGCAGTCAATGGTTGAAAAGTGGGAGACCTGGTGCTTCCCAGGCCACTCCCCAAGACTGGAAAGGTAGCTGAAAGGGGCACTTTGGCTGCGTGTTGCGGGGATCCTCCTCTGCATTCTGCAACTCGGTGATTTTTGCATGCCACGTCCTGGGATGGCAATGGCCAGCGCTCTCCTCATAACGGGGGGCATTGCTCTCAGTAAATTTCATTTGTTTAGGGGTGAAGATTGAGTCTAGTCTAACTCGCTCTTGTTTATAGGTAGCCTGAAAGACTGGACAGTTAGGATCCGAGGCCTTGTGGTCTGTGTGATATGAGGTACCATAGTCCTTGTTGCTATAATAGCAGTTGACACAGCTCGGTGGATCTGTGCACGCCCTGGACTCGTGCTTTTTCCCACATGTTGGGCAGAACCGGCTGTTATTGCAAAACTTCGTTGGATGTCCAAAGTCTTGGCATTTTTGGCAGCTGTACTGACGTGTGTGGTCTAAGTCTGCAAAATTTTAGACCTATAGTGATACCATTCTCATGCATGATAGATTTACCTAGAACTCTTGGCATCACTATAATCCAGTCCTTAGTATCTGGATTTTTTCTGGACTGCTGAGCTGCAAGAATTGTTACTTCATCATCATAGGCCTTGAAACCATTTTGTATTGCATCCTTGATGTGAGTGGCGTCGAACTGTGGTGGTACACCAAGTAGGATCATCTTGTACGTAGGGATCGTTTTTGGGCAGGAAGACCAGATCTCTGTTACGGACCTAGTTCTTCTGAAGTTCTCGCTTGAGGCTTGCTGCATCATCGGGTGTATTGCAGATGATTTCAAGGTGTCTTGGTTTAATAACGACCCTGTCTACTGAATTTACAGTGCAGGTTCTGTATCTTGTAAGAATGGACTAAATTTCATTTCCTTTTCAAACGTTGACTCCCCTCACTAGGAGAGTGCGTTTGTACACCCTGTTAAGTGCTGGAGATTTTGAGCGCTTTTTCGTGGCTGATTTGGCTGTGTTTGGGGCTGAAGTGTTAAAGGTTTCTGCCTGGCCAGACATCTTTTCCTGTGTGGCTGGAAGAGTTACTGTTTTTGTGGCATGGCTAAGATGGGCTTGTAGGGTTTTGTTGATGGTGCTCTGGTTCTGTTCTGGTGTGATGGTTCTACTCATTCCTCCACTTCTTTCGGTGTGTTGCTTATTTTCGCCCTTATTTCTGCCGTTTGGATTTTGATCATTTGGACTGACTCTTTTCTTTCTTTTAAATTTTTCCTGTCCATTGTTATGGTGTAACTTCCCTCAATTTCTATTGGATTTTCTTCCATTGGTTATGTGTTTTCCCGGAGTTTTTTTAGCTCTTCTTCTTTCTCTTCTATTATTTTCTTTATTTAATGATTGGTTTTTTGCCCCTTCTTCCTTGTCTGCATCTGATGTTTTTCCTCTGTTCTTTTCATTTTCTAAGTCTTGTAACAATTTGAAGTTACAATCTTTCATGTGTGCTATTTTTTTACCGCGCAATTCCAGTACATTTTAGCTTCTTCTGCATCCCCAGATCGCCTTCTTTTCGTCAACTTAACGCAAGATTCCAACAGGTCAAGGATATCTGTTTTTCTTGCTTTTCCTGCATCAAATTTTGATACGTTTATTTTTGCTGTTGTGGATTTTCGTTTGTCTGCTGATTTTCTGGTGTTTTTGTACCTCCTAAGTCCCTTTTTATTCTGGTTTATATCAGAGGCGTAATCCGCTTCTTCTCCATCCGATGTTGAGGATTGCGATTGAGACATCTGGTACAATTGTGGACTCACGTAATCCCTGGAGTTATGAGATTTTGCTGCTGATTGTTCTGGCGAAAACGATAAGCTGACGCTCTGCAGTTCTGCCATTTCGTTTTAATCAGAGCTAAGTTTAAACGTTTTCAAGAAAGTTATTCTTTTTAAATAATAGAATAATTTTTTATTGATTTATTTTTATTTTTGTTAACTAAATTTTTTCTTTTAATAGATCAATATGATAAATAACAGGCATCGTCAGAGCCCTTCTTATGTCTCGTTGAAGGAAAGGTATATAGAGAGTTTAGAGGAAAAACCGGTTAACTTGTTCACTGTAAATAGCTAAGATAAACAGTTAAAAGTTAAGTTTATATATTAAAAAAAGGGTTGTATTATTTTGAATAGTATTTTGGAATAGAGAGGGGGATTATTAATGGTAGTGGTCTAAACAGAAAAAGTAAAGAAGAAACTAATACAATGTAGGTATGAAAAATTTTGCTGCTGATAAAAGAAGAGTAAATTTTGGTTGTTTATGTGCTTGTCAATCCCTGCTCTAAACTTATTCATATACCACTGGACATATATTCCAGTTTGAAACATTTGTAATTAAGTAAATTGACTAAAAAATCTACTTAAAACACTGATATGTACATACTTTAATAATATAGTTATTTACAAAGATATTTACATTTTAATAAGTTTTATTTTTGCTCATCGCCATTGCTATGTGCAGTAATAATTTGGTCGTTGAGTTGGTGTGCAGGTCAGAATTTTATTCATGAGACAACATTATTTATAACATTATATAAACTGATTTTTTAGGCTCATGGGGAAAAGAAACGTTTAGAACGGAGAAGTACCTTCAATGGGCTTACCTGTTTATGAGGTATTCCTCGCCGCACTTGGGATGATAGATCTCCCTATTCCTGTAGAATATGATACTCATTTGAGGGGGGGAGGAGGTGGGGATGAGAGTAATTTTGTTTAATTTCGCCTTTTATGAAGAGAAATTTAAGGTGTAACATGCTTACATACAGGGATAAATTTGGAAAAGTTAAAATTTTAGCCCTTCTTGAGGCCGGGGCGTGGCTCTGAGCAGAACTAGTGATAAAGTGAAGGCAGATATGAGATGATGGGGTCATAAGCTTTCAATAGACATATTACTTAAAATTTTTTTAATGATTGCCCCCCCAGGGCGGCCCCCTTCTAGTGACCGGATATTAAGTGTAACCAGAAAAATGTCCGTGCGGAGCCAGTTCGGCCAAAATGTTTCTCCTTGCTGTAGTCTCTATAGGACCGGAGATATTAGCTTTTAAAGTGTGAAGTGAAGTGAAGAAATGAGCATTTTTGAGTGAGTAACCAACAGGTGGGGTCCACAGCCCCGGGGGTGCAAATTAAATAAAATTTATTAAATAAAGGTGATAACCAAAAGTCCAAGCGAAATTTTAAGGGGTATATTGGGAGGGGGGGGGGTTCAGGCCCCTTCCCCCCCCAGGACAGGCCCTCAAAAACAAGGCAATTTTGACTTTTAAAAATAGTACTCATTTTTTCACTATAGCGAGGTAAACTTATAAAAATGAGGGCTGGGAGGCCCATGCAGCCCTATAGGTCGTTATATAACAATACAGAGGGCTAAAAAATGATTATAGTACATTATAAGCTGATTTAGTTAATTAAAAGCAAGGAATATGAAATCCTTGAATAGCATTGGCTGTCATGGCTACCCACAGACATTATACCCGCAGCTATTACGGCTTAAGATCCATATAAAAGCAAAAAAACTAACATTTCTGGAGTAATTCTGCGTGGCAACACCACATAACAAACCTCTACATCTAACATCATCTTTGAATTAAAGTTAAATGATAATACTAAATAATTTTAGGGAATATAGGGAGGTGGCAAATGGAAGTTACCTCTCCACGAATTTTAGATCTATGTACATATAATATATTGTTAGCATTGACCCCTTATTTCAGCAACGGACCAATATTTTGGAAAAGCGGGACAGCTAGCAACTTCTCAACTTATGCTGAACTTAGGCGGGATGTGCAAAACCTAAGCGTCACCATGTGATACATATTAAAATAATGATAAACACTTTATAAAAACACTCATTTGATACACTTAATATATAGATAATGCATAAAAAGTATGGCAGAGCCCAAATCAAACATTTCTGTACACACATATATTATTATAGGTTTTAAGCAGATTTAATATTTTAAATTAATATTTTAAAAAGTGATACCCCCATTGGGGACCATTTAAGTAAAAATTTTAGCAAAAGCTCAAAACAGCACTTTTATATAAATTTATTTAAAATACTTAGAATTGTCATTTTGCCTCCGGGTTTGCGTTGGAGCAAAAATAAAGGTTTAAATAAGGCATAATGAACACTTTTTAAAAGTTATTAATTTAATTTATTATATAACAAGTTTAACAAAAAATGTAAACATTGCACTTTTTCAATGTGAGGCAGTTTAAGCAAACCCCATTGCGTAAACATGCTATTTTAAAATACAGTTTAAACATATTAATTTAGTAGGAAACTTTAAAAAACTCACTCAAAAACATTGTTGAAGCATCCATATACATGTTATAAACAATTTTTTGGAGTTTAAAGTAAGAATAATATATATAATACGCACTTTAAAAATGTTAAATTGCAATAAGAAAGCATTGGGAGGGATTGACAGCAGTCGATTAATTTACTCATAACTTTGTAATTATAGTGTCCAGGAATACATGTTATGCCTTAAATTGTTCGTTATTGTATAAGGTATCATGATTAAGTGTCCTGATACCAATATAATTATACATTTATTAATAATAAGCACAAATTTATTGGTGCAGTCGCAATGGCTGGCTACCTGGGAGCGAGATTAACAAAAACTTTAAATAAACATACTCGACAACCACTGCACCGATTTTGATCAAACAAGTACCAAAATGATCAACAGCACTTTAGGAAGAGAATGAGACATGATTTGCTGGTTCCTAAGCCTTTAACCTTCCATGAGGAGCTCAGCAAAATGCGACCTGCTACGATACTACAAAGATGTCATCTTAGAGCGAGGGCGTTTAATCTCTGGAGGTTCTGGTACATCCTCTATTTCCGGCTGTTGGACTTTTGGAATGGGCTCCAGGATTTTGGTGACAGGTATCGATGCTGATTCTGGACAGTTGAGTATGAAGGAAGGCTTAAGACAGTCAATGGACACAAACTATAGGGCTCAGCGCAACTTGTAGTCTCAAAAATAGTGACTGAAGTTCCTTCAAAAAAGTGACCAAATAGTGACTAAACAAACAATTTTGATGATTAAATACAGTATAAATGATGCCTGACAATTTTTTTTAAATGTATTTGAACGCTTTAAATATTGATTTACTTAAGAAAAAAAGAAAAGAAAAAAAACTGCATATGAAGCATTTTTTGGGGGGGGGGGGGGGGGAGGAATTTTGAAGTATGTGAAAGCAGTAAAAAATTCATTTATTTTAAAAATATCAGTGGCATTCATAGTAGATTTCAAACAAAAATAAATTAATAATTGTACATGTTAAAGACTGTCTCACTCGTCAAATGTAAGAGGGACTTTTATCATCTAAATCAATCAACTATAACTGATATAAAAATACTGCATATATAACTATGTAAATAAATTTAATTAGACAGCAACTTACCATTGTGGCCATTAGGGAATTTTAAAGGGAAATTCTTCAGGAGAAAAGACCTGAATACATGTGCGTAGCCAGTATGGGTGGGCTAGGCCATCCCCAGAATAAAATTGATTCAATAAAAATTAAACGCATATAATCTAAAAATCAGTTTGGCACATCTTAGGCTCATTCCAGAAAAAAATGCTGCCTACTCCAATGCCTGAATAAAATATAATTTTAGAAAAATTGCTTGAGTAATAATAGATTTTTAACCATCAAAGTTATATAGATTAATTGATTACTAAGCAGTAATAGTTGTCTGAATTACTCAATTGTAGCTGAAAACTTCATAAAATAATAATAGTTTTAACTAGATTTTACATTTTTTTTTCAAAAGGTTTACATTTTATTTCTTCTTTTCCTTAATTAATCTTTCACATTTTATTTAGCTAAAGGAGATAACAAAATCAACAAGAAAATAATTATTTTCAAACATACTGAATGAGCAGGAATCCATTTTACTGGAAATTTTTTTTTATTGTGATAAAATATTTGAAGTAGTACATTCAAAAACAAACATAAAATTCAGCAACAAAAAATATTTTTTTAAGTTAAGATTATACACTCAAAGTACATATTTAGGGATATCTCTAATAGTAATAGCACAAAATTTATATACTATGTGTAAATTCAGAAGGTTTACATAACATCTTTTCTAAAAAGAAAATGAATATCAATGGATGTTGATAATTTGCAACATTTACACATAATGTGTAAAAATTTTATAAATTTATAAAATATCTATTAATTTTTTTTTGCTTTTTTAACAAAACAGTTATCAATAAAAGTTGATTTTCTTTTCTCTAGTGCTTTTTGTATTTTATTTCTTTCTTTCCTCTCTTCTTCCTCTTCCTTCCGTACATTTGCTACACCTTCCAACATAGCATTAGCTAAATTGATTTCGTCAAGATTTTTATTCTGGATTCCCTTTTTTAATCTTTCTGTTGCTTCTGAAAACAATTTATCTGCAGTTTTACGCACTTGTTCTTCTTTTTCTTTTCGTTTTCCTAATGATTCTTCACATTTTTTAATGACTTCTTTCTGTTTCTGTAACTTTTCCTCATTTGCTTTTTCTATTGCTTTCTTATTTTCTTCCTCTTTTTTCTTCAGTTCTTCCTGCTGTTTGATACACTTGTATTCATAAATTTTTGATGCATTGCAGGCAAATATTAACAATTCTTTTGTAATAGGAACTTGTTTAGGCTGGTTGTTATAAAATTTTAATATACTCTTTACAGTCATAATAGAGTTTAATGTCCTTTCAGACATTGCAGCTCTGTTATCTGTGAGAACTCTTCCAGAGGAAGAAATATCTCTCTCTACATCCGAATTTCCATGCTAAAGTACTAAAGCAGCTTTTATAACTTTAGCTACTGTAGCATATTTCAATTGTCCACCATTTTTAATTGAAAGAAGGTTACTCCAATAGCAATCTATTCTTTCACTGTTTTGTTCACACTCTTTTTCTAACTGCAGAAGCTTCCATTCGTCTAGCAGTATATCATGTGGAACATCAATCTACAAATATTTTGCAACTGCTACTATAATCCGACAACTACGAACAGGATGAAGAAAACGAAGTTTTTGGAGTAAATCTGAAGACATAGCTATATTTTTTAAAAGCACTTTACAGGCACTTATGAGTGCTTTTGAATGTCTTTTAAAAAGTACATTTTATCATTTTCACTCACATGATCCAATGCTTCAAGAACTGGTTCATTGCAATTAATTTGTTTCAGAGGAAGATAGTTTTCCTCTTGGAGGAGGCTGTCTACATCGGTATATTTTTTATCTAAATTAGATTGCTTGCAAACTCAACTTATTAAAGTTTGAATTAAAGTGGAAAGTTCACTGTACAAAATATGGACTAAAGGTTCATCCTTCTGAAATGTTTTTGTGAATTTCATAAACAGATTTGTACTTTATATCACAAAATGAAACTCAGCCTTTATTGCGCTTTTTTTTTTTTATCAAGTTGATAATATTCTTGCAACTTACACCACCCACTACACCCTTACTAGGGACATGTTTTAAAAAATTATTTTTCTATGGCTGACCACTGCTCTAGAAGTTGCCTGGCAGCTGGCTCTACTGTCAGCCACCTTGATGAACAATGTTTCAGGAATCTATTGTTGGGAAATCCTTCTTTACTTTGGACATCGGAAAATGCTTCCCATCTTGCAGACCATCCAGACCATCGAGTTATTACATCATCAGGATTAATTACAACGTCAGGGTGAATATTCATTAGAGCTAATCCAGTTAAATGCTCTTCATCCATAGATGCATGGATCCAAGATTTTAGACGATGGAGTGTTGAAAATGAGCTCTCTGTTGTTGCTATACTGACAGGCAGAGTAACAAGGATTGATAAAAATAATTAAATGTTTGGATATAAATCCTTATCACAGTTTTCAATTACTGTATTTTCCGGGAATAACGCCGCACTGAGTATAACACCACACTTGGTTAAAACGCCGCACCGGGTATAAGGACGCACTGAGTGTAACGCTGCACAAGCTGTAACGCCGTGCCGGGTATATTCCCACATTCATTATTAGAGCAATGAAATAAAATTATTAACTGATATAAAGTAAAACATTTTGATCTTAAATAAATAACTTATCTTTTTTTGTCGTACAGTTATTTCAATGAAACTGAAACTTTATCAATTCGCTGTGCCACGATTACTGTTAACTTTTGCTAAATTGATAACATTCAGCTTAAATTTTGCAGGGTAACTGCGGCGCTTACAACTCACATCTGAAGACATATTTAAGATAAAACTTACCATAAAATACCGTTAATCTGCCCCCTCCCCCAAACGTGACGAAAAATCATAAAATAATTAGAGGAGGGTGCTTACACAGGATTTTTCCGCGATCATTTCACAAAATTTGCAGGGATGAATCATGATAAATTGAATGAATCGTGAATCTTTGGATAAATCATGAATTTTGATACTTGAAGCAATGCTTGAAAAAATTTGCGTTTTTTTTTTAAAACGAAAATTTTATTGAAAAAACGCAGAAAAAAGAAGAAATTTGTAAAAAAAAACCCAAAAAAGCATGAAATCAATTAAAAAATCTCGAAAAAACGCACATTTCTAAAGATTCAGGATTTATTCACTTCATCATGATTCATTCCTTTCTCAACCGTCCTTTTGACATAATTTGTACTTTTTTAGAGATTTTTTGACGTAATTCACATTTTTATTGCAATCTTTCATCGAAATGTGGGTTTTTTGGCAATACTTCGGCGAAATTCATGATTTTTTCACGATCCTTTCAAGAAATTTGCGGCTATTTTTTATGATTGTTTAGCGAAATTGGCGTTTTTTCAGCGATTATTTTGGAAGGGAGAGCGCTTTCTCGGTATATTTTGAAAATTTCAAATTTTTTATAAAGTTGGGAGGGGGCGGATTAATGGGATTTTACGGCATATCAGAATATTAAAATCAATTTTAAGCATCAGATTCTTTAACCTTAAAAATATAATTCCATGTGCATGTGTATAATTACAGCGAAAGCAACGAAAGTTTAGATTTGCCATTCTGTTTTCAAAATTTTTAAATTATTTAATCCTATTTACAAGCTGCACCTACTTATTGGCTGCACTTTTGTTTACAAAACAAAAAAAATCTAGTTTAACACTGGGGCGTTATTCCCGGAATATATGGTATCTCAGTCACATTTTCAGGAATTCTATTGCCATTTTCAATTTCTCTCTTCCATTTTGCAACCCATACATAGTTTATATTCATTTATTATTCCAGATATGTTTCTTATATCTGTAAGTTTTTGGTATGTATATGCAATATTTTTAACAGCATCTAAATCTTTTTTGGTATAAGAAGCTTTCGGAAGAAAAACTCCAAATTGGAATACAGTAGACTCCCTCAAATCCAAACATTTAGAATTTTGCAGATTTCTGATGACAGCTTTGTTTAAAATTTTTAAACAATAATTTGAGTGCAATTAATATTGCAATCGGAACTATAATGAATGCTTACAATATAATAAAATATTAAAATAAATAAGCAATAAACTAAAATAATAAAAATTTAGATAATTTTTAAAATGATTAAAATACTAATAGCAGAGGTCAAGTTAATAATCAATAATGTATGATTAAATACTCATTATAAAGATTAAATGTATTTTTCCAAAATTATTCAACAAAACTTGCCTCATAAAAGTACATTACTAATTCACATCAAAATCATAGAATAAGGATTTTTTTTCAAGTTTAGCCAGTTTAATAACCAAAAAATCTTGATTAATGCATAAATATATTTGGTAAGAAAATTATGATTGCTAGTGATATCAGTAAAATCTTAATTCCCCCCCCCCCCCAAAAAAAAAAAAAAATTATTATTCCTTTATGAAAGAAACACAAATAGAGTAGTATTAAGAAAATTACAAATTAAAAAATACATGGAATTGATACAAAACTAAAAAAAAAAAATCAAATTTTGTCCCAATATCTGAACTGAAAGTTTCATTGTTTACATTCATAAAATATGTGCAGATTTTAGAGAGTTGCGGATTTCTGGTTTGCAGATTTGAGGGAGTCTACTGTAAATCCAAAATGTCTGGAGATAGTCTTTGTTCTAAATCCATTATAATGGAGTCCAAAAGAGGTATATATATATGACTCAACGAAAGTTTTCCTCGGATGACTGACCGGGCTGCTTATTAACCCGGTGTATCTGCTTCGATACAGTCCTTGGCGATCTTAGCTCAACATCTAATTGGTCAGCTGTTTCTTGAGCTTCCGAAAATAGTTGCCCAAAAACTGCATCCACATCCCTTCTTTTATCTTGTAACACACTCATTGTATCTTTCATAGCATCCATTGCTTTCTTCAAGTCTATAGATGAAGATTGTAATAATTGACTTAATGATACCGTTGTGCCTAGAAAATAAAGGGGGCACGAAATTAAACTGCAATACCAAGATTTGTCGCAGATAACAACAAATAACGTTAATGAAGAAGCTATAGGGATTAATTGCACTCAGAATGATTTTTCATCAGATATTGGATGCCACATCGGGAAGAAAATAAGTGATTCAGTGAAAGCTATATTGCTTGAGAAACACTGGTCCCCTCCATCAAATTATACATTTCCTCATAATGTTGTTAATAAAACAGGAAAACAAATGAAAAAATTTGCTCAAAAATCTCACCTTGATAAATTTCACTGGTTAGTATTATCTCTTATTGTAAATACTGTGCATTATTCGCTGTGTATACAGGAGCAGGTGTACATAATAAAACCCCTCTTAAAAGATTAGTAACAGAACCTTTAAAAGTATTTGATGATTTACTGGGAGAAAAAGGAGTTCCCATATTACATGAACGAAATCAGTATCACCAAATGACTGTCACAACTGGAAAAAATTTTCTTGCTACTTTCCACAAGCCATAGTTGGAAATTGCTAATCAAATCTGCAACCAACGAATGGAGCAAATTAAGCAAAATAGAGATCGCTTGAATCCAATTATAAAAACAATTATTCTTTGTGGTCGTCGAAATATAGCAATGCGTGGTCACAGAGATGATGGAAACATCTTAAGTAAAAATTTGCAACTGGATTGTGGCAGCATTGTGAATAATCAAGAAGGGAATTTTAGAGCCTTCTTAATGTTTCATATTAATGTGGGTGATGAAGATCTGGAAAAACATTTAGAAACGGCCAACTCCAGAGCTACATACATTAGCAAAACGGTCCAAAATGAATGAATTGCCATTTGCAAAGAAATCATCGAAGAAAATATTTTGGCTAAAGTGAGGAAAGCTAAATTTTTTTCAGTCATATTTGATGAGACTACAGACATATCTCATATTCAACAACTAAGCCTTTCTTTAAAATACTTTTACAAAGGTGTTAAAAGAGAAGATCTTGTCACATCCTGCAATAGTAACAAAATGCTTCAATGCGATGAAAAAGACAGAGACAAAGAACGTCGATTGACAGGAGCAGCATTAGCAAAAATTGTTTTAAATCTCCGCCAAAAATATAACATCAATTTAACATGGAGTGTAGGAATTGGTACTGATAGCTGTTCAGTTATGATGTCTGAAATAAAAGGTGCAGTTTATGAACTCTTAAAAACAGCGGTACATGCTAAGCATTGTCCATGCAATAATAATGTTTTAAACAACGTTTTAGCTAATTCTTCAAAATTCATTTCTTGCCGAAATACTTCAGCTACGATGAAGAATGTCATTGCATTTGCAAATTTTTCTGGAAAACATCACGAAATATTTGAAGAAGAATTTGGTGGTGCAATTCAAAAGATTTGTAAAACTCTATGGGTTGAAAGACATGATGGATATTTGCAATTTCAAAGCAATAACTTGATAAAACTTTGCAATACTTTGGAAAAAATTTCAACTTGGAGTGACAGCAAAATATAAAGTAGCACCCATTGCCTTCTACACACTTTACGTACAGTTGGCAAAAAAAGTATTTGTACACTCTAAAATTTTTAATTTTTAACTAAATAAAAACAGATATTTTGTCAAAAATAGTTTTAATAGAGTCTGTGTACCGCGCGTTTTAAATTACACAACAGAAAATTTCGATAAAGATGTAAAATAATTTTCTAATAGGAAAAGTTTAAAAATTTCTTGCAAAAAAAGTATTTGTACATTTCTCCATCCTGATATGTACTGTGTTTTATTGTGTTTATGGTTCAAAGGACTACTTTTACAGAAGCTGTTAATAATTTTTAACTTCATATTATAATTTGTCTGACATTTAATCTAATTTGCTCTTGAAATAATTGAGTATAGAACCTAATACTAGAGAGGCACCTCTAGATATATGAAATCCTATGATTGAGCATAATAAAAATTTAAATTCGCAACAAGAATTTGTAAAAGCTATTAAATTACCATTTACAACTATTGGATGTATAGTGGGAAACTATGAATAAATTAAAAGCATCGAAATTCAATGAAAACCAGGACTTCTTAGCAAACTAACAATGAGGGAAAAAGGGAGTGTTGTTAAAAAAGCTTTAAAAAATCCTATGTATTCGGTTCAAAAATTTGCTGGAGACCTTGCGACATCTTCTCGCATCAGAGTAATACTTCAAACAATAAAAAATATTTTTCTCAATGCAGATTTAAAAGGAAGAACCTCAAGGAAAAATCCATTCATCAGCGAAACAAATAGGCGAAAACGCATAGTATTCGCTTTCGCATACAGAAGTAAATCATTGCATTTTTTGAAAACAGTAATTTTTTCTGATGGGGGAAAATTCGGAATTTTCTTACCATCAAGCATTCGAAAAAATTGACGTAAAAATAAAACTGTTCTAGATCCAAAACATATACTTCAAACTATCAAGCATGTTGGGGGAAATATTATACTTTTGGGGTGTATAGCTTCTAATGGAGCAGGACATTTAAAATTTATTGACAATGGAAGGACAGGTTTAACATACATTGATGTGTCGCGCCATAATTTATTAAACTGTGCCAAGAAATTATGCATAAAGGAAGCTTTTAACTTTCTGCAGGATAACGACCAAAGCATACTGCTGTGATCACCAGCACATACTTACGACAATACTCGAAGACGACTGGTAACTCCTCTAAAATCTCTAGACTTGAATCCAATAGAAAATTTGCAGATGCTATTAGATGCAAAAATCCGAAAAAAAAATATGTATTAGTAAAAAACAGTTTTAAAGCTGCTCTTATTGTGTCATTGAATAATATTAACCAGACCGATACAAAAAAGTTGGTGGAATCTATGCCACACCATCTAGAAGTAGTCATAAACGCTAAATGAATTCGCACAAAATATTAATTTGTATCATTTTACTAAATTTTCATTAATTATATTACATTAATATAGTGTACAAATACTTTTTTTGCATTATATTTTTGTATATTTGTTTATTATAATGTAAAAAATCGATTCGTTTAATTTTGTTTTTGCTTCTATAATATTATAATGCATTAAATTAATGTATTACAGTATTTTTTGCTTAAATCTTTTGTTTAATTTCATTATAATTTAAAAAAATGAAGTGTACAAATACTTTTTTTGCCAACTGTAGCTCTGACTTCATCATTTCGTGAATATGCTTGAATGATATTTTAGGTAAGTGTTATTAGAATATTTATTTATTTATTTGCAGTTAAAAGTATCATATACATGTAAACAGGATTAACGCAATGACAAACGAAGTAAGTTGTTCAGAAGCCTTATTTTGGAAAAGTAGATTTAGAATTAATTAGTTGTTAATACAATTTTTTGATAGCTAAATTTATAAATGCATTCTATTTGTTAAAATAATAAAAATACCAAACTTTAGACCTTAAATTGTGTTTCTACCCTATATCGGAGAAAAATATGAAAGGAGACCAAATTTATGCATTTTCAAATACTTAAATGTTTTAAATTCTTATAAAATGAATTTTCATTGTATATATTTAGAAATATTTTTTCATACTCTTTAAAATAGTTTTTTATAAGGTGTCTGTTAAAATAAAGTGTATTAAGGTTTATACGTATGTATAACACATACCTACGCAAATGTTAAATGTTTTGAAGTATTTTTCTACAAATGAGCAGAAATTGAAGTTGCAAAAATGTCATAGTGGTATTTTGAAATGGATTTTTTCCTCGGCAGTCCAATAAGAACTTAATCAAGCTGTAAAAGAAAGTTTTCTTAATGTGTCATTTAAGAATTTTTTATTTTTTTTAAAAAGGTGGAGGGGGGGGGTGATAAAAAGTTGAAGTAGCAAAAAAAAAAAAAAAAAAATGGATGCATTTTATTTTTAAATGAAATATGTAGAAAGATATATTTAAATCCTGTATGACAATCAGATCCTCAATTTAGATCTGACAAGGAGAAAATGGAGACTGCTTGCTTCAGACATTAAAAAAAAAGTTTCATAAATATGCCTAAAAATATATTAATTATTAATTATAAGCACTTTAAAGTACTGTGTAGTTTCAGATAATTCCTCTTCCATGACTTTGTTTTAAAAAATTAGGTTAATCGAAGATTGCAATATAGAAGTGTAATATACTTTCTTCAATTAATTATAAATTGTAAGAGCTGAACTTCTTTCTGTAATCAATAACAATATTATTATTTTTTTTACTTTTGTCATATAGATGGACCATCTGGTAGAGCAAATTTGAAAAAGAATGCTATACCTTCTTTAAACCTTCCCTTGGCTTCATGTGACAATAAAGAAGAGCTGGATAGAAAAAGAGAAGAAAGTTTGTTACGAGTAGAAAGAAAAAACAAAAGAGACAAGTATTTATATATCATATATATTATAAAGCAGAAGTTCTGAAACTTCCAAACGAGTGATTTCAAAAACTATCCGATGGATCTTTTTGCAGATTATATCATTCGATAGGAAATATTTTTGCGGAGGTTTATGATACAAATATACAGGGATAACTCTGATTTTTCGTACTAAATTTCGTATTTTTCGGTTATTTTTGACGGAAGGGTTGCAACAACTAATTTTTTGGCGATAATTATATTACAAAAAAGACATGAAATGCTTTCTCTAATGGAAAATAATATAAACATTTCGAAAAAAAAACCTGTTAATTCATTGCTTTAAAATAAATAAGGATAAAAAGAAAAAAAAATCCGTTTATTGCAAAATAATATTATGAAAGGAAAAAAAAATTATTTTTAACAGAAAAAAAAGAATATTTATAATATTTAAAAAGTAACTCAATGTGAAAAAAAGTATTGAAGTGACACAATATTTGGCTATTTATTTCTTTCGAGCCAGATTAAAAGAAAACAACATCTCAAAAATTTCATTAGGTAAAACATAAGTATTTTTTTCTTTCTTTTTCTAAAAATATTTTAAAATCTAATTTTCCCGTTATGTGTTTTACAGAAGAAACTCGCAGAATTAATTTTTTTTAAAGGCTCTAATTGTTACTTATATGTTGTTTGTTCAATTGGGTGTTTCAATCTACTTTTGTAGCCAATCAATGCTATTCTAAACCAAAAAAAAGCACAAGACGGAGAGATGTTCCCAAGAACTATTTTCTCTCTCTCTCTCTTTTAATGAGTGACAGCGTTCGAAATCCTTGGTGGTCCGCTGGTCCGAGACCACCGATAATTCAATCGGACCACTAATTTGAAAAACTTAGTGGTCCGCAGGACCAGTGCCTTTTTTCAGGCCCTTAGAAAACCAAAACCGATCGCACATGATTTTTTTTATTATCAGCGATGCCGCAAACGCGCCATAGCGCGTAAATTACGCAAAAAAATCGGCCATGGGACGCAAAAAAATCGCTCTTACGCGTCCCACGGGCCGCGTAATTCTGTTAAAAGATCGCGAAAAAACGGCAAATTTCGTTAAAAAATCATGAAATAACGACTAATTTTCGGCAAATTTTGTCAAACAATTCTCGAAAAAATGGCTAATTTCATTCCAAAACCCGAAACAGAAGGCAGATTTCTTCTAAAGATAAAAAACGGCAAATTTCGCCCAAAAAATCGCGAAAAAACGGCAGATTTTTTCAAAAAATTGCAGAAAAATGGCAGATTTCTTCAAAAAATTACGAAAAAAAGGCAGATTTTTCAAAAATATTGCAAAACAATGGCAGATCTCTTCAAAAAAGTGCAAAAAAACGACAAATTTTGTCCGAAAATCGCGAAAAAACAGCAAAATTTGTCAAAAAAAATCGTGAAAAACGAAAAAATTCTTCATAAGATTGCGAAAAAAAGAAAAATTTTGTTTAAAAAGTGCTAAATAACGACTAATTTCCGGCAAATATTGTCAAAAAATTCGCGAAAAAATGGCGAATTTCATCCTAAAACCCGAAAAAACGGCAGATTTCTTCGAAAGATCGCAAAAAACGGTATATTTCGTCAATAAATCCCGAAAAAACAAAAGATTTCGTCAAAATAATGCGAAAAAAAAAAAAAAAATCGACAAAAAAAAAAAAAAAGCACAAAAATATATATGAATGCCGGGAGAGAATTTTTCTGTTTTAAAACCTAATTTTCCAACTTCAAAATTGTTGTTGCTGCTCCAAAAACTGATTTTCCTGCTTCCCAATCGGTTTTTTATTGCTCCAAATCTTTCTGAGTGAATGTGACTCTTGAAAGCACCATTTCATTAAGCAAAGTACCCATTTACTCAACAAAAATATCCCTTTTTTCAGCAAAAAAGTCTTTTTCAATAAACCTGTTGTGCCCCATTTTAAAAGAAATGCAAACAATAGTGATACTTGTTATCTTCAACACTTAAATAAGCATTATTTTATAATTAAATTTGTATCTTGCACATTTATTCTTTAAAAAGTACAGAAAATTTCTCTTAAATTAATATTGGTTTTAATTATTTATTATTATTAAAACAATTATTGCATTTTCTTTTTCTTGTGCAAATGAACAAGTTCAATTTTTGCATCGAAAAGTATGACTTATTATTAGTGGGGACCCGCATTTGTAGAAAAGGGACCCAGTATTTTAGAAGTCCAACTACATCAATGATACTAGCTACAATTCCACCACTCTGGCTAGAATCTGGAGAAAAATCGAAAAAAAAAAATTACATTAAACCCTACAGTCAGTTGAAATAAGTAATGGCAAATAAAATATCTAATAAATAATTTGATAGTTTTTCTTTACGTACTGTTTATTTATTTTTTAGCAAATTATATTTTATATTTTATTATGCTGAAAATTTTGGATAAATGCAAAGTAAGATTGATTTATTTTCCAGAGAGTGTGTGTGTGGGGGGGGGGGGGGGAGACCACTCTAAGTGTTAAAATTATTTAATAGAGTTTTATGTAACGGACCAGTGCTGATGTCTGCGGACCAGTAAATTCTCATGCTTACTGGTCCTTGGGACCAGTGACTTTTTTTTAGGAATTCTAACGCTGAGTGAGATTATTTTTAGGAAAAAAATTTACATTTAACTTAAATACATATATAGCAGTTAATACCACAAAGATAAATAATATTTAAATTTTAGGGTAAATGTCTTTCCACATACATAGATATTGTAGAATAATTTAACTGCAACTTTTAAAAATTTTTTGGCACAGATATCTCATATGCACTACGTGTCAGGAAAAATGGTTATTTTTCTCTCCTTAATTTTTCTTATCATTCCACTCAAACTGTCCCATTCAAACCTGTTTCATTCAACTTACATCATTCAACTAACCTTTTACAATCTTTATTTTTATTTAATTACTAGGAAATATAATTAGATCAGTTATTATAAAAACGGTAATTATAAAAGATTACAGAAATTGTGAGGATTAAGAATTTTTTCCTGTAGCTCCTCGTAATTAAATTGTTTAATGAAGTTGAAATACCTCTCATTACGATTGTAAAGTAAAACCTGAAACATTTTAAAACTGTAGAGTTTTAACAGATCTAAACTAAATAAGTTTTGTATGTATTTTACATCGTTCCCTATTCTATTTGCAAAAAGTTTTCAATAAGTGTAAAATAATTAAATAATACACGTGTTATGAATCTATAATATTCATAACTCATTTCATAATATTTATCGTTTGTATTAGTTTGCCTATAAGGAAATTTTTACATGTAGTAAAATATCGTACATTGTTTTTTATTGATAAAGCAATAATGGAATTTTGTTTTATTTTTTTAAGTCATTTCTAAACTTTTATTTGTAAAAAATAAAATAAAAATAATAATAAAACATGTTTCCAAAAATTCTAATTAGAAAAGAAAACCTTGTTGACGTATATGATATACTCAAATCGCCGTTTTGGCGAAAATTTTCGATTTTTCTTTTTTAAATAAAAGTTCAACGATTTAAGATTCTAAAAATGACTAATTTTTGATTCAGCGATAATTATAAGCAAAATTATAGCTCAAAGTATGAAACGAAAATGAACTTTCTGAAATCGGAAGTGATCATTTAAAGAGCCGCAGAAAGGTAAACAATGCATTTTAACACACAAAATTATAATATATAATATAAACACAAATGTATAAACACTTACAAATATGGTATATTTTAAAATTGTAAACTTTACACATAATTTTTCGCGCTATATCAAAATCTTAATTTTCGTTTTCAAGTTGGTTGGTTGTATAGAATTTCATGGCGCAAAATACCCTGAAAGATATGCTGCGCCAATTTTATTTTAACACTAGAACCGCGAAGGCGGGTCATTTTGATCCGTACTCAGTGAAAAGATGTCGATTCGAACCAGATAAGTCTTCTTAAAATAATTTACATGTAAGCTGCACAAAAATTATTTAAAATACATAAGTTAAATAGACTTAAATAAAAATTCTGATGTGAATTTTTTTAATAAAATTTCAGTAAAATTTCTCATTGTTCTAGTGTTAAGGAAAACAGCGTTCTTTATTGTGTATACAGTCGAACCTCGTTAACATGAATCTCAAGAGGAATGAAAATTTTGTTCATGTTAATGGTATTTCATGCTATCGGCATCAAATCTTTGTACTTGTTTTTATAGGGGATTGTGAAAACAATTCATTTTAAAAGTAATTCACGTTAAGCGTGTTCATGTTAACGAGGTTTGACTCTATTTACAAGAAACAACATTTCTTAAGACTTTTCAAGATAATGAAATAAAATTTTGTCAAAAGGTTCTACTCATTTATAGATATATTATGAATGAAAATATAGCTTGCAAGTTTATATATATTAATTTAAAAATTATTTTTGCTGAAAAAATACACATTTTTATATTTTAAAAAAGATTATGTTTTGTATACAAAATTTAATATAAGTTAGTAAATTTAAAAGGTTTTGCAAATATTTTGCTTCGTAACATAGGTAAGTGGTTTGCTAATAATTGTGTTGCAATAACAAAGTTAAATATACGGAATAGCTTTCGTTATAGATGGTTTGGAATAAATGCAATTTTTTTATTAAATTTTGACTAAATCTTGCCAAAATTTGAAAAGTTAATTAAAACTTCATTAAAAATTTATTTGCATTCATAGTTTTATTCTCTGTTTCAGTTCAAAACACATGTGTTTGACAAAAATTTCATATATATATATATATATAAAAAAAAAAAAAAAAAAAAAAAAAAAAAAAAAAAAAAAAAAGTAACGTATTTCGATGTTAACCAATTTCGGTTTGGCGTACTATTAATAGTATATGTCTTTTCATTGAATATTATTCTGCCAACATTAACTTTTGTTACTATTAGTCCAAGAGCCGACCGCACAACACCCTAAGTCATCGAGTACAAGAAAAAATCCTTCATTTTATGGAAGAGTAGTAATAGGGGAATCTAATCATCCATGTCTGCCGGAAGCGAAGTGGTGCATAAGCCAAAAATGAATATCACTAATGGTTGACTCGTAGACTTAGCATTATGTTTTCCTGCATCCAATTTTTCACGTTTTTATGCTTTTAATTGTACGGCATACACAATGTTAAACGTACGAGTGAACCACTTGTGGTATCAATACAATCTTATACACCACTTCGCTTCCGGTAGACATGGATTATTACATTCCCCTATTACTACTCTTCCATAAAATAAAGGATTTTTTCTTGTGCTCGATGACTTAGGATTTTGTGCGGTCGGCTCTTGAACTACATCTACTTATAGTAATGACAATATATGTCTATGCATTTCTTATTATGACATCATTTATGTTTTGACATTTAGTAATAATAATTGCAATAATAGTTTGTAAACACATACTGGACAATTGCACCATAAAATATATCTACTAAGAATATATTTTTAAAACACATAACCTTGTTCATTGGTCACCGTGCAATAACCCATATATACGCAAAATTAGAGAATCTGTTGAAATCATTGCACATGAGAATAAACCTAGTAACGGAAAAGTGTCCTATAATATACTAAAAATCTGGCATCTCTATATATACTACGCTAACGTATGTGGCACAAAAATCACGATTATTTGTTAATTGTTTAATGGCAACGTCCAAATGAAACACATCCTAATGGTTATTGTGCAAAAGTCCTTTGGTAAGATTTAGTCTGTGGTAAATTGGATTTGTTTATGTTTTGTTCCTTCGCTACAATTTTGAAGCTTCAAAATATTATTATTTTAATTTTTTTCTGTTCTTTTTACTTAAAAAGAAAAAAAAATGAAAGTCATGAATTTAAAATTTTTCAGTTTCAAATTAAAGTTATGTATTATAAACGAAATGAGTGAAAGGATTATATTATTATATTTTAAATAATTAATGAAATGCGAATACAATACGGGTACAATATTTGTCGATTTATTATCTGCACCAGACTAGCATAAAAATACAGAGTTCTTGATTTATCAGCACAGATGTCATATATCCACCACATTGGCGAGTTATTTTTCTGACACCAATTTGGCGAAAACTTCGTTTTCAAATACAAGTTACATGCATATTTTTAAACTAATTTCTATTATTTTAAAAAGGAAATACTAAAGTCTAGTTAATAATTATAAATTATAATTCTGAAATGTTTAGTTAATAATTACAGAATAAAACAATTTAAATCATTTTAAAATAGAAAATAAAAGTAAACAAACAGTTTATTAATAAATAAATAACAATAGCCGGATTACCATGTGAGGCACATATAATTGCCATTTTGTTGCAATCGCGCCAATATGGT
The DNA here is from genome assembly GCA_964019185.1 of Maratus speculifer. Taxonomy (NCBI): domain Eukaryota; kingdom Metazoa; phylum Arthropoda; class Arachnida; order Araneae; family Salticidae; genus Maratus; species Maratus speculifer. The sequence goes on from OZ025301.1 coordinate 254,028,503, forward strand.
GCGTATATGACATCTTTGTCTATTTCTATAGCAGAGTTTTCTAATTTGGCAAAAAATCCAGTAATTAAAATAAATTATGAATAAAAGCAATATGATTTAATGCTTAGAATACATTCAAAGGAGACCAAACTGGTCGCCAAGGGCGGCTAGTAACATCATAAAGTCTTAAATCTGTATTTTAATTTTTCCTCGTGCTTAGATGGCAACATATTCATACTTTTGATTAATTTCGATTTTATTTTATTAAATATTCGATTTATTTTATTATTCTTTGATAGTCACTGGATGGCGATAGTGCATCGTTGCATTCACATCATTGGTTAAGGCTCGAGAAATTTGTCTCTCGCGCAGGAAGAATTCTTCTTTGAAATTTTAGTAATTTCGCCATCAATTTTCCTGAGGACGGTTGCAGAAGATGGCTCGAAACGTTGATTTTATGTTTTATTTTATTTTTAAGTATACAAGTTCATATTAAAGTTCTTGTTTTTGTGTATCAGTGGACAAGGTTTTGTGTTTTTAACAAACACCTTCTTATTAACAAAAATTTATTTATATCTATTTGCATGATCTGCAATTCTATTTATTTAAAAATCACCTTTCACTCTTTAAATTAAAAATATAGGTTACTTTTTTGAAGGAATGATGTGTGATAAATCGCGAAGAATATTTGAAAATTATAACATCTGTTAAATTTTATTTTAATTCGATATTTTCCCAGTGTCTCCAAAAACTCTTATTTAGTTAATTTTCATATGAAAATGAATTGAATATTACGCAAGATAACTAATTTCGTTAGACTTTAGACAATATCATACTTGTTAATGTTCAGTAAATCTAATTAGATAGCTAGTACACTGAAAAAAAAATCTGTAATTTACAGATGTAAAATTACGGAAATCTATATGCTTACTAAAATCTTATCCGTACACTGTACAAAACAAAGATGTAACTCTACAAAACTATTTTTTGCATAACTAAAAAAATCTGTAGCTTTATAAAAAAAAAAGTAAATAAATAAATAAATAAAAATAATAATAAAACTACAGTAATATTACTAAAATTTTATCTGCATCCCTTCTGCAGTTACATAAAAAGTTCGAGGCATCTTGTTTTCCTAAAATATTCTTACAAGGAAGGTCTCCATACTGGGCACATTCAGATTTTTTTGAAAAAAAAAATACTTATTAAGCTACTCATGTATGTAATAAAGGATCAGTGAAAATTAGCGGCAGAATTACAGAAGAAAACATGTAAAAAAATAAAATACTTTCGAATATTTGGCGTGAAAAGACAAAAGTGTCACACGATTTGGCGAGCAGCACTTTTCCCCGCCAAAAGCAAAAGATTTTAATGCAACTGAAAACTTGTATTTTTAGAATCCATGTAAATGGTGTTTGATAAATTGAAACATAAACAATGAGAGAGTTTAATATTTTTTATACATATATATGTGTATTAAATTGCATATGTATATATTATTTGTTGCTGTAGTTATTTAATTTACCTCTAAAAAAAACATTTTCATAAGTAAAAAATTCTTATTCTGTAAAATTATTTTCATACATATAAGCGTATTCAAAAATAAAAGCTATCTGTTTCCATAACAACAGAATCGAATTGACAATGCTCAAATGGACTTTGAACTTGAAACAATTTTAATTAATTTAAATTTGAATTTCGTTTCATATCTCAAATTTTGATGATTAAATTTGAATTAAATACATATAAATATCAATATAACGAAATTATACTTAAAACAAACTAAAACAGACAAAAACAAAGATATTTAATTTATCTAAACACGTTGAACATGAAACTTTTTTCCTTTAAAATGCATTTGACATAAAAAAAAAAACTTTTTTTTGAAATTGCTTTTTATCGCCAACCGAAGATAAATCGCTAAATAACGAAATTTTCATTATTTTTTTACAGACAGGGAACGGGGGTTCCGCCGAAATTTTTTTTATAAACGTATATATCCTCATGAGAAGAACATTCTGTAATTTTTTCAGATTTTTCGGAGTATGCCTGTATGGAGACCTTCCTTGTTAGTAACGTTACAGATTTTTTTATTCACACTGGAAATGTGTATTTGTTACGTGAATTTTTATTGCTGCCTTTACATACAATTCTAGGAATCCCAGTTACATAGAAAAAATGTAATAATTTCACTTTTTTTTTTTTTTTTTTTTTTTTTTTTTACGGTGTATTAAAATTATTAATGCAAAAGTAATTTTTTCTCTTGACATTAAAAAATAATTCGGACCCAGAAAGGTTAAAAACATACGACAATGCAAACAATTACTTGCGTTGTATGTGGTTTTAGTTAACTTTAGAACTTTTTTTCTTTTTATAACTGTATTTATTTCATTGTGCGATCGCTCTCAAAAATAAATAAATAAATAAATAAATTAAAAATAACTAATGATTGTTACAGCTTGAAATTTTGCACATTACAAATACTTATTCAGAATGCTGAACCTAAAATTAATAAAAATTTTTGTCATGAAAAATTGTGTTGCAGAAAATGAACTTTAAAAATGTTGGTAAATTTATTGAATCTATACATATATAAAATAGTTTGTCCTGATTGACTGATAATCTACGCACGGCCCAAACTATTGAGCATAGAAACATGAAAATTGGAGAAAATATGCTTCTTATGATGTTAGCGTGCACTAAGATGGTACTTTTGAAAATTCCCCTCTAAGGGGGGTAAATGGGAGTCGAAAATTCTGGATCATCTTCTTATGTCTCAGTAGCTGTTTAAGGTAGCAGCGTAAAATTTCAGAAATAAATCCTTATATATACTAGCATACCCAGCCCGCTTCGCCGGGCTTAATTTGAAGGTTTATTTAATAATTTATGTGTATGGTACGCTTCTCTCTCAGCTCGCGACGGATCCCCCGGTGACTCTCCCCGGACCATCGGCACTCCACGTGCGTCGGGTGAGCGTCAGAACAAACTTTCAGCATATACATATGGGTGGTTGTACTTGAATGCACAGACCTGCGCGTTTTTTTCTATCTTGCTTTTATACCTCTGGACCGAGTTGGCGCATTGCCAAGATTTGCTTCCTCTGGACCGAGTTGGCGCATTGCCAAGATTTGCTTTCGCCTGTGCCTCAATTATCCTCAGAATTCCTTTTATATATATAGATTTCTTAAATAAACCCTGAAATAAATACCCTTTACTTTTATGTTTTAGTTTCAATAGTTTAAGTTTCTAATTTAAGTACATTCAATATCTTTATTTCAGTATATAAATCTAACAAAAATAAATATCTTTATTTTTTTACCTTGGTTCATTAACTCTCTTGAGCATCAACATTAACTTACGTAACAATCATATTTCCCAGTATTTACTTTTCCTTCCATTCACTAAGCTTACCGGCAAACATCGTCACATCGATATTATTGACTGACAAGTTACGGAGAAAGGTGATAGATGGCGTGACATGACCGACGGCACATGGCTCTTTCCTAGTGTGGCCGATCGGCATTGGTCCGACCTCACAGGTAATTTCTAGAAACCAAAGGTGGCGTTTCTCGTCGGTGAAAGATGAAGTAAGTGGGCGTTGCCGGTAGCTATTTATAGCAGAAGGAGGGAACGGGGAATGATGCTTTTACGCTCTAGCTTTTAACGTGTTTTTGTCATGGTTTGGTGTGTAATGTTTCGTCCTCATATTTTTACATCGCCGGTGCTGTTTGGATAAAATTATTAAGCTGCTATGAATTAAATGGTGAGAAGGCTCAAACGAAGTAATGGCTTGGAAGTTGGAGATCAGAAGATCAGCGTATGTAAAGAGTATGTTTTGGAAATTGATTTATAAAGTTGGATTTTCGCTGATTTAGTTATAGAAAACTCAAGTTTCATAAGAAACTCCTGAAGGGCGAAAACAGCCATTGCTGCCGACGACATGTATTTTTAAACAGGTTTTTCTTTTTAAATGTTTTTAGAAATAATAACTTTTACCTTGTCTTTTCCTTCTCCTATTTTCAAAGTATAGTTTTTCTTTATTGTCCCAGATATTGGTCTGGTCGAATATTAATCTAGCCAAGCTTTTCTTTTTGTCAAAAATGATTCCTTTAATGCTTTAGTGTTGTGGACTGGATCCAAAGGAACCAGCGGATATTTAATCCGGTTTTGGTGTTACGGATCGACCGCGGCAATAGTGGTTTCGGACCCGTGCTTTCTGGATAGCCGTGCCGGGTATCGGAAGTTGTTGTGTGTCGGTAGCATTGAAATTCTTTTTCAACTTTTTAGGAATTTCTAAAGACGGTACTCGCTATGGTTGGTTGGTTGGTTGATTGGAGTTTAATGGCACAAAGTCCCATTAGGGACATGCTGCGCCAAACAAGGATGAAAAGATTAAAAAGTGAAAATAAAGAGTGCGATTGTATAACAAAGATAAAAAGGCTATCTGGATGGGTACTCCATCCAGATATGGTCAAAGATGTGAAGAACGACAGTGAAGAGTACAAACCAGCAAAGCACAAAAAGTAAGTCTCATAAAAAGTAGGTATCTGGATGGGAATTCCATCCAGAATGTCAACTTATGAAAACAGGTAAGATCTAAATTTCAAAATAAAATCCGGAGTGTTTTAAAAAAGTAAAAAGTGCCCCATGGGGTGTTTCCCCAATGAGGTTTGTCAAAGTGGGTGATGAAGTATTAAAATATATCCTGTACAAGTGCCGGAGTCCCGGGCAGTCCGTTAAGATATGATGGATGGTCAGAGTATCAAAATGACAATGAGGACACATGGGTGCATCCTCCCTGAATAACAAATGTTTATGAGTGATCCTAGAATGTCCAATTCTCAGACGAGTAAGAAGAACGTCAATTTTCCTTGGATAAATCGCAGGCCAGGTCTCAACTGTAGGTTTAATATGATGCAACTTATTATTGTATTCTAAATTCCAGCTTTCTTGCCATTTATTATGAATAAAATGTTTTATAATTAGTTTAATATCTGAGAATGGTATTTTATGATGTAATGGATTACGAGCAGATTTTGCCGCCTCATCAGCTTTTTCATTACCAGGGATGCCCATGTGTCCAGGTACCCAGCAAAATAAAATATTATAACCACGTCTAGTCAAGTTAGTATAAAAATCTAGGATAGCTGAGACATAAGAATGTTTTTTAAAAGATTTTAAAGCATCAATAGCACTATTTGAGTCAGTATAGATGATGAAAGAAGTGATATGATGATGAGAGATGTGAGCCAAGGCCCTCTCTATTGCAATTAATTCGGCTGTAAAAACGGAGATAGAAGGATGAAGCCGATAACTAAGGGTAACACCATCACAATAAACTCCACAACCAACAATATTACCATTCTTAGAACCATCTGTATATATGTCCATATGATTACTAAAATTAGCACGGTGCGTGGCAAATAATTGTTTAAAAGCAATAGCGGCTAAATTCTTTCTCTCATAACCTTTAAAAGGATGGAGAGTTGTAATAACAGGCGGGTTCCAAGGGGGATACATATGCAATGGACAGGTGCTCACCTCAACTTTATTTAAAGGGCTATTGTTGATTATACTTCTCATTCTTATACCAAAAGAGGGGATGCAGGATGGACGATGCTGATAAAGAATATCATTGTCTGTGCTTAAAATATATGTATGAAGAGGATGACCAGGATATGAAAGGACACGGTAAAACAATTCTAATGAAAGTTTTTCACGAGTATAGTGTAATGAAGATTCATTACAGTCAACATATAAGCTTACAACAGGAGAGGTACGAAATGCACCACAGCACACACGAAGTGCGCTATGGTGCACAGTGTCAAGTTTCTTAAGAACAGACTTGCAAGCGGAACCGTAGACCTGGCAGGCATAGTCAATTTTTGCACGGATCACAGAACGATAGATCTTAAGAAGAGAACCACGGTCCGCTCCCCAAGAAGTATTAGAAAGGAATTTAAGTAAATTGAGGGATTTTTCGCATTTCGTCCTTAAATGTAAAATATGGGGTAAAAAGGTAAGTTTCTTGTCAAAAAATAGACCAAGATAACGAACATTGTCCACAACAGGGATTTGAGTAGAACCAATAAAAATTTCAGGATCTGGATGCAGATCCCTACGTCTACAAAAATGCACACAAGATGTTTTGTCATGAGATATAATAAAACCATTTTTATTAGTCCAATTCAGGATGCGATTGATAGCAATTTGCAACTGTCTTTCTATAAAACGAATATCCTGTCCCATACACATAATTCGAAAGTCGTCAACATATAAATCTCCTTTTACTGAAGGAGGAAGTTGATTGAGAATGTCATTTATTTTAATAGCAAAGAGGGTGACACTCAGGACACTGCCCTGGGGAACACCCTCTTCTTGTACATAAAAACTAGACAATGAACCACCAATTCGAACTTGAAATAGTCGAGTGGCAAGAAAGTTTTTAATAAAAATTGGAAGGTTGCCGCGAAAGCCCAGGTTAAAAAGATCGAGAAGAATCCCATAACGCCATGTTCTGTCATAAGCTTTTGCCATGTCAAAAAATACTGACACTAAATGGTTGCGTTTTAGAAAGGCAGTCCTGATTTGATTTTCCAAATGGATTAAATTATCAATAGTTGATCTACCACGTCGGAATCCACTCTGAAAAGCAGCAAGATAATTGTTTCTTTCTAAAATATGCACGAGGCGGCAGTTAACCATTTTCTCAAGAAGTTTGCAAAGGCTACTAGAGAGTGCGATAGGTCTGTAATTATTGGGGTTGCCAGCATCTTTTCCTGGTTTAGGAAAAGGAATAACGATTGCTCTGCACCAAGCATGTGGAAAATTTTGTTCCAACCAAATCCTATTGTAAAAAGAAAGGAGGTTATCTAAAGAGAGTGGTGACAGGTGCTTCAGCATAATGTAGGTAATCCCATCATGACCCGGGGCTGACAAGTGACTATCACTCAAACACTTGTTCAGTTCTGAGATAGTAAACGGCTTATTGTAGGGAAAAGAGTTATGAGAGTTAAAATTAATCCTGGTCATTTCAGTTCGTCTTTTGTAAGTTAAAAAGGGTTCCGGATAAGAGTCTGAACTTGAAATGGATGCTAGGGTTTTTCCTATTGTCTCAGCTATGTTCTTAGGAGAGGTGATGGTTTGTCCATTGTGATTTAAAATTGAAATATGACTTTCTGAATATATTCCCATGCATTTTTTTACTTTAAGCCAAAGTTCTTTACTTGAAGTGTTTGAGTTAATGCTAGATACATAATTAATCCAAGATTCCCGTTGACTTTTGCGTCGCACTCTTCTAGCTTCAGCCTTTGCTTTTTTAAATGCCATATAGTTAGTATTATTTGGGTACCTCCGGAAGAGACCCCAAGCTTTTTGTTGCTTTTTCTTTGCATTTTGGCAATCACTATTCCACCAAGGCTTCCTGTGCTTATGAGTAAAAGATGTTTTAGGAATGCTAGAATCGGCAGCACTGATAATACATTCAGTTATATTATCAAGTGCATTGTCAATATTTCCATCTATCATATTAGCTGTGATGTTTGCAAGTGCAGTAAATGCTGGCCAATTGGCTCTCTCATAAATATAACGGTAGATAAAATTGGAAGAATCCGTATCAGGAGCAGTCAGTGTTATAAAAATCGGAAAGTGGTCACTGCCGTGTAGGTCATTAGATACCCAGAAGTTCCAGAAAGGATAGAGCAGTGGAGAGCTAATAGCAAGGTCTATTGCATGAAAGGTACGGGTAGGTTCATGAAAGTAAGTGTTATCTCCATTATTGAGCAGGCATAAGCCGTTGTCAGAAATAAATTTTTCTATGATATCACCACGCCGATTAGAATCCCTGTTTCCCCAAAGTTCGCTATGTGCATTAAAATCTCCAACAATGATGATAGGAGTGGGGAGTTGGAAAAGTAGAGAATCCAGATCTGCAGATTGAATGTTTTGATTTGGAGGTAAATAAATAGTGCAAATTGTTATAAGTTGTTTAATATGTACACGGACTGCAACAGCTTGGAGATTAGTATTTAAAGAGATATAAGAATGGGGTACATTATTGGAGATGAAAAGAGCCACACCACCGATGCCCCTTCCATTAGCTGTCAAATTTTTTCGGTACGTTGAATAGCTGCGTAATTTAGCTTTGTCATTCGGCTTTAGATGAGTTTCCTGTAGAGCTAAGACTAATGGTTGATGGTCAGAGAGGATATTACGGATTTCGTCATGTTTATTGTAATACCCACGGCAGTTCCACGAGATAATATTAGTCATGAATGGGGTTAAATGTGAATATCTATGTCATTTTCTTCAGAGACAGTAGACATGCTACTATCTCCATCGTCCAATTCTGCATCCGGTTCAGGATGAAGATCTACGGCATCGTCATCCTCCATAGAGACCTGTTTTGTATTGTTATTCTTAGGTGTTTTATTCTTTTTTTTTTTGAAATACTTTCATTATGTGATATAGCAGATTTTAGTATAGGAATTTTATGTTTTTCTACATCAGATCTATGGTTCGATTTTAAAGGTGCTGTTTTAGTAATATTTTGAGGGCTTCTTTTATGGAGTGGAGGTTTAGGATACAAAGACTGCGATGATTTTGAAGAGCTATTTTGTGGTGAGTTAGGAGAAATGGTATTCAGTAATTTTGAGGAGACAGATTTGGTTGATTGATTTATCTTACTAGACTTACTATTCTCCTTTTGTTGGCAATTTGTTTCAGCGAAGGATTCTGTTTGTGTTGAAGCAGTTTGATAAGTCTTTTGGGCAGTTTTAGATAAAGCAGCAGCATAGGATAAACCAACTTTAGGTGACCTGGATTCAACTATTTTCTTTGCTTCCGGATATGATATATTGTCTTTAGTACGTATTGTTTGTATTTCTTTTTCTTTTTTCCACATTTCACAGGTTTTTGAGTATGATGGATGATCTCCTTTACAATTTACACAGTGAGCGGCAGCACTACAATTGTCACTTTCATGATCAACTGTACCGCACCGACCACAGACAAGTTTACCCCGGCAATTTGTTTTTGAGTGCCCAAAGCGTTGGCATTTAAAACAACGCAGTGGGTTTGGGATATAAGGTCTGACAGAACATGACAAGTATCCGGCTTTTATATATTTAGGCAGATTAGGTGAGTTAAAGGTAAGTATTATGTGCTTGGTAGGTATCTGAATTTGGTTGGCAGGTATTTGTTCATCTCGGCGATAGATTTTTATTCGTCTGGCAGCTATGACATTTTGTTCTTTTAAATTATCTATTATTTCATCTTCAGTAACATGCAAGAGATCGGGTTCAGATATTACACCACGAGAAGAGTTCAGGGTTCTATGTGGGCTAACTGAGACAGGGATATTTGCAAAAAAAGTACATTTTTTCAGGTTATTGGCTTGTTTGCTATTGTTAACTTCAATAAGTAGGTCTCCAGATCGGATCTTTTTTATGGTCTTTGGTTCACCTATTAAACTTTGGATGGATTTTTGAATTAAAAATGGGGAGGTTTTGTCAAAGCTGCCTTCCTTCCTTTTAACAATGAAGAATCTTTCAGTACATAGATCAGCATTTTGATTAGAGGTGAAATCCTCAACTCTTTCTGCCCAAGATTTCATTTGTTCAACATTAAGATTCACGTCTGACTGCAAGCCAGAACCGGATGCAGTTTGATTAGCATTTAGTTGTGGGGCTTCCACTTCGCATGTCTTATTTCCTTTAGTTGTATCCATGATTGAGAGAGAGATTAAATAAAACGCCAGGCATCGGGCCTGGTCACCGACCCTTCTTCTTACCGTTACGTCTGGTGCAGGTCTCAAAAGGGCGAAAACTATTTTCAACAGACCCCCACGTTTTTCGAACATTGGGTTAAACTCGATAGCATCTCCGAAGCTCTAGTTCTTTTCCAGGGAGAATGGGTAGCTGTAGGTAAGCCTTTACAGCTCTGTCCAACCTACAGCCGGCCCTTACATCGAAAGGCACCAGTCTTCTGGTGGTACTCCTAACAATCACCATGCAAGCATGGCGCCCCCCGTACTTGGAACCGAAGCTCGGAGATGCCCTGCACCCTGGGACTCGATATCATCCTAAAGAGGATGAAACGAGTCGATGAGGTTAGAAGAAACCTCAACACCCAGGGTGTCTCACGTGTATAAAAAAAACCACTATTGTAAAAAAAAGTAATATACGAGGGAGCTTAAAAAAAAAACTTGGTATATTTTTTGTCTTTTTGAGCATTTTTAATTTTTTTTTTCCTTTTTTTTTTTTTTTTCAACAAAAGAACGAAAACAACGTTAGTAAAAACAGAGAACTATGTAAACAAACAAGTTAGTGAAAACGACAAAGTTAGTAGAACAAAGAACTATGTGAACAAAAAGTTAGTAAAAAACCAAACAAGAACAAAGAGGGATAACAAACTGAAAAGAGAAGATTAAAAAGTGTGAAACAAAGAAAAAAGGATAGACAACTAAAAAAGAGAAGAAAAAGGAAAGGAGAAAGATCGCTCGGGAACCCGGGGTCGCGAAACCCGTAAATACCTAAAGAAGGTATTCCCCTGGGGGACGGTACTCGCTATGAATTTCCTTGTAAGATCTTTTTACGGTAGCATAGGAATTCATTTTTGTATTCTTTTTCTCTCCCTCCAAACATAGTCCTAGGTGGCAGTGACAGGACAAAGCTTGGGGAATGCCATTAGTGGCAGTAATGGTGTTATTGGAAAAACATTCCTAGTGGCAGCATGGAATGTTTTAGAGAAATCTTTTTCATAATTTAGTTTGGCTAGTCTGAGGTTTACTTTCTAGGGGTGGAGATGACATGGGTAAAATAGAATAATTTAAATTTAATTAAGTTTAACTTAAGTTGATATAGAAATAATTTTTGGATAAATTTAAATGCAGTTTGGTCTCTTATTGAAAATAATTTAATATAAGATTTAAATTACAATAGATAGTTTATTGGTGCTCTGGTCCATCCAATTTGAATAAACAATATTGGTATTTATTTTAAGTGTTAAGTTATTTGAGCATATGTTAATGTCTTTTAATTTTGATACTTTTAAATATATTATGTTTTTATTTGATTAAATAAAACTAGTTATTTGTTGATAAATCAGTTTGATTATTTTTCTTTCAAATACACTTCTTAAATTACAAGGGCATACTTTTGCAGCCTAAGCGCTCTGCATGCGTCCTTGCTCTGCTTGTGTAAATACTTTTTAGAATATCCTTGGCTTCAAGGATATCACTACGTTGGTGCGATTTGTCTCTTACGCCAACACCACATATACATCTGGGTAATTAACTGACGCCAAAGTGTCATTATTTTGCTTGATATGGCAACCCGGATGTTATTGTCTATTTATTAATAAATTGTCTATTTACAATTTTTTTCTTTTTTTTTCTAATTATATAAACTATTTTAATCTAGGCACATTTGTCATATATGCGCCACATTTGCGCGACTGCAATAAAATGGCGATTTTATGCCTCACTTGGTAACCTGGCTGTTGTTCATTTATTAATAAATTTTCATTTTATTTTATTTTCTTTTTTAAAGGATATAAATAGTTTTGTTTTATAATTATTAACTAAACTTTTTAAAATTTATTGTTATTTTCTATTTAAAATAACAGAAAATAATTGTAAACTATATATGTAACTGGTATTTGAAAACAAAATTTTCTCCGAATAGGCTTTAGAAGAAAAAAAACGCGCCATTGTGGTGCGTATATGTCATGTATACATTTTTTTCACTATACTACAGTATTTAAACATGCTGTATAAATAACAATTATTGCTTTTTCCAAACATGTTTGGCACAGATATTATATACACACTCAGGTATCTGACTATCGCCAAAACAGTATTATTTTGCCTGATATGGTAACCCAGCAATAGTTGTTTCTGTATTAATAAATTGTTTATTTACTTTCAATTTCTTTTTAGAAATTCTGTAAATTGTTTTGTGCTATAGTAACTTTTTTTATTTATTATTATTTTCGTTTTAAAATAATTTAAATAATTTTTAAAAATGCACATTTCTTTGCTATTCTAAAACGAGGATTTTGCCGCATTGGTATTGGAAGGAAATCTTGCAAATCCGGGTTTGTGCCGGGTTTTTTTGTGAAATATGATATTTTCAAATGTAAATTGAGTGCTACTTGATTAACGCATCGGCCAGTTTCGCCAAACTATTCAAATTTACATAAATTCATTTTAAATAACGAAAGAACAATAAACATAAATAAAAAATACAAATTAAAAGTCGAAATAAGCACTTATGACGTAAAAAAATACGTGTATCACGTGTAATATCAATCGCAGAGTTGCCAACCTCCGGCTTTTGTTAATTCATGAAAACGTACTTTGAACCAGAAATTTTATTTAATTAGAAGTGTCTAGTATTAACTCAGAGAGTCATTTAAAATTTATTTAATTTCATTGACTCAATAAATTTCTGGTTACAAGTATAACTGTTTGATTTTTAAAAAGCCGGAGGTTGGCATGTCTGCAATCGCTATCATACTTACGATCATCGATTATTGACATTTATTCCTATAATCTGCTATTAATTTTTTTTCTCGACAGAATAATCAAGTAGTACCGTACATTGTACAAACTCCAGTTAATATTACAAAAATAGAGCTAAATAACTAAATTTAGGTGCAAATGCACACACCCATGTTGTAAGGAAGAGGCACAATTGTCATATATGCACCACATTGGGGTTATACATTTCTGGCACCACTTTAACGGAAACTTCGTTTTCAAATGACATATACATTTCTATTGAGAAACACCGAAAATGCTGGCGATAAATAAACATCAATAAATCATAAATCATCAATAAATAATCAGGATGCGTTTCGAGCTGCAAAATTACCGCTCGTCTTCAGCTGATCCAAACACGTGTCACAACGGACAGAGTGGAAATAACAGTGAAATAAAGAGGGAGGAGATTACACAGAGTGCGTATTTTATTCCTTGCTCTTGCAATTTGGGTTATATTGGTCAGACCAGAAGAGCGTTGAAGAAAAGATTGGATGAACATCAGAGATACATTAAAAATCAGGAATTATCTAGGTCTTCCATTGCTTCTCACTGTTGGTCGTCCGGTCATTGTTTCAATTTTTCCATGGCCAGAATTATTTCTAATCCTGCCTCTCCTTCTCATTTAGATACTCACGAAGCTTATTTTATTTATAAAAATTGTAATACTCTTGTCAACGATCTCTCTTCATCCCCCTCCCTTTCCCCTGCATGGAAATTACTTTTGTAGTTTATTATTATTACTATAATTATTTTTAGTTTTTATTTAATTATTATTATTATTTTCTATTATTTTTATTTATTTATTTATTTATTTATTTTTATTTATTTATTTATTTATTTTATTTTGATTTTTATTTATTTATTTATTTATATTTTTTGTTTGATTTATTTATTTTTATTTTATTTTATTTATTTTATTTATTTTTCAATTGTTTTTCTTTATATTTTATTAGTTTTTCTCTGCCATCTGGGTTCTTTTAGCCAGTGCCACCTGGGGCACTCTTTGTAATCTCCTCCCTCCTTCTTTGAGTTTATCTTTACTTTTCTCTTCCTCCTTGGCTCTGACCAGCAGCGCCACCTTTCGCACTCTGTGTAATCTCCTCCCTCTTTATTTCACTGTTATTTCCACTCTGTCCGTTGTGACACGTGTTTGGATCAGCTGAAGACGAGCGGTAATTTTGCAGCTCGAAATGCGTCCTGATTATTTTTTCTTTTTATGGTGATTTAACAAAGTTTTTATATTTATTGATATACATTTCTATTTTACTTTTCTATGTATAGAGCATAACATTTTGTATCATTTTAAAATGCAAATGAAAGTGAATAAATAGTTCATTAATAAATTAAAAACAGAGCTCGATTACCATAAGAGGCATAAAATGTTCTTTTTGTTTCAATCACGCCAACGTGATGCGTATATGACATCTGTATCAAAAAATGAATTTCACACATTCAAAAAACATTCACCTTATTTTTCTAAGGAAAACTTTAACTTTATTTATTCTGCTGCATTCCAAAAACGGAACACTGTAATAGATTTGTCAAGAGCAGATGTACGTTGCGAAATATAATATAATATTGATAAAACTTGTATTAAGGTTTCCACAGATACCCATATCCTCAAGTTGAGAGGTTTAGAGTTCAAAAATTATCAAATGAAAATCAATCACTTGAAAATTGGTTAAATTCAATGGTCAATCTCTGCGATCATAATGCTCGCTATTTTAGAAGTATGGTGAATAGACAATATTTAAATTGCTCTTTTCATAACTGCCTCATTTATCTATCAAACTCTACAGTAAATGGTCAACTGAAATATTTTTTTCTTAAAAGCCCGAATTTTATCGAATGCATAAGCTGATACAACAACATAATATTTTATTATTTTTTTATTATATTTTGGCGTCAACGGGCATTGATTCCATTGTTGTTGTTTTTCTAGCTCGCTGAGTTTTGCACTGATGAAGAATCTCGACAGTAGATTCGAAACAGCTGTTTGCTAACTTTTAATGCATTTTTGGTGCATTTATAATCGTTGATTTTCTATTTTTAAATACAATGGCGTTTGTATTATTTTCAGAAATGTGAAAGAGCATTTGAGGTAAAGTTGCTTTAAAAAACACAATCATATTCAATATTTTGTTTGATTCATGTTTTGTTTTGAAAAATAGACCAGCGCAGCGGGCTTAGCTTGCTAGTATGTATATATATATATATATATATACACACATGTGTGTGTGAATAGAGTGTGATTTTAGAAAATATGTATATATATACACAGAAATTTATAGTACATATATATATATACTATAAATATCTGTAAGTAGGGGAATCTAATGATTCTCGTCTGGCAGAAGAAGTGATGCATAAGCCAAAAATTAATACCACTAGTGGTTCACTTGTAAGTTTATCATTATGTTTGCCGTACAATCATTTCATACCTTTGCTTGCATGGCAAACACAATGATAAATTTATTGAGTGAACCACTAGTGGTATTAATTTTTGGCTTATGCACCACTTCACTTCCGGCAGACATGGATCATGAGATTCCCCTATTATTACTCTTCCAAAAAATAGATTTTTTTTTTTTCTTTTGCTTGATACTCTAGGTTTTTGTGCTGTCAGCTCTTAGTCTTGGACTATTTCATTGCAAGCACTGACCATTCAAATGTTATGCATATTATATGTAGTATATCAGATATTTTCAAGCATATTACATATTGAAAAGCTGAAACACATTTAACATTAAAACTTGAAAAAACAAGATGTAGGGTAGATGTGCCAGTAATGGGCCACCTTAAGGAATTTCTCTAAAAAATAATTTTTTATTAATAGTTATAATTATTGTATTCCAATTTTTTTCATATTATATTAATCTTTCAACAATATTTAACCAATCCCATCGTTACATTTCCCAATAGAAATAAAAATTTCATTTTAAATAATAGAAATATGTCTAAACACCCAAATGCCCAGTAATGGGCCACCTATGTTCCAGTAATGGACCGCCTATGTTCCAGTAATGGGCCACCCTACAAAAAATAACAGATAATTATTTTTAGGTGCGTTCGTAATTATGTAAATACGTTGCAACTATAGTTGTCGTTCAGTCCGCCCGTCTGTCTGTCCGTTTGTGTGTTCGTCTGTCTGTCCGTTTGCCTGTTCGTCTGTCTGTCTGTCAGCATATACCAACGCAAAAACTATCCAACCGAATCTTTTGAAATTTAAAATACATAATTATTACATAATTTTGTCGAGTCATTTCAAACTTTATGAAAATCGGATGAATAGATCAATTACAGGGAAAATCAAAAAGATTCTGTTCCATTACGGTCAATGGGGGAAATAGTTTAAAATGCATTTTCATCGTTTGAAATTTAAAACATATAATTATTACATGATTTTGTCGAGTCATTTCAGGTCTTATGATAATCAGATGCATAGATCAATTACAGGGACTATCAAAAGGATTCCGTTACATTACAGGCACTGGGGGAAAAAATTGCAAATGCATTTTAATGGTGTTACACTCATTCGAACATAATAAAATTGACATGAACCTATGACGTATATATATAATAAAATAAAAATTCTGTACAATCTGAGATGCAAAGAATATTTATTATTAAATTACAGGGCCACACAAAAGTATTCCACTACATAATGCTATATGGGGAAACATAGTTTAAGGCGTGTTTTTAATTATAATAAAATACTTCATATTTTATGAATAAGATATGTGTTGCTGAGGTGTAATAAAAATTACTTCCTGCATATTTACAGGAACACAAAGATTTCAACCACTATACTCTATCCGAAGTACGCTGTACTATTTCAGCAAGGTCTGATTATTTGTAAAATTTTGTTATTGTACGAACGCACATCCTTTGCTACGCTTCGCAATTCGGAAGAAAATATTAATAATATCTTCTTCCAAATATGATTTTACATTTCTGAACCAACTTAAAACAACTTCTTTTGTAACGGTACATCTAGATTTTGTCAAATGTTCTGCTTGTGTTTTGTACCAATTTTGGATGACTTTTTTTAAAACAACTATTTATAAAGAAATTGCCTCTATTAAATTCTAATAGATAAAATTTAAATATTAAATTTGATTATTTAGCTTTTCAGTTAAATCAAAATATTTTATCTCTACTGAAATAACACTTTTTGTATTGGTCACTTGGATGGCCCATTACTGGAAAATCACGAAATAAGCAATCCAGTAATGGGCCACCCCTCCTAAAATCTTAAAAATAAATAAAATTTTGTAAATGGCCATTGGTATATTAAATTCAATGTTTTATACTGCTAACCAAACAAAAACATTCAATTTTTACGAAAAAATAAAAAAGATATAAACTAAGTAAGTTAAGTCTGCTCTTAGCATGTTCATTAAGATTTTCAGTGAAAAACAGAAAAACTGTGAAACTTTATTTTCTGCTTCCTAATTGTTTTAACGAAAAGTGTAAAAAATTAATCCATCTTATAAAGCATGCAAGGTAGAGTTAAGAAAAAAATAATAAAAGCTTAATTATTATTTATTATTTTTTTATAAACCAAAAAATGCGAGGTGGCCCATTACTGGAAGGTGGCCCATTACTGGCACATCTACCCTATAAATGCTTTTTTTTTTTTTTTTCCCCCTTCCTCTCCCAAGATTGGGACAAAATTGAAGATCAGCTAATTAGAAACAGGAAAAATATGCTTTATATATAAAACTATAAAATTCAGTATTAAAAAATCATCTTTTATTTAAAAAAAAAAAATAAATAAATAAAAAAAAAAGTAAAATTTTTTTTTTTTTTTTTAGTTGCAAGTTTTAAAAATGAACTTATTTAAAAAATAAATTTTGAGAAATATTAAAAAAACCCATCTAACTGCATCTGTTGGTTTTCATTGTAAAGAAATGTTTAGTAGCATGTACAGAAAAAAACTTTGTATTTCTTTCTTTTTTCCTCATATTTTTGTAATTTTTTTTTAATGAATTTTTATTAATGTAATACAAATGTTACGAAAATCACTTAATTTTAGGTGAGGCAATTGTTGAAACTCATGTTCTCAATTGGAAAAATTTAGTATAAATGTGAGCTTATCTTTTTTTTTTTAACCTAATATGCATAGTTTTAGCTGAACTAAATCAAAATCAGAAATTTCTTTTGCAATGACGTTCTTTTGTGAATAACAAATTATCTGAATTTATCTTTCTGCATCTGTTCAGAATTAATTATATCCTACATAATTACTAAAGCTTGGAAATGATACTCATTTTCTTTAGCTAAAAAAGCCTCTGCCAGAGATATTTTTTTTAATCTGCCGACTGATTTGATTCTGTAACAGTTGAAACATAGTATTGTTTTATTTGTATCGCTTTTCGAACCAAAACGTCAGGGCTATATCCCACTAAAAGCATATATATATATATATATATATATTAAGAATTGTGTCATTAAAAAATTTCTCTTGCATATACATGTATTATTATTTATATGACAGTGAGAAATCTGAAATGTTTCATAAACTATTGATAATTTGAGTTTGTCAAATAGGGCAGAGATGTTTAACTTATCTGATTTAATTAAAAAATTTATACCTATCTGTTTGTGATCTTTTAGGCTAAAGCGTAAGCTATTACTTAACTTGTATGTCACTAAAATTTATTTAGAAAGTAATAATTTAAAAATTATTATTCTCAGATCTAAAGAAGAAAAAGAAAATCTGATGCCAAGTAGTTCTACTGTCAAATCGTCAAATTCTGATGATGGATGGCCTGGCCTCTTCGATGATGTCCCTCCAGGTGGCATTGATTTGGATCCATCATATCCTGGTTTTGATTCATTTTCAGACATCGATGAAGATATTGATGTTTTATGCCCTGGACTTTTTATGGAAGGTCATATTGAAGAAATAGAAGATGATGATGCTGACTTAGCAGCAGAAGCGCTCCTTGCTCTTAGTGAAACATTAAAAGTGGACAAAGAAACACAAGTAACTAGTGGTGATTTACTTGTGTCTCGTGGATTTATTGACAAGATGACAGCCACTGGATTAAAATCCTTGACTGGACTTCATTCTACTGCATTCTTAGATACATTAATTGAACTGTTAAACGAGAATAATGGCAAACTGTTAAAATGTCATCATATGCCATTGAAACATCAAATTATTTTAACATTGATGAGATTAAAAACAGATTTGTCATTTGCATCTTTATCAGTTCTGTTTGAGTGCAGTAGTATGACCTGCAAAAATATATTTAAAGACGTAGTAAAACATCTTGCTGTCCATTTAAAGGAGGTGATCCAGTGGCTGTCTAAAGAAAACATTGTTGAAAGAATGCCAAAGTGCTTTCGGAATTTTCCGAACACAAGGGTAGTTCTTGATTGCACTGAAATTAAAATCACGAAACCAAGTTGCACAAAGTGTCGAATTATGACATATTCTTTATACAAAAGCAACCATACTATTAAAGTTATGGTTGGTGTTGCCCCAAATGGGACTATAACATTCATCAGTCGACTGTTTGGGGGGCGTTCATCCGATAAAACAATATTT
The DNA here is from genome assembly GCA_964019185.1 of Maratus speculifer. Taxonomy (NCBI): domain Eukaryota; kingdom Metazoa; phylum Arthropoda; class Arachnida; order Araneae; family Salticidae; genus Maratus; species Maratus speculifer. Next base: position 254,047,585 of record OZ025301.1, read on the forward strand.
GAACAGAGCCAAATTGTGGAATTTCTTGAGCCTCATCAAGATGCCGTGATGGTTGACAAAGGATTCCATATTGATGAAGTTTGCACAAATAGTTTCATTGAAGTAATCAGACCCCCATTTCTTAGGAACAATGTTCAATTTCCAGGAGATAAGGTACACTTAAATACAAAAATTGCAAAAGCTAGAGTTCATGTTGAGAGAATGATTCAGAGAATAAAGATATTTAAAATGTTACAAGGTAGTGTACCTTTTAATTTACTACCTTACATGAATGAAATTTTTCAGGTATGTTCAGGTATAGCCAATTTAGGAAACCCAATATTTTCAGATGACAAATTTTAAAATTTATATACTGGGAGGTGCTGCACACACAGTTACCTCATTGAGTTTATGGTTGAAATTCCAGAATTAGTTTCAAACTTGATTTGCATATTAAAATGGAATCAGTCTTAACAAATCATTTTAGGGGAAAACACCTGAAAACTAGATTTTAGGAGGTGACTTATAGGTTTACCATTGATTTTCCTGCTTCCAGTCCTCCATGTTTTCATTCCTTTGGGTGCAGAAAAACATAATAGTAAACCTACAAGTCAACTCTTAAAATCAGGTTTTTATGTGTTTTACACTAAAATATGAGTTAGCAGACTGATTGCATTTTAATATGAGAATAGAGTTTTAAACTAATTCTAAAATTTCAGCCATGAACTCGATAAAGTGATTGCCTGTGCTTCTGCTTTCTTGGTCTATCAAGCTCAGCCAAAAAAGAAGAAAAAAAAGTTTAACTTTCAATGATTTTAACACGACAAATTCTGCTTTTTCCAAAACTTTGAGATTTGTAATTTTTTTTTCCCCATAGCCATTGGACTAATTTCTTTTCTTTTTTTTTTCTGTGATCTTTTGTTGAAATTCACATTTTATTCTGCAGTCTTTTGATGAAATTTTTATGTTTTCCTCACATTTTTGAAGAATTTTTTCTTTCCATGCCTTTTTATGAAATTCATATTTTCACCATTCTTTTATAAATTTGCAAAGTGCTCATGATCCTAAGAAACTTGTGCTTTCCTGCAATTTATTGACATGGGTTCCTTTGTCAAAATTCTCATGTGTTTCACTGAGCTTTGATGAAAATCCCGGCAGAAATAAACTCCATTTGGCATTGCTCATACTTGTTTTTGTTCTATTTCGTTCACTGACATTACTTCCTACCCCCCAAAAATATCAAAAAATTTTAATGCAGATTTCCATTGATCCTAGGGATGATAAAATTCAATGCTGAAAAAGTGAAATTGCGTGTTTCTATAAAAAAGTACCATGTCTGAATTTTTCTTGTCAAATAATTATAATAATTAATGAATGTAATGTAAATAATTCTAAGTAGTCATGTAAAATATCGTCATTAATGTAGTACAATTGACTCCCTCAAATCCGCAACCCTAAATCCTTACAAAATTTACGCATGTAAATAATAAAATGTTCAATTCAGATATAAAGACAAAATTTTACTTTTTTAGTTATATATAAATTTTATATATATATATATATATACATTAATTTGTAATTTTTGTCAATATAATTGAGTTTTCTTACCAAATATATTTATGAATTAAACTTTTCGGCTAAGTCTGGCTAAACCTGGAATAACACTTACTTATTTTATGATTTTTATGTGAATTAGTAATGTACCTTTGAGGCAAGTTTCATTGAATAATGTAGGAAAAATAAATTACTTATTTATAATGAATATTTAATTTTGTTATTGATTATTAACTTGACCTCTGCTTCTAATATTTTAATCATTTTACAAATGTTCTAAATTTTTATTAGTTTATTACTTATTTTAACATCTTGCTATATTGTAAGCTTTCATTACAGTTTTGATTGCATCATTAATTACATTCAAATTACTGCTAAGCAAACAAAGCAGTAACCATCTGGGAAATTCTAAAATCCACATGACCTCTGGTCCCAAACTGTACAGATTTGAGGAAGTTTATTGTAAGATTCAGCATTAATCATCTCTACTGCAATTTCTTTTTATTTAACTTCACATAATTTAAATTTTTACACCTTCGTTACAGGGAGAGAGAAATATTTTTAGCTGCAATTTGTTTGAAAACTGCATCTCAATTTTAATTTCAAATTGTAGATTTTAATATTTGTATAAGGATGTCATTATGATGTCTTATGTCATTATCCGACACTTTGCTAAACAATAAAAAGATTTTTTTTTTTTTTTTTAATGTTTCCAGTGACATTGCAAAATAATGTAATGTACAAAGAACGTTCCATAAAAACCGATTTAATTTTTTTTTCTATTTAGTGGCAACACTGTAAAACTAAAGAATGAATCTCCAGATGATTTTTTTTTTCAAACTGTTAACTGTATGTTTACAAATACTCTAAACAAAGCAGACAATTTTATTTTCTTAGTTTTGTGCTTATTTAAAGATTTTTGTTTATTTATTTATTTATTTATTTTTTTTTTTTTGCCTTACAAAGCGAAGTTATTTAGAGTTAAATGATCGAAATGTAAACTTTTTTCTGTTAATATATTTCTTAATTTTTTGATTTACTCTGTATTTATGGAATGTCAATTGTAAATTATAATAATTAAATTTTTTATAGTAATGTAATAAATAATTTTAATAGAATAATAATTGTATAATATGTGTTTTATCATTTATTAGCCTCCAATATGCTATTTAGTTCAGGCAAATATTAAAGTGTAGTCACTAAAAAAGATGTTATTTTACATAAACCAGCTGTTAAACAAAGCAAGTGTATCATTGTATGATCGTCAGAATACAGATTTTTAATGTAAAAATTTATTGCTACAATAAATGTGTTATTTTATTGGCATAGTTGTTTATTTTGTTGATATCATAAAATTAATTACATATAATTATTCCTAATAAGTCTGAAGAGTGATTAAATCTGAATTTATAATAAGTTATAAGTTTTCTGATATATTAAGAAAGATATTCACTTTTATAAAGATAAGATTAGTTCTGTATAAAGGTTATATTTAAAAAAAAAAAAAAAAAAAAATTCTCTCTTTTTTTTTTATTGCAATAGAATTTTTAGATACTTATAAACTGAGAAATGTGATGATAAAATTTTAAAGTGCACTTATTTAGCTACAACTTATATATATATATATATTTATAAAACTAGCAAAACCTGCATTTTTGCTCATATAATACAGTAGAATCTCAATCCATCGTTTTTCAAGGGGTGCGGGGAAAAAATGATGAAAGCAGATTTTATTGTAGTTGAAATATGTCAAGTGATATTTGTATGTCTGATTTTTATTAAAAGTAATAATATATTAAGAAATGATTCAAAAACTTCCATTTAAGGGTGTATTCGAAAAAACTTTTCCATCTTCAACAGCTCGAAATTTTCGGATACAATTTCAGACACATTTTTAGAAGTAGAAAAATGAAACTTGCTGAGGGGATTTTTGAAGAGGCATATAAGGTGACGTGTGATGTCATTTTATGTTCAGTTCATGTTGTTATAAAGCTATATTCGCCATGGCGAATCTCTCTTTACTGCCAATTCTCCTAAATCAACGTTTATGTATCTCTGTTCTGATAAGTACATCTAAATCTAAATGTAAAAGTTCACACTTTGTGAACTCTGTTTACGTTTGCCTCTGCTACCTCCTTGGTTTTTAGTTAAAAGAAAATTAGTTTACAGTTCAGCTTCTGTTGTGCTCAACTTGATATGTGAGGTCAGCGTTTTGGTCAAATTTATCACTACATCCAACCAATCTTCTGTGTTTGACTTTCGCCAATGTTAGGGTTGCAAGAAGTCTATTTCATCAGTTGGCGATTGGCATAGGTTATTGGCTATGCATTCACACTCTCGCCGTGGCGTAAGTTACTGCGCTTGGCGCCCTTGGTTTCTTTCTGGCAACCTTGGGTTTTGTGGCGGGAGTCAGAAAAAGTTTTGGGAAGACACACACTGCATGTTTTTTTTTTTTTTGGGGGGGGGGGGGGGCGCCTTGTCTTCCTTTTTCTTTTTACTACATCAGTATTATGTGTTTTTTAAACATATCTTGTTTTTCTTTTTTTTCCAGAACACGTGCTTTTGTTGTTTTTTTATTCAGTAATCAGGTGTTTTTGTTATAACTTTTCAGTCTAATATTTGAGTTCACCACTCACAATTAATTTTTAATTATTTTTGTTTTCATGCAATGGCTTTTCGGTTTAATTTTATAATCATTTAAGCATGCGAATAACTTTATATCATATGGTACCGAAAACCCTTTTTATCTGTTTGTAGTGGATATTAGTATCTTGCTGCACGGATTATGCGTTCTGGAAAATCCATTTCAATCCTTACTAAGTTTATGATTAAATGGTGTTTCATTGGTGTAGCATAATACTTTTATGTATGTTGAATTGTGTTGTTCGTGTGTTTTGCATAAAAATATAGTATTTGATAGTTCATTTCAAGGGTGTCACATGGTATTTCACTAATTAAATCATAGTTGGCTTTATTGTTTATTATTTATAAATTTCTTTCTCCATATTGTTTGATTTAAAATTCAATGTCTTCATATTAATTTAGATATTACATCGGTGTATTTTTTTTTCTTACAATGTCAAAAAAGTCATTGTTGTTGAATATTCAGCCATTTAACGGCGATCCGAAATTTGTCAAGTTTTTCTTCCAACAATTGAAATCTGTTAAAGATTTAAATGATCTTGATGATAAACAGATTGTTGCGATCTTTACGAATAAATTAGAGGATTCGGCACTTGATCTTTTTGTAGACACTCCGTCAGTGCAAAATTTGAAAAATTTAGATGAGTTAGAAGCAGCATTTGTTGATTTTTTTACTCTACTGATATTGTTCATTCTCTAAAATCTCTAGATAGTCTGCAAATTAGAGAAGATGAAAAGTTTAAGCAGTTTGCTTCTCGTTTAGATGTTGTTGTTCGTAATGTGTACCCAAGGGTTGATGAAAATTCGCTTAGTCAAATCAAATTCATGAATTTGCTTCGTGTTGCCCCTAAATATATTAAAACTAAGCTTATGGAAGAGGGTATTTCAGACTTTAAGGCTGCAATTGCACGTGCGGATGTTTTAAAAAATATCCACTTGGCAAATTTGTCACTACCTGCTAAGAAAGGTGATAATGCTATGGTTTTCCATAATCAGGTGTCTAGTCAGCCTAGCTCTTCGTCTAACGACAATTCTGCTGCTGATGATGTCCCTCAGCAATCTTTCCGGTGTCCCACACAAAAATTTCACAAAGGTGACGCCCCACATTAGTGATATACAAAAAATAATAAAAAGAAGTGGAACAATAACCAATTTAATTATAGAAACTCACCTAGACGTAATGATAATTGTAGATTTTGTGGGAGAGCAGGCCACTATATGAAAGATTGTTATGATTTTTTAAGATTAATTAATCGCTCTGAATCACACAATATCAGTTTAAACCACAACAGGCATACAAAACAGGTTGACAGGCATAACAATGAGAGAAGAGATTTAAATGGTCGTCGGAGGTAGAAGAAGCTGGCACTCTGCCTTCCACGAATTTGACATCGCCAGTATTGGAAACTTGTTCGTCAGGGAATTTAGTTACACTAAATACTTGTCAGAATGATAAAAAAAATTTGTCTCTTAATCACATTACACCAACAACCTCTTGCATTCAGGATAAAGAAAAAAAATTAACACCTATATGTAACATTAATGAAGTACAAAGTGAGGTAATTTTTACGACTTTTGACAACAATTCCACACTACCATGTGTTCTTGGTCACACAAATGGTATTTCATTTCCCATGCTGATTGATTCAGGAAGCACTGTCTTATTGACACATCATTAGTTGATTTTTTAAAGGGTAAAAGACCATATAAATTTTTAGCAAGACCGGTTAACATCACTACCATTAATTCAAATGTTGCCTTTAGAGGATGTATTGAATTTTCCTTCAAGTTCAAAAACAATTTTTTCATAACCGATATTTCTCATAAAAGTTTTTCAGCCATTCTTGGATTTAACTTTATTTCCAAATATGCTATAGCGATTGCATCTGCATTTGATGCAATGCTATTTAAAGACGACAAAATCCCTTTTATTAAAAATTCTGATAATGTGCAAGGAACTAATCACCATTTAGACATTTCTCGTAATCAGATCAGTGATGCTTATTTTGAAGGTAATGTAAATTCCGTTGAACAGAAAGGGTATTATGGTAACAACACAGTTTCAGGTCAATCTGTTGAACAATTTAATAGTAATAGTGAACATTTTGAACAACCTGTTAACAATAATTTAATTGTAAATATAGATAAGTCATGAAAATTTTTCTTCTAATATAAATCCTAATTTTAGTAATAATGAGAGTGTACTCAATGTAAACAACAATCCACCCGTTAATATAAATAATGCTAATAATTCTTCTGAATTTGAAAATTTCTCTGAGAATGTGCATAGTGCATATCGTACGGTGATTCCTGAAAATGGAATTTCGTATGTTAAAGTTAAAATACAAAATAAACCTACCTCATCTGAATTCATATTTAACCCTGTATTAGACAAACCTGGTATTGTTATAAATACTTCCCTTCATTCTCTTGAACATTTAACAGATAATTGTTTTTTAATTGTAATTGAAAGCAAAAACACAGAACAATTTTTTTTAAAGAAAAATGTTAAGGTCGGCACTATTTCAAATGTTTTAAGCCATGACATACAAGAAAATAATTTCTCAGAAGAAATGTGTAATTTAATAACCCCCTCAATTGAAGTTGTACAACAGAGAGCAGCTGAATTTAATATTAAGGACTTTTGCTTAGATCATTTAAATTCCTTACAAAAACAAGAAATGGTTGAGGTTTTAAAAAAACATACACAGGCATTTTCTAAGTCTTTAAACACTATTGGTCATACTGACCTAGTTACCCCTAAAATTGATGTTAGGAACTCTCCTCCTGTCAAGACTTTGCCTTAACCCATCCCACAGGCTTTACAGGATGAAACAAAAAAGCAGCTGAATGAAATGTTGGCTGCTGGGATAATCAAGCGGGCAAATTCTTCTTGGGCATGTCCCATGTTGTTGGTAAAAAAGAAGATGCTTGATCCTTCTAAACCTCAGCAGTATAGACTTGCTCTAGACCTGAGACTCCTAAATGCAGTCATAATGCCATCAACTTATCCGCTGCCTAAAATTCAGACATTGTTGAATAATTTAGCCACCTTTAAATTTTTTTAAACCTTGGATTTGCCGTCTGCTTATTGGCAAATTCATATGCCTCAGCACTTACGTGACAAGGTTACTTTCACTACTCCATGGGGTTGTTTTTCTTATAATAGATTAGTGTTTGGGCTTCGTACAGCTGCTTCAACATTTCAGCAACTAAGTGATGAAGTAATTCAACAGGCGAATGTTGAAGGAGTATTTTCTTATCAAGATGATGTGGTGATAGGTGCCAATACTTTTGCAGAAATGAAAGCTAAATTAGCAATGTTATTGAAAGTCTTTGTAAAAAATAATATCACCTTAAATTCAGCAAAATGTCAATTTCACAAATCTAAAATAAATTTTCTGGGTTTTGAAGTTTTTGATCATAAATTTATGCCCATGCAATCCAATATAAAAAAAATATTGGCTTTTCCTCCCCCCCAAAACAAAGAAGCAAGTTAAATCATTCATAGGACTTTGTTCATTCTACAGGTCTTTGATACCTGCATTTGCTCGTAGAATTGAACCCCTGATTAAATTGACATCCCATAAAGAAAAATATAAGTAGTCTCAGCTGCAAGATGAAGCATTTCAAGATTTACAGCAGGTCTTCTTTAAAAAACCCATCCTTCATCTCCCTAATTGGGATGAAATCTTTTATGTAAATACAGACGCTACTGTCACAGTTATTTCTGCTGCTTTAATGCAAAAGAAAAATGGTATTTTACTCCCTGTGTCATTTTTTTCAAAACTTCTGTCTCCGTCTGAAGGTCCCTGGTTCGATACTGGGTTTCGGCACTATATGATATAAAGTTATTGGCATGCTTAAATGATTATAAAATCAAACCGAAAAGCCATTGCATGAAAACAAAAATAATTAAAAATTAATTGTGAGTGGAGAACTCAAATATTAGACTGAAAAGTTATAACAAAAACACCTGATTACTGAATAAAAAAACAACAAAAGCACATGTTCTGGAAAAAAAAGAAAAACAAGATATGTTTAAAAAACACATAATACTGATGTAGTAAAAAGAAAAAGGAAGACAACGATACTGTAGTAAAAAAAGAATATGTATTACTGTTAAATGTACAAGTTCATTACGCGAATCCTGACTTTAAAATAAAAATAATATGGGTTTCTCCTCAATGGGGAAGAAGTTAAAAAGGAAATAAATAAAAAGGATGGAAGTAGAAACTGATAAAAAACTTAGCTGTCCTATGATGCTGCCATGCTCGTCCTCATTAATCTTTCTCGGCGTCCACAAGGTGAGGCGCCCCCCCCCCCCCCAAAAAAAAACCATGCAGTGTGTGTCTTCTCAAAACTTTTTCTGACTCCCGCCACAAAACCCAAGGTTGCCAGAAAGAAACCAAGGGCACTAAGCGCAGTAACTTATGCCACGGCGAGAAAGTGAATGCATAGCCAATAACCTATGCCAATCGCCAACTGATGAAATAGACTTCTTGCAACCCTAACATTGGCGAAAGTCAAACACAGAAGATTGGTTGGATGTAGTGATAAATTTGACCAAAACGCTGACCTCACATATCAAGTTGAGCACAACAGCAGCTGAACTGTAAACTAATTTTCTTTTAACTAAAAACCAAGGAGGTAGCAGAGGCAAACGTAAACAGAGTTCACAAAGTGCGAACTTTTAGATTTAGATGTACTTATCAGAACAGAGATACATAAACGTTGATTTAGGAGAATTGGGAGTAAAGAGAGATTCGCCATGGCGAATATAGCTTTATAAAATGAAAATCAGTATCATTCTAAATAAGACGATTTGATGCATACGAGAGCAAAACATGGGTGCAAGATCTTCAGTCTTGGGACTGATTTCAGTCTTGAAAAGATTTTTGGCTGTTAGTAATTTCTTCTTTATATGCATAAATTAATAGCAATTTTAATCACTTTATTTTATTGAGAGATCAATTTTGAACCATAATGCAAGGCATAGAAATCTTCTAGTCCATTTTCATTTTATTATTTCTAATATCCAGAAAAATGTTCAGTCTTGACTTGGATGGCTTTCTTGCATCCATGGAGCAAAAATGAATTTAAAAATAAATTGGAAAATACGCAGTTTGAATCCAAATACACCCTTAAGCCACAATTTGAATAATTTCTTTATTACATGCATTATTCCGAAATGAGAGTTAAAAAAAAATAATAACTAAAAATAATTTTAAATAAATGATAATTTTGAAACTCTTATGCTCAATTCATATATAGTCAACTCTTGTTAATTCAAGCTAAATGTGAAAGTCCAGAAAGTTTCAATGGCAGAATTATGTTTAAAATTTTCATTAATTCGAACTAATGAGAATTCCAATTTTTCTTTCTCATGGATTTCAGATCATTTGAATAACTTTCTTCGATTTCTGGGAAAATTGTTCCAAACAAGTATGCACATTATCCAATGCATTTGATATCATGCACTTTCTTAGTGCACCGTCTGTCCATCAGTGAAACTTAAATTTTTCTCCCTTTGTGCTTGTTTCTAATCTTTTAATTAGTTTATGTATTTATACATTCTAATTTAATATTAAGTCATATTCTAATGATAACAGATAAAACAAATTAAAAAAACACTAACATTAATTAATTTGTAAAAGTACCATATTAAGCATGTTTTCATTTCATATTTTTCACAATTTAAACATTTCTTGTGGTCCCGGCGAGTTTGAATTAACGAGAGCAGACTGTATTCCTTTCACGTATAAAAACATTTCATATTTATTTACTTAGAACAGGTGTCACAAATAAAAATTAAATTAAAAAGTTGACATGTTTCGGTTCAGTCATAAGAACCGTATTCATAACACATAAAATCAGTAGAAAACTAAATGACACTGGATATAAATATAATTTAAAAACCCAAAACAAAACATTGCACCCCCCAGTTACCAACAACAGTTTTAACATTGTATTCCTTTCAGTATTCCCTGAAGTGTTTAATTTTTTTAGAAACAATCTTCATATGAATTTACACTTAAAATTAATTATGTCAAAATCCAAGTTACCGAACTACAAGATATGCCGCTGGAAAGAATACCAGTCTGCAATGCTGGAGAACGCATTAACTCAAAATTCGTATTTTTTGAGTTGTGTCACTATTGCAGCCCACGAGCGATATATATTCTGCAAAATGCATTTTGTGTTCTGAAACTTTGAAACATCCAGAAGTGGTATTTGCCAAGTGCAATCTCATCATAATGGTAAAAGAGCTTGTTGAAATTTAATACTAGATTAAAAAACAAATCAATTATTAAAACTTAGATCAAAGTGTTGCTAATTCTGGTTCCCTTAGTCACCAAAATCAGATTTTAAAATCCAAAACTCTTTGGGCCTTGCATGGGGAAAACGAAAAGTTCATTTAAATTGTGCATTGACATGTGTCATATCATTTATGTGTCAATTTAAATGTTTTCAAGAAGCTTCAAATAATTATCACTGTTAATGAATACTTTGTAGGATCAAGTTGCTGTTGGGTTTTATACTTTTTATAAAAGTATGTACACAATTTATTATGTTTAACATTTTGTAACAAAGATGAAATTATGTTATTCAAGTTCGAATAAAGTATTTATTGATAACTTCTTTAATTCCTCCTGCTGATGTTCCCCCCCCCCTCCAAATTATACATTTTAAAACCAAACAAAATAAAAGTAATTAATAAAGAGTATGTTTTTATGAAATAGAATTTGTGTAGTGATGTGTTTTATTATATATTAAAAGAATTTTTTTTTATGACAATATTTTTCTTGGATTGATCCCTGGAGGTTATCTTGGTGCAAATCACAGTTCGTGATTCTTTTAATAAAAATCACTGAATTGAAATATGATATATACTATTATTTCTCATTTTCATGAAATGGGTTAAAAGTGTATTTTAACTAAATTTATTTGAAATAAAATGAATGAAACTAAATTGAAAATTACAGGAATATTATTTGGCAGCTTACTCTCTGTATGATTACAACAAAAATTTCCTGCACTATACACTTATAATTTAAAGAAAATCTTTGTCCCTAAAATTTGTAGAAAAATTCCTAAAATTTTGGAAAATCCGAGTGCTAACTCTGTGTACTTCATTGTAGAAACAAAGTATTGGAAAGCCAGTTTTTCTGAATTTCGCTATTCAAATGTCTCTTTTGTTGTTACATACATTTTAGTTCAGTTACAAATCACAATATTTTCCATCGGATATATTTGATCCCCTGTTAATGCAAGATTTTCCAGTTCTCATTCTTATATGATGACTTGCATGTTTTTAAAATCTTGGTTTATCCAAATATAAATGCGAGATTTTGTAATTTCCATTCTTATGACAACTGATAACACAGATTTTTGGTACACTTTGACTTTAAGGCGTATTCCGTAAACATTTAAAAAAATATCTCAAGAAAGTTTAAAATTCTTTCCAACAGAGAAAAAAAAGAGTGAATTTATTTAAATTCTATTCTTTAATATTTATAAAGGACCTTGTTAATGTGTCATCAAAAATTTTGATGTTTGAGTGTGGAAAAAGAAATTGAGCCGCAAAAAACGAAAATGAAAAGAAAGAATTATGTAATTTATTGTTAACCCACGAGAACTCATGCATGAAATTTTCTTTCTCCATCGTACCCTTTTAAAGACTATTTTTCATTTTATTAAAATTTCAAATTTTGATTTCGATTACTTTACTTTTTTAAATAAAAGTACTAAGCTAAACAAAAAATTTGATATTAAGTGAATAAAGTAAAAGAAAAGAATTGGGCACCGTGAGAGGAATTCTCACGGGTTAAAATCAATTGTACATTTTTCTGTAAAATTTCCTCTGATCCTAGATCGAACACATTCTGCATCTCTGATATATACTTCTATGACAATGATGTTTAATATTTATAAGAATATCTAACATGAGTACAAGAAGAAAATTGTAAAATAGTTTTTTACATTAATATGCTTATAAATTAGATAAAATGTAATCCAAGACTGAAGGTCTCAAACCCATATTAAAAAAAAAGATTTCATGAATACAGTTCAGCACTTGGTGAATTTTAAGTTTCCCCCCCCCTCCCCCCCCCAACACACACACATTCAAGTATTTTATTTTTTTCTAATAACATTTTCTGGTATACTTTTTTAGGTATTTAAAAGAACACTAAGAGGAAAAAGTGATGTATACAATAATTATGCTTTTTATGTTTTGGAGGGGGGGGGGGTAAATTTTCTATAGCTTTTAAAAGAGTGGCTGATCAAAGTACTCAGTGGATTTCAGATTTTGTAAAGCATATTAACCCATTTATCAAAGTTTTCACTTTACGTGCAATTTGATTATGAATGTATCAAGTATGATGTTTAAGATTTAAAAAATTATATGAAGGATTAAGATTTATAGTTTACCATAAATAGATCACACTTAAATATGAAGACAATCACAAATTTTTATAAAACATAAAATACACAAATAAGGAGTTTAATTCTCTAAGCGTCTGGAACGTAACATTCTGTATACTAAGCTCCAGTTTTCACTGCAATATTATATAAGCAATATTTAAAATATTATAATTCTATTTAATTAATGAATTTTCAATACACCGAAGAATGATTCATACCCTGGAGGATTACATTCATGTTTACAATAAAATATTTTTCATAATGTTAAAAGAATCATATTTTTTTTTTCTAATTTAAAACAAAATGCTGAGAAAACAAAATTACAATTTTACCCTTTTGCAAGACGCTTGGAGGTTTAAAAGATACTTAGCTGTTATAAAAATTTAATTGATGGATCAAAAGATATAAGCAAGTTAAAGGTTATAGGAAAATAAAAAATAATTGAATTAAAATTTACTAAACTTTGTTTTTATTAAAAGTATATTAATAAGAGTAAATCAATACAATGTGTAATAAACATATCAATAACAGACAATCCTTAGGAACTGTTTAAAAAAAAAATTATTTCAGAGAAATATACAGTAATAAAATTAAAACCAATTAAAAATTATTTTGAAAAGCATGAGGTAAACAATAAAACAATTATAAAATTAATGCAATTACAAATATTGAAAATGATTATTTTGAGAAACGTAAGGTAAACAATAAAACAGTTATAAAATAAATACAATTACAAATATTAAAAATTATTTTGAGAAAGATAAGTTAAACAATATTTAAAATATATATGATCCAATGACGTGAATTGGGCTTTTATGAAATAATCATCCCTTTTTACAATTAATAAAGCATAAGTTTTATCAAAAGGTGCATAAATAATGAAATAACATTCATCAGCATTTGTTAAATGCATTCCACACTGCACCTGTCCATAATATTTATGCTTGTTTTTAAGTTTATAACTTCCATCATCGCCAATGAACAGATATATAAAATTTTTTATAACTTCTGTCACTGTTGTGCAGGCACCTTGCATTGGACATTTTACTTCCAAAATTTTTAGTTTCCCATTCACAATAAATAATCCATCAGGGATGTACCCTAGCCACGAAGCTTTGGGATGGATTAGTATCCCAGTTCTAAAAACTTGCAGGCCTGTTTTTTTTTTCTACAACATGAACTGCTTCATCCTCTTTTTGAAGCCCCATCCTCTTTTTGAAGCCTGTATTCAGTAGCAAAGTTTCCTGTAAAAGAATCACTAAAATATGTACTTATTTTCTTCTCCCAGTTTGGATTTTTGTTTTTGGTATATGTGAAAAGCTCATAGCATGAACTTGATGTTATTCTCATTTTTCTTTGATTGAACCAATCTGCAGATTTTTGCTTCGACTGACTAATGGCCAGTGCTGTTTCTGCAGAAACAACAATGTTCTTCTGATAAAACTCCTAGTAAAGAGAAAGGAATAGAAATTAAATTATGACATATGAAACAAAAACAGTGTAACACACAACATGCCAAACCGGGTTTTCCTGTTTGGAAGTGAAGCTTACAGCAAGACTGGTATGTTGTCTGGCATGCATACACCTGAGCTTGACAGCAGAAACAGAAATTAGCTAACAAACAAGAAAAATGTCAATAGCTATTTTTTTTTCTAAATTTCAATGAATCAGGAGTTAACTATTTGTTGCAGCTTTTTACACTGCAAATTGGGTTAACTCTAATTGTTTTCAGTTTGGACCGAGTAGATTTCTTTCTCTGATCTTGCAATGAAATTTGCATTCCTTTCCGAAATCTGTCTAGAGGTTTAACATTACAGAGCAAGACTTTTCAAGTGAGAGGAGAGTTTAAAGTTACTCCATTAACACAGAAACACCCACATGCTAATTTTAATCCTATAAGAATTTATAAAATCTTGTTTAAAATTTCATGCATTTAAATAATTTTTTTACAGTAAAAAATGAAAGCTTTCATTCAATAATGTTAATTCTATGGATTTCTTTTTAATATTTTAGTTTGCATTTCAATATTTTCATCCCCCCCCCCATTGGATAGCTAATAATGATCCCTGTAAAGGCTATTTTTTCGCTTGCCATTTTTTAATTATGAAAATTAAAAATACTTTCTTTTTTCAAACAGATTTTAAACTAAATGATTTATTTTTTTCCCTATTAAATTATCAATACATTTTTAATTTCAGGAGATATTCCATAAATAATTTCATCAGTAAGAGGTGATTATCAGTTATTAACAAAAATTAATTTTGGGATAACAGGTTTAAAATATTATATTTTTATCATTTCGTTCCTAGATTTAATTATTTTCCTTTTAAATAAATGTTATTTTTATTTTTTGGGGATTGTACTATATTAAAAAATAAAACAATGCTATAAAGAAAATGTGTATTAAAAAATATATATTAAATAGAGTATTCAACTAAAAATGCAAACACTAGAAATCCATCATAGAAATTTAATTTAAAAAACTATAGTTTATTACAATGTAATGTATATTAAAACTACACTGTATTAACATGAAACAAAAACAAATGCCATATGAATAATATTTTCTCTATTTTGTCAGAATTTTTTTTTTTTTTAGATTTTAACAGTTTAAACCCATGCCACATCAAAACTAGTTTTTGATGGCTAAAATCAAACCATGCTTTGACATTTATCACAGAATATTAATGTCAGGCATGTATCACAGAACATTAATGTCACAATGAAATCTGAAATTGTGCAAATAATCATTATAATCATATTGAAAATACTGTCAGGTTTGAAAACCTTCCAAGTTTAAAGTTCTCAACACTTCCTAAGTTTAATTTAACATGGTTTACTTTAGGAATATATATAACTATGGCCTACTATTATTTTTCAAATTACTTCACATTCAATAATTCACCTTTTTAAACTAAAGTCAGAAATTAATATTTATTTATAAATTACTTTAAAGATATATATTTATTTTATTTTAAATATATTTATTAACAACTTACTCACCTTTAAATATCTTTTATTTTTATTAAAAACACTTCCTTGTTAATGATTTAAAATCCACTTGAGTTTGTTTACTTTTTGCCGTATTCTTAAAACAACAGGGCATCTGTCTATTTGATACTTTAGCACCTGCTATGACGATGTGATGACGTCATCCCCCTTGCACGTGCACAGGAAGTTAATTAGGTATTCATTTCTAACAGCTGTTAACTAAAGAGGGCGTTACTTCCTGCTTCTAGTTCATTCTACTAGCTCTTTAAATACTGTAGGTGAGTCATTTACAGCTGCTCATGTTTTTTAAGATACTTGTGGTTAATCAGCTGGTCTTTGAAGGGAAGATGTTTTAGTTATGTGACCTTATGGTGGATGTTGTTTTGGTTTCTAGTTCACATCCAGTGCTGAGCTCATTTAGAGATATATGTTTATGCTCATTGAGAAAGTGAAAGATGATTTTTATCCTGAGGATGTTTACAAAAAGAAGTATGTATTTTTGAGAATGATCAGTTTTACTTTTAAAGTTTTATCTGTTATTTTTGTTGTTTGTTTGAAGAATAAACTTTTATTGAAAATATAATTCCTTCCCTGTTATATTTTTGAGAAACACCAAAAACATCAATCATGAAAGAATTTATTGAAAAGTTATTTTTTGAATCTTTTGAAAATCTACTTGAGAACTTTTACATAGACATGCTCCTACATGGAAGCTTCACACTGTGCAATATAATTTTTCTCTGCAAATGAAATTTATTTTGAGATCAGTTTGTTTACAGACTGATAGTGGTTATGGGCGTATCCCATCAACCATGAGGAGTGTATTTATATAGTGAATAGTTGGCATGGTTTATTGAATGTTTTTTCCTGAATGGTGTTTTTCTTGAATAGATTAATGCAATATATTTTGCTTATTAAGAGATATATTTATTTCTCCCAGCTGATGAGCCTAAAATTGAAAATACTGCCTCCATTAATGAATAGAACATACAAGATAATCAGATGGGGGGGCAGTTATTGTTGTATTGGTATAGTAATATTAAAATATGGGAAATTTTTCTAGTTAAAGAAAACAAATGAGCTGTTTTTAAGGAAATTTTTTTGGAAATAAGTTATAGAATGAATTTTTTTTAGAAAGATGGTTTTTATATGAAATTTTTTTTGAAAATGAGCTATATAATGAAAATTTTTTTTGGAATTTCAGAAGAATTTTTGGAAAGTTTGATTTGTATGAAATCTTTTTAGAAATTTGATGCATTACTTCATGGTGAAAAGCTAATTTTTATTGATTTTAAATGAAGCTTTTAATATAAGGAGGTATTTGAAAAGAATTTTTTTTTTTTAGAATTTCATTTTAGAATTCTTTTTAAAATGGCCCAATCAAATAATTACATCGACAAGTTAAATGCAACTAATTACCAGAGTTGGAGTGCAGATATGAAGTATTTGTTGATAAATCAAGGTTTGTGGGAAATAATTACAGGAGAAGAGATACTGCCAGAAGTTAGTACTACTGTAACAGCTGCTGATGTTAAAAAGATTAAACATAAGTTTGATGTAGCCTTGTCTTTTATTTTCTTGAATGTTGAAAGAGATTTTAGAAAGTTAATTGAAAATACTAAATGCCCTGTGGAAGCTTGGAAAATATTGAAGGAAAGTTACATACCAGATACTAGATCGCAGCATATGGAGATTTTTTCAGAATTAATTGAATCACGTATTGGAAGGGATGAAAAAATGCTTTTTGCTTCACGTCTTCAGCGTTTAACCATACAACTTCAGGAGTTTAATAAAAATTTTGACGAAATATATGCATGTTTTCAACTTTTGCGTTATTTACCCTCTCAATTTGATCAAGTAGTTCATAATATAATGAGATGGGATAAAGGTGATTTTGTTTTTTCGAAAATAGTCCAGGAGCTCAATGCTGAAGAAACACGTCTCAGACTTCGCAAAGCAGATTCCGAAAAGGAACTTTTTGAAATGCAAAACAATACGGTGGAAAAGATAAATATCAAGTGTTGGACATGCGGTCGACCTGGTCATACACAATTTAAATGTTTCAAGAATAACATTGTTTCTCCCACTAGCAGAGGCAAGAGTTTTCCCAAATCGCCTTCAAGGAACAGGGATTTTTCCAGATCGCCTTCAAGGAGCAAGGACTTTCCAACTAGAGGACGTTCTAAGCATCGGCAATCTCGTGCTGGCAGGAGCTCCCAGTGGAATGAACCTGGTGCTAGAAAGAACTTCAGACCACAAAGAAGTACTTCACGTAAGTGCAATTTTTTTTATACAGTCTAATCTTAGTGAAGCAAGTTCTGATAGTGTTTGGATTTGGGATTCTGGTGCCTCGCACCACTTTTGTATGTCTAGAGAACTGTTTACTAATTATAGGACTTTAGAGAATCAGCATTTGTCAGTAGCAGTGAAGGATCTTACTTTTCCCGTGGAAGGGACTGGAACTGTACAGTTAAATTTTGGTAGAAATACCATAACTCTTCATGATGTTTTACATTCTTCAAAATTAAGAAAAAATTTAATATCTGGTCCACGTCTAGATAAAATGAGAGCAAGGTTCATTGGCGGTGGGGGTAAAGTTAAAGTATACAAACATGATAAATTTCGTTTTCAGGCTATTTTACATAATGGCATGTATTATGTTTATCCTAAAAATGTATATAAAAGTAAGAAAGTAAGTTTTGAAAATCTAAATGTAACTAAAGCTCGGGAAAATTTTGAAATGTTACATAAGCGTTTAGGTCATGTAAATAAATCTATTGTAGAACACACTTATAAAAATAATTGTGTTAAAGGTCTGCCAAATATTAAATGTAATGACTTTATATGTAGAACATGTAAACTTAATAAATTTCGAAAAGTGTCTTTTAAACCCTTAAAAGAAAAGAGAACTGAGAAACCACTGGAGCTTATTTTTGCTGATACGTGGGGACCATGTAGAGTTCGTGGTAGAAATGGCGAAAAGTACTTCCTTTCAATTATGGATGATTACTCAAATAAAGTGGCTTTATATCCATTAAGGGATAAAACAGAGGTTTTTGCAGTTACTAAAAGACATATTGAGCGAGCAGAAAAATTTTTGAATTTAAGGGTAAAATCTTTTAGATCTGACAATGGGGCAGAGTTTAAGAATGCAGATTTTGATAATTATTTTTCGAATAAGGGTATAGCACATGAATTGACAAATATATATACGCCGCAACAAAATGGGAAAATTGAACGCTATAATCAAACAGTTGCTGATGAAGCACGTACTTTGTTGCAGGATAGCGGTTTAGACACTAAATTCTGGCCAGATGCAATGACACATTTTACTTACGTTTGGAATCGTTTATGCCCAAAAGGACAAACTAAAACACCCATAGAAATGTACAGTGGCAACAAACCCTCCCTAAAACACCTTAAAGTATTCGGTTCTATTGCATATGTGGGTGTCCCCGCCCAAAAACGACATAAGCTTGAGCCAAAGGCCAAACAGGGAATCCTTATTGGTTACGCATACAAAACTAAGGGTTATCGCATCTGGTATCCTGATGAAAATAAGGTAATCGAAACAATAAATGTCTCATTCGACGAAAGGGGAAATTTTAAGAGTTTGGGAAGTGGAGCTGTGCTGGGCTCCAATCAACTGAATAACTGTAATGATCTTTTCCCTAGTGTAAACTTTAATGATGATAGTGATAGTGACAGTGATGTTGAAAAAGGGGAACTATCAGACCTATCCACACGTCCTATCAGTCAAACATCAGATACTATGGGAGAGGATTCGCAGGTTTCGTCGGATGATGATAATGATGCTAAGTTGAACAATTCTGGTTCAAGGGTTTCAAATTGGATTAGGAGGGCCACACCGCGTCCCAATGAGAATAGAACTGACATATACTATTATGAGGAGGGCTGTACTAAGAGAATAAGATCATTAAATGAAGCTGAAAAATACTGTAAGTCAAATAATATTGATTTTAATAAAGAAAATTTTGATTTTTCAGGTAAAAATAATTTTTCAGGTAAAATTCAAGGTAAACCGTTGCTACACCAAGCTCACATAATACACAGGCATGACTAGACTCGGTACAAATCCCAAGGACATACAATCAGGCAATTAAATCTCCTGAAAAAGAATTTTGGCTAAAAGCCATGGAAACAGAACTTGAGGTCATGAAAAAGAAAGGAGTTTGGCACTTGTCCAAATTGCCAGCTAATACCATACCAGTTGGCTGTAGGTGGGTGTTCACCTTGAAGCATAATGAGGGGGGAAATATAGCTAAATTCAAAGCCCGCCTGGTTGCACAAGGGTTTAAACAGGAGAAGGGTATTTCATATGACGAAACGTTTTCCCCAGTCGTGAATTTTAGTGTGGTACGTTTATTTTTTTCCTTGCTTGTCGTGTTTAAGAAGTGGGTACACTTGCAGTGTGATGTAACAAGTGCATATCTCTATGCTCCTCTTAAAGAAGATATTTTCATGAGTCAACCTAAAGGTTTTGAGGTACCAGGTAGTGAAGATTTATATTGTAAATTGGACAGAGCCATTTACGGGTTGTGCCAGAGCGGCCGAGAATGGTTTTTTGAGATTCATAGGGTGTTGACAGACTTAGGTTTTGTAAAATTGGATAGCTGTAATTGTGTATATACTTTTTCAACAAAATGTTCTTCTTATTTTATATGTGGATGATATGGTCATTTTTGGAGTCTCTGATGCTGTAATTAATAAAGTTCTGGAGTTGATACAGGGACATTTTGAAATTAAAGTTTTAGGCAGAACTAGACGACTTCTTGGTGTAGAATTTGATGAATCAACAGGGGTGGTAGAAATTCATCAGGGACAATACATTGAGGAGGTGTATAGGAAATTTGAGAAATATAAGATGCCAATTTCAAAGGGTCCTGTTTATTCAAAGGTTAATTGTCCTTTCACAGAAAATGAAAAATCAGAAATGTCTCAGTATCCATATCGAAATATTCTTGGTTGTCTTTCTTACATTGCAAATAAAACTAGACCTGACATTAGTTACGCGGTTAACATTTTCTCGCAATTTCAGGTTAATCCTGGTATGACCCACTGGTGTGGGCTTCTCAGACTTTTGGGGTATGTAAATCATACCAAACATTACAAACTTAAACTTGATTGTCAGAACCTTGACTTAATTACATATTCAGATGCGGATTTTGCGGCCAATAGGGATGATCGGATCTCTATGGGAGGGCAATTGGTGTTATTAGACACTGCTCCAGTAGATTGGAGAACTTTTAAAGAAAAAAGTGTCACACTGTCCACCATGGAGTCCGAGTTTGTAGCCATGACAGAAGCTGCGAAAAATCTCATCTGGTTTGACCGTATACTAAGTGAGTGTTCAGAAAAGGGCTTTATAGAAAAACGTAAGTCAAAACCATTGTTAAGGGTTGACAATCAAGCTGCAATAGATTTTGTCAAATCTCCAATTGAAAATTCCCGTTCAAAACATATTGATATAAAGTTATTTTTTATTCGTGAATTAGTATATTATGAGAAATTTAACTTGGTTTTTGTAAGAAGTAAGGCTAATTTGGCTGATGTGTTTACAAAACCCCTCACCAAAAATGACCTGCTCCGATTTATTGAAAATGTTTTTGATATAAACAATTGAATAATATTTCTAGTACTTAAATTTGTGCATTTATCTTGTTTAAAATTTAATGTATATGTATGCATAGATTTTGTAAAGAATATTGTTTATACTTTGAATTTTGTGTTTAAGAAATATTTTTGAAACAAATTTCTTGTTGGTATTATGTATTTAAAAAAAAAAGGGTTACTTAATTGAAAAGCTTTAGCATAGTGAAATTTTAAAGTAATTAAATGTACTGATGTAGGGTTAAAGTGAAATAATCAAATGAAAAGTAAGAAAATTGAATATAATTATAATGAATTAATTTTCTTAATGCTAAATTTTTCTGTATATTCAGAAGTTTAAAATTGTTTGAATTCTTTATTGCTTAAAGAAGTTTTTTTTCTGATTTACAGGAACCTGATGTTCATTATATGTTGAATGAATCTAAAAAGGCCTGGCCAGGCAACTTGAATGAATGACCATGCTGAATGGACTTTGAGTGGATGAAACCGTCTGTATTGTCTAAAGTTATATCGGGTTCCTGCTACATCTAAATTTTTTTTCTGCTACATCTAAATTTTTCTGCTGTGATGATGCTCAGTGATTCCTGTGTTCACAAGTTTTCAAGTGCTTCCATATTATTATTCGTCAATTGTCATATGAATGATCATGTGGAGTTAATGATCTTCAATTTAATAGTTTTTGTGAATTACAGTGAAATTGTTTAATCAACAAATTAATGTGACTGACTTTTTTTGAACTCTAAACCTTGAACTTTTTCGATGAATGGATGCTTCAGGACTGTTCATATTTTTCTTCAACTTGTTTTATGAGAGTACCTGGTGATTGTTGCAAAAAGCAAGAAATTTTTGTGGCCAAATTTTGATTGTACGAACAGTGTATTTGCTCTAATATCTTAAGTGTTAATTTTTATGTAGTGATGTATATTTTTATGTGATGTGTAATTCTGGCTCAGCACTTGATCTGAATTATCTAATTACTTAAATTTCAGAAATTTTGGTTTGAGAATCTTTGAGGAAAGCTATATGTGTAATTTGGTGAATTTTTTATGAAGTGTCGAGAGGGGGGACATTTGTCAGGTTTGAAAACCTTCCAAGTTTAAAGTTCTCAACACTTCCTAAGTTTAATTTAACATGGTTTACTTTAGGAATATATATATAACTATGGCCTACTATTATTTTTCAAATTACTTCACATTCAATAATTCACCTTTTTAAACTAAAGTCAGAAATTAATATTTATTTATAAATTACTTTAAAGATATATATTTATTTTATTTTAAATATATTTATTAACAACTTACTCACCTTTAAATATCTTTTATTTTTATTAAAAACACTTCCTTGTTAATGATTTAAAATCCACTTGAGTTTGTTTACTTTTTGCCGTATTCTTAAAACAACAGGGCATCTGTCTATTTGATACTTTAGCACCTGCTATGACGATGTGATGACGTCATCCCCCTTGCACGTGCACAGGAAGTTAATTAGGTATTCATTTCTAACAGCTGTTAACTAAAGAGGGCGTTACTTCCTGCTTCTAGTTCATTCTACTAGCTCTTTAAATACTGTAGGTGAGTCATTTACAGCTGCTCATGTTTTTTAAGATACTTGTGGTTAATCAGCTGGTCTTTGAAGGGAAGATGTTTTAGTTATGTGACCTTATGGTGGATGTTGTTTTGGTTTCTAGTTCACATCCAGTGCTGAGCTCATTTAGAGATATATGTTTATGCTCATTGAGAAAGTGAAAGATGATTTTTATCCTGAGGATGTTTACAAAAAGAAGTATGTATTTTTGAGAATGATCAGTTTTACTTTTAAAGTTTTATCTGTTATTTTTGTTGTTTGTTTGAAGAATAAACTTTTATTGAAAATATAATTCCTTCCCTGTTATATTTTTGAGAAACACCAAAAACATCAATCATGAAAGAATTTATTGAAAAGTTATTTTTTGAATCTTTTGAAAATCTACTTGAGAACTTTTACATAGACATGCTCCTACATGGAAGCTTCACACTGTGCAATATAATTTTTCTCTGCAAATGAAATTTATTTTTAGATCAGTTTGTTTACAGACTGATAAATACATGTATTGCAGCGAGCTTGGTGAGATTTTCCAAGGCAAGAAGTTATATATTTTCGCCACTCTATTCAAGTGCTTAAACTACATAACATGTACCAGATTTTTTTTTTTTTCACTTTATGCATATGTACACACAATTCCTTGCAGTTTGATGATAGTTGATAAGATTAATAATGTATCATTTGGAACATTTTGGATAATTTGTTTCATTTAAACTACCATTTTTTTTTTTAATTATATGTATAAAACATGTTAGAATTTTTTTATTTATTTTTTGGTGAAAAGGACATACATTCTCAAAACAGCATGTTGCTTTTTTCTTGCAATCCAAAAGGGCTTATACCATAAGGTTTGATACATTTTTTTTGCATGTGTTTTTCCAGATTCCCTTTGCCAATTATAAATGCAATGTTCTTTTATATAATATTATTTGTAAAAATTAGTCCTTTTAAACAGTAGCGTAGCTATGTTTTTTGGCGCCCAGCACCAGCAAGAAATTTTACAACGATTTCTCTCAATTTGGCGCCCCTAGACCTCGGCGCCCGGGCGAACGCCCCCCTTAGCTATGCCACTGCTTTTAAAGTTTCAAAATGAAGGACAATGTGAACATGTATTCAATAGAATGTGTTTTTACAATTCTTCAATAAAATTGCATAAAAAATTTATATATACTTACTTGCTGATCAAATGTATTTGCACGATTTATAATAAAAGGTATGTCCTCTTGGAAAATGTTTCTTATAAGGTCATTTATTTCTTCAGCTTTAAATCTGTAACAAGAGAATTTTTATGATGAAAAACATTTGGTTAAATGTAAGTTTGATTTCGTGAAAATAAAAAGATTTAAACACATGGTAATTTTAGCTGGCTTGCCTTACTGAAACAAACTTTTTAATCTGTAAAATCACCAAATCACATAAGCTTTTTTAAAGAAAAAAAAATCTTCTTGGCTAGAGGAAAAGTTTTCAAAAATCATTCTCTTGAATGATGCCAAGGATGTATAAATGCATCATTTAAGCAAAATATTTGAGAAAGATATGTAAAAATAAACTAACTGCAAATGTTATAAGATTTCAGTACTTACGTATAGATTTGGCAGTTTTTAAGTATTGCCAATCTATACCTAAAATTTTTGTGACAAAATATAAAAGAAAACATTTTCAAAATTCAAAACATTTTAATTAAAAACAAAGTAATGAATTGGATTTCAGAGAAAAATGGGCCGATATAGTCACTTCTGCTATAGTGACATTAATATGTAAGAACCAAGATTTCTTAAATAACAATATTCATTTATATAAATTTCAATATATATATTTTGATATTATCATAAACTTTCTGGTAAAGTTGGTTGGTTGAATGGGGTTTACTGGCACAAAGTCACACTAGGGACATGCTGCGCCAAGAACAGGATAATGTAAAACCCTAAGTTTTTTAAAATTCCATTAAAAAGTATATTTGTATGATGAATAAAAAGCAAATATAAATGATGAAATCATTAAGATTAAAAATGTAAAATAAGCAAGTCCATAGGACCAAAACAATTCTAGATAAAATAAGAGCTAAAATCAATCAAGTTGATAAAATAACAATATAATAGTTTATAATAAAATAATGGTCAATAATATCTTTGAAAAAATCATAAAAACTGTGCAAATCAAAAAATGAATGAAAAAACAGTGACATAGGTGTAAAAACAATGCAATGTGTAAAGAGTTGCTAGGTCTCTTAAATGTATAATACAATCAAAATATAGTTTAAAAAATAAATATTTAACACTAGAACTACCGGTGTTTCACATATACCTACTTTTACCACATCCGTCAAATTGACGGATTTTTTATCACAGCTTTTATTGAAACTTTTGACTTAGTTAATGTAAATAAAAATATATAATTTAACAAAAACATCATTTAATATGATAATTCATTAATTATTAATAAAAATTCAATGAGAAAACAGTTTCTATCTGCATTTATAGTACATTTGCTATGCATGAAATAACTATGAGGTACATATTTTACATGTTATCTTAGATTAACACTAACATCGAGCATATTAAACTTAGTTAATGTTAATAAAAGAATATAATTTAACAAAAATAATATTTAATATAATAATTCATTAATTATTAATAAAAATTCAATGAGAAAACAGTTTCTATCTGCATTTATAGTACATTTGCTATGCATGAAATAACTATGAGGTACATATTTTACATGTTATCTTAGATTAACACTAGCATCGAGCATATTAAACTTAGTTAATGTAAATAAAAGAATATAATTTAACAAAAACAGTATTTAATATAATAATTCATTAATGATAAATATAAAGAAACTAAACAAAAACTGTTTCTTTTAGTTAGTTTCTATGCACAAAATAATTATAAGGCAGATATTGTACAAGTGTTTCTTATCTTAGATGAACATTTTCCACAAAGATATTTGACTTAGTTAATGTAAATAAAAAAATATATATAATTTAACAAAAATAACATTTAAAGTATTAATGCATTAATTAATAATAAACAACCAGTATCTATTGCATTTATAGTATAGCACATTTGATATGAATAAAATAATTATGAGGCACATATTTTACAAGTATATGTTATCTTAGGTGAACACTTACCACAAACATATTTATTGCATGCATTACAAGTATAAATCGCTTTGTTTTTGTTGTATTATCGAATTTGGTAAGATTTTCGATCGTAAGGAATATTTTGTGAATTTTCTAGAGCACAATCCATTGATTTGCGATCTTGTTTTTGGGAGAAGGCTTCTTTTCTGCCGCACCTATATTCACTGGAGAGTTCTTCGGATAATTGAAATAAAAACGGTGTACTTGTTATATTTTTATCACAAGTCTCTTTATATAAAATCCACGCATTGATTGCTGCTAAGTCCAAAATATTATAAAATACCTGCAAGGGCCATATACGTGACCCTGCTTTTACGCTATATTTGCGGGCTATTTGGTCAACTACGTCTACTCCAAACTTAGTCTCATTGTAAAATGACACAGTTGTAGGAATTTGTTTACAATTAGAAGCAATTTTTAGAGATTTATGTTTTGAGCTAAGAAGTAGTACTTTTTTACGAGGCTTACTTTTGTAAACTGTTAAAACAATATCCTTTGATTTGTAGAGTTTTGAAGAGAAAACAACCATATTACCTTTTCTAACTTTAGCTATTTTCGGCAATTCTCTTTTATTTGCTTGTAAAGTTCCAACAAGACTTGTTTTTTTGGCCAGTAGTTTCTCTGCGAGCTCCATACTTGTAAAAAAAAATATCCATTGTTATATTCCTCCCACAATTTACGTAGTTTCTTACACGATTCAAAACTACAAATTTAGTTAAATGTACTCCTGATTGTTTACGTTCGTCTTTGCCTAAATAGTCAAAGCTATTTATAAGATATTTACTTCGCATGCCTATTGCTAACCAAAATTTATTTCTGAATTTGTCTGTTTTTTTTTGGGATATATTGCAGAAATTTGCATCTTGCCTTTGTGAGAAACAATTGTTCATCTACGCTTATATTCTGATCTGGTTTGTAACAAGCTTGGCTGTTATCAATAAAGGATTTCCAAATTTCAGAAGCTAATCCAAATTTGTCAGTTTGTAAGCGAACACTCCTCTCACTTTTTTTGTCAAAACGTATGAATCTCATAATTTCTAAAAATCTATTTCTACTCATAGTTTAGCGAAAGAAAGAGGATCCCCTTTTTTGTGACATCAAATAGGATAATTTAAAATTTCTCGCTTCATAGGCTCCTCGAGCATACAAAATAGCTACAAACGCATACAATTCTTCAATAGTAATTTTCCAATCGTCCTTCTGTAAAACAATTCTAGTCTCAAGCTCAGTGCAAGTTTTTATGTGCGGCATCATTCGAATATCAATTATAAGTCTAAATGCACTGCTAACATTACCAAGCATAATGTTTCGTTTCGCATAACCAGTTAGGTTACCTGAAGTATCCTTGAATATAGTATGTGATGGGAGTCTACCAATACAACCAATTCCCTATTTCTTCCCATTCATAGGGATGCCACTTAGAAAATAGCTAAAAAGAAGAAATTATGCGTAAAGTAAAATTTATGACATTTTTCACAACATTTATGCATGAATTTTGTAAACTATATTGTTTATAATAAATTAAAAAAGAATTGCAGCTCTGTTTCTTTTTTTTTTTTTTTTTTGTAAATTTTTAATTTATAAGAGTAAATAAAAATGATTTTTCTTTAATTTACAGTATTTTACATGAATTAATTTAATCCAGCAACAAATTCAGTGAGGAATTTTATGAATTACATCATTTTAAATCAATTTAAGTAACCCAGCAATAGATTCAATGATTATTCCAGGAGTAAATAGCAAAAATTTGCAATTTTTTGTTTTTTTGTTTTTTTTTAATTTTGTTTGTTTGTTTTTTCGTGATTTTTTTTCCATTTGACGTAAATAGCTGTTTTATTTCATGATCGTTTGACGGAAAATGCTGTTTTATTTTGCGATCGTTTGACGAAAATCGCCATTTTACATTGCGATTGTTTGACGAAAATCGCCGTTTTACATTACGATCGTTTGTCGAAAAATGACGTTTTAGATCGCGATCGTTTGTCGAAAATTGCCGTTTTTTTACATCATGATCGTTCGATGAAAATCGTCGTTTCACATCGCGATCGTTTGACGAGAATCACCGTTTCGTTTTGAGATCATTTGACGAAAATCGCCGTTCCACATTGCGATCGTTTCACGAAAATCACTATTTCGTTTCGAGATAGTTTGATGAAAATTGCTGTTTTATATCGCGACACCGTTTGACGAAAATAGCCGTTTTATTTTGCGATCTTTTGACAAAAATCAACGTTACATTTCGCGATCTTTTAACGAAAATCGCTGTTATATTGCACGATCTTTTAACGAAAATCGCTGCTATATTTCGCGATCACTTGACGAAAAAAGCTACTGTATTTCTCGATCGCTTGACGAAACTTCGACTCTCCGTTTGAAGAAAATTCCCGTTTTATTTCGGGATCGTTCGACGAAAACCGCTATTTTATTTCGTGATCGCTTAATGAAAATCGAGAATTCTTAAAAATTAAAAAAAGCGGAAATCCGCCTTTCGGCGGAAAAGTGGCATCCCTGTGAATAAGAATTACATTGGGTAACTGTGTTGCTAAGAATTTCATGTATTGCAAAGACTTTTCTTTGAGTCTGTAGGATGGATGCAAACATTTGATATTTTTCAGAATCCGATTCTGCAATGGTAAATTTTTCAAAAGGTACTTTGTAACATTAATGTAAAATGATCGAGCACCCATACGAATAGCCTGTTTTTCCTTGTGACTAAGGCCTTCAATTGACTTTTCGGTCTTTTAGCCCCAATGTCTATTTTACACAGATAGTCTCCCTTTTCTATGTCAGCAATCTCAATGTCTGTGACTTCTTTGTTTCGAAAGAATTCCTCTTTTAAAAATCTGCCCAATATAGTCTTTAGGAGTGATTCCATTTCAACATACAAAGTATGAATCATAGGTGATTCCGTCTGATACAATGTTAAGAAATGTACAGATATTTTTGACATATTTTGATGGAATAAGGGTTTAGGGTAGAGACATTTATCATTACTGAATGCTTCATTTATTTTCGACAGTCTATGGCTGTCACATCTTGACTGAGTTTTACTTTTGAAAAATTCTTTGAGTACAGTAAATTGTTCAATCACCCAGGTTATAGAAGTCTCTAAAATTAGCCATCTAGAACTAACATGTCTCAGAAAAACATGCTCAGACAAACCTAATTTTACTTGTAGCTCTCTTACTTTTTCACTTTGTAAAGCAGATCTTTTAAAAAAATAGTAAATATCTATAATCAAAATCTCGATATCAGCACCAAATATATTTAATCCATAAGCAAAACCACTGTGGACTTTATGCAAAACACATTCTCCAATATCTACCAAATCTGGATATAAATCCATCAATTTTGATTTAAAAGATTTCATTACATTTGGTCCCTCCGAAAAAACACTTAAAAGTTTATTACTAGGTAAACTTTCCATGGATCTTTGTACGCATTTAATAATTTTATCAGCTGTTGCACTCCCAATGTGACATATTTCCCAGGGGCGAATAACTACTTTTCCAATATTATCGGCAAAATATCTCAAAAATATATCCAATTGGTTCACTCTTTTTTTTTGGATATTGGATTTTCATCAATTTGTACTGTGTAAAAGCATTGCGCCTTATAGATTTCATTTATAATTGTATCTTTGAAAAAGGATCCAAGCCCATCAGAAATAAGATAGGAAACTTTAGAACTTTTACATTTAAAATCCTTTGCTATGCTGCTAACTTCAAACATCATTGGAAAAAATGAAATAGCAGTATTGCCATAGGCATATGGCAAATTATGCACAGCAACAGGAGTACAAAACATGACTTCTGCTTTTGAAACTTTGTCTGCATGTGAATTTGTAGTAAGATTGAAACCGTCTGTGATGTACTGCTGAGTTGATTTTTTTTATAATGCCGTTAGCATTTCGAACTTAGGCACGATTATCCTTATGATATCTATGTTCTGCATGCCTCTGTATAGCTGAAACACAATCATGACCACATGTAATTATCTTAGAGCACATAAAACAAAAGCCTTCTTCCTTCTTAAGATCACTCTGATACCAAGCAGATATCAAATCACCATTACAATCGATTTCTTTTAAAACATCTGGGTTAAATGATGTTGATCGACCTAAAAAAATATAAAAAATCCCTTTAATTTTAACACTAGAACAGCTGGATTTTGGACATACCTAAAACCGCCGTTTGGTGTCAATTTGACCCCCATGAGAAATTCAAGCCATATTAAAATAAATATATTTTTTAAATGATAAATGAGGTTTAATAACTTTTTCTTTTTTATTTATTTAGTTTTTGAGATCGTTTATCTCAATTTTTACATTCTTTTGAAATGACAGTATATAAATGAAAATGTATAATTCAAAATATTTTACTACACAATAGTACACAAATACAATAGATTTAATAATAATAATAATAATAATAATTATATATAGGGTAACACCCCCAGTAATTGGCATGCACCAGTGATTGGCACATTTTACAAACATGTCCTAAAAAAAGATTTATATCCAGTCATTTAAAAATCCAAGACCATATATCAGTTATATGCTCATTTACGATAAAGATTATAACTTTGATTTATTTTACAATATGACAATAGAGCCTAAGAAAGAGAAACAAATCTGGCTTGTATCAAATTAGCCATTTTGTTGCAAATTCTTGTTCTTTGGCTTAAGGAAGGCATGCTTTTCAATTCATTTTTATATGATTTATAATATATTTTAAATTTTAATTGACAACAGTTTTGTTTAGTTAAAAAGGGTTAGTTTAATTGTGTAAAAGTATTTTCGACACAAATATTTGGATTTCTGAATTAATGGTAGTTGCCAATTAATGGGGCTTCAATTTTGCTAGTTCCGAGTAATTGGCACCTATTCCAATTACAAGGAATTCGCAAGGAATTTGAGATTAAACCATTTATTTTGGAAGTACTTTTAAAATTATAGACTAATTTTGTTTATCATTTGTTTTTATTTGAAAATATAAATTTTATCAGTAATTGGAATCCATTAAAGATTCATATGACAATTACTGGGGACAGCATGACAATTATTGGGTATTAATGTAAGTATATTGTATTGTTTTAAAGTGTTCACATTTCAGATTAATATGCTGATTTCTTACTCTCAAAACCCTGAAATATGGCATCTTCATCTACAGTAAATTAATTTAAAACGATTAAACCCAATGCAAAATGTAAAGTTTTTTTTTATTATAAAAATATGCCAATTACCGGATCACAAAGTGTCATACATTGGTGCTCTAGGTGCCAATTACTGGTGATTTCAGCAACTTTTTATAAATATATTTTTATAAAAATACTTTTTCAAATTATTTTGCTTTTAGTAGGCAAAATAGATGCACAGATATGCATTCTTTGATTTAAAAATATTTCCAAGTAAATATCTTATTTCTTTGTAATGAAAATTTAAGTAAGTTTAACGACAAATTCTTAATGTGCCAATTACTGGGGATGTTACCCTATATAATATTACACAATAAAATTGATAAGAAAAGAAACAAAAAATAAAAATACAGATAATAGAAATTAGTGCACAACATGTTTCAAAGAGAGAAAATAAAAAACATAATTCCTGAATAAGCATATAAATGTTTTCCAATGTTATTTAGAAATTAGCACAAGTAATACACTATACACACTTACCACAAATTTGTTTCTGACATCCCTCACAGCTTGGAGAAGTTTTATTTCGTCCCTTGCAATGTTAAAAAGCATATTTCTTTCACTTCAGGGTCTGTGGTCGATCAATTGAGGAGCATCTGTTGCGCAACGCGCTACTTCTCAATTCTTCCACAAGGGCAAGAATAAATTCCCGACGTGAAATTGACGTTTTTGAGCATTCCTTGAAAATTATCCAAGCATTTAGTACAGCAATATCAAGGACGTTATAAAAAATGTGAAGAGGCCATCTGCAAGTTCCACATCTTGTAGAATATTTTTGTAGCATCTGATCTGCTACATCTACACCACATTTAGTTTTATTGTAGTAAACAACAGTGTTCAGCTTCTTCTTTGCACTACTTTCTGCAAACACATTTGTGTGCATAGTGCTCAGAATCACGACATTCTTTTTGTTCTTGCACCTGTATATCGTGAGTATTTTATTTCCATTTTTCAGTGCAGAAAATGAGTATCGTGGGGAAGATATGTCGCGAGCAATAGGAGGTAATTCTTTCTTGTTTAGACGCATCGTCCCAATGATTGTGGTTTTCTTTGCCAAAAGTTCATCGCAAGCTTTACAGACGTGAAAAAATTGTCAGTAGTGACATTGAGACCGGAATTTAGATATGGTTGTAGTAATTTCAGCACTATACTTTTTCCAAGTTGTAAATCAGTTGGCCGCTCTTCATCCTTACCTAAATAAGGATAGCCATTTAACACATATTTCGAATTTACATCAGTTGCTAGCCAGAGCTTGATGCCGAATTTGTCCGGTTTATTTGCCATGTATTGGATGAATCTGCACCTTGACTTACAAGGCAACAACTGTTCATCAACAGTTATGTCTTCACTAGGATTATAACAAAAATAACAATTTTCAATCAGCTTCTTCCAAGTTTCTGAAGCGAGAGCAAATTTGCCCGTGACCAGGCGTTCCGCAGATCGAATCTGAGATATCGCATGATTTCACGGAAACGATTGCGTGGCATTGTCTCTTTGAACACAGGTGGTCCCCAACTTTTATTCCATAAGTCATCTGCACAAAGCTTTGAATGACCTAGTGCCCCACGGGCATATAGGAGGGCAAAAAAAGCATCCAGTTCTACCAGAGTAACATACCAGTTGCTGTCATCTCCTAGATGACGTCGTGCTTCAGCAACAGTGCATGTTTGAATGTGTTTCACCATTGTTTCAGTCACTATCAAATGGCAGGCTGAAGCTGGATTAGCCCCAATGTTGCGACGAGCATAAGGTGTTCGTCCACTAGCAATTTTTATAATATTTCGAGCTGGTGTGCGACCTGTAGTAGAAGTAGGGGTGCTAAGTGTCATCACTACAAGTGCAGTGATGACGGGGTTTAAAGAAAGCTTAGTAAATATAGCAGAGGCATAAAATGCAGTATGGAAGCGTTACTGATTTTGAAACCCCAAAAGTTTAAAAACTAATTATATGAAGTAAATTAAATGAAGAAAAGATAAATGTGGATTCTCAAATGAAGATGACATAGATTAAAAACAATATCAACATTTATTTAAATAATTAAAAGACATTAACATACATAAAAATGAGTTTATAAAAATTCATTAATTTGCATTTCATATTAAGAAATAAAAAGGATATAACTAACAATTACTTATCTAATATGAGAAATCCCCATGACACAAACATTGTTTCTCCAATAAAAATAAATATGAAGTTGATCATTTAGCAAAGTACTAGAGCTCATCAACATAACCAATAAACTAGCTGGGTCTTGGCATTCTGAAGAAAAACAGCAAAAACTTTAAAAAGGCTATTACGTCATTTATTATTCATCAGTCATCCCCTGTACGACATCTATTACTCGAACCATAATAGCATTCTTTCACTTAATAGTTCATAAAGAAATGTTCACCAAAGTTCCAACATATCACCACAGCATGTTGTCAATAAACTTGAAACGATGAAAGGCGAATTCAACTTAAAACAGAACTCCATTTCTCAAATACTTAGAAGACAACCGCAAGCCATTACCTATTACCACATGAACTTAACTTAACATTGAAAGAACATCTGCCGTACTTAACACTATAACATCAGCTGGAACAATGAACACCACAAGAGTTAAAAAGAACAGAAAGTCGAACTATTTATCTCCCGCCGATATTAGAATATTCGGCAGTACGCATGTCCGTACTCTCGTCCTCCAGTTCCCAAAGCTCAATGTGCCAATACGAAATAAGGGGGTGTGGATCGTGGAAGTACATCGTGATAACGTCACATCCGAACGCCCTCTAGTAGTATTGGCTGAAACCACTCAGAAGAGCATGAGCTAAGCTAGACATGTGGTCAATGATACGGCAGGTTATTGATTTTCAATTATTGTGAAGCGAAAGTAAAAATAAAAAGAACTATTTTATATATTAATAAAGTAAAAACAGAAAAGGAGTTATCTATTGTGAAAAGGTAAGTTTTTATTTCTCTTTAAGAATAAAAATAAAAATCCTGTTAAATAAATAAAAATAAGTAAAATATATGTTCACCAGAGGAATATTAATGTGGAAGTAGAAAAACAAGCATGTATATTAAATATGATTTAATTGTTAATTTAGCAAGGTGATAAGAACTAGGGTTCTAATTCCTGACACTAAGGTTCATCGGAGTCCAAAGAATACCGCTGGATGACGTGTACTATTCGTTACTGCTGACAACAGAAAGATTAGATATCTTATTACCTCTTTTTTGCGCACGTCCACGTCAGGTTCCTGATCCTCGAGAAACAGGGGAAATCACATTGGTAATATATTCTATAGCATCACTGTCACTGCTTTTAGAAGACAACGCATTCTGTAAATTCACATTATCGATGCGAAAATCTTCATCATTACTGTCATCACCACTCATATCTGAATCTAACTGCTCTAGGAGCGCAAGGCACTCCTCTGTACTCAATCCTCTCCACATTTTTTTATAAAGGAAAAAGACTACAATTTTTCGCAATCGAAATCTTCGAGAAAAACACTTCTGTGGAAAATGGTTTCAAATTTCGTTTTTGACCGTAGCTCTAGAAAAACGATTTTCCCTCCAAAAATTCTGTAGTACGCCATCGTTGCTAGAATGCGTGCGCATTTCAGAGAAGAGTCAGTATGCCTAGAAGAACGCCTCCCCCCCCCCCCCTAATTGAAGGCGCACGCGCAATAGAGAGAAGACTACCCCATGTCAGCCTTACTCATATCCTTAACACTCATATCCATAAGCACATATACATATTGTAATAGAATAATATGGCATGACTTACTGGTTTTTATTTTATTCCAATACTATTCTATCTTTATCTTATCTCCAATTCCTTTATTTTGTTTTTCCCTATTCCATGACATATTCCATCTTTAAATCGGTTACTTATTTGTTTACTTTCGATTTGAACACTTGCATGTGCGTTCATGGTTCGTGCGTTCACATCGCTTTCTTCCGTTTGATCGCGATTTGCGATCTTCTCAAATCGCAACTTACAAGTAGCCGTATCTCCCTTTTGCAAAGCAGGAACGCATTCGCTCAACTTCTGCAGACGCAAAGGGGCGTTGTCTTCTGGTGATATCTGGAATCGCGAGGGGTATTTAAATCAGTCGGTTTGTTTTGACTGCGGATGGTATGAGGATGTTTTGGTCTAGTAAAGGCCGTTTGTTGTCATAAATATTAGTTGTGAAAGTTCAATTGCAGTTTATCTTAAGTGGTGAAAGATGGTGTTGTTTTATGAAATAATTTCTGTTAGTCGATAACGGGAATGTGATGATGAATATGTTGCTGTCAGGAACTGTGTTAACATCCAAGGTTTTTTTTTTACTTTCTTTGAACTATTCCTGGACTTTATTTGTTCGTCATCGTCCGATTTGAAAATTTCTTCTTCCAGTTATGCCATGCTGAGTTGTTCGTTTTGCAAACCTGTACCGGTCAGTTAAACTTTACTTTACGTCATGCCATTTGTTTAATTAAGTATTTTTACTGTGTAAAATATGACTTTAATTTTATAGATAATATAATTTCAGAAATTATTTTTTTTTCGATGATTTTACCAGATATAATTTTTCTTTGTTTATTATTTCATATATGCATATATTTTTATTTTTTGAATATGTTTTTTTGAAAAATAAACGTTAGTTTATATTTTAATTAAATGCTTCTTTACTGACTTTATAACGCAACCACATATTGCCAATATTTATTTTCAGGTCACCATTTTTTAATTTCTCTACCTCTGCTTAAATTTTATTTAATTTTAGAACGGTTCTGGCCTCAGAACCGATCACCCCCCCCCCCTCTCCGTGTCGCTATATGTCATCGAAACAAAGTAAAACTGGAGTTTTTGTCATCGCGATAAAAATGTGTGTCCCCCCATGCGCAGTAATCAAAACCGAGATATGGCGAATTCAAAAACAGACTTTGTCTTGAAAATTTATCATTTTTCTTATGGAGGTCAAAATAACACCTGTTGGCTGTTTTAGGTATTTCTTTGATTATTTTTTTTAATAATTAATATAGAAAGATGAAACATTGTCACAGTACGCTTAATATAATTTTAGAAAAAGTAAAATAATATGAACTGCGGTGTTCGCTTACATGTTGAAATAAAGCATTGAAAATTGAAAAAAAAAATGCGAAATGACCCCAACGGCGCTTCTAGTGTTAAAGAACTAACATAAAAAATAATACAAATATTTTACACCTTGCATAAAAATATCCACTTCCCTTCTCTGCCTTCCCTAGGATAAAAAACTTAACACTTTGGGTTTTTTTAACTCACAGTAACAATAAGTAATCAACTGTTACACCCTTTTCTCCTTACCCTCACCCTTTTCCCTTAAGTCCTTTTTACCTTCAAATTTTCCTCTCCCAGCAGGAGGGGACAGTTCAGGTGAGATATATTGTTCATTCGTTTATTAGTATAGTGCATTAATTCGTAAGAAACTAATTCGTAAGAGTTCAAAGAAATAAATATGTCCACTGTGGTATTTGAATGTCTGCAAATTTAGTAGTGGGATTAACATGTTAGCTGCAAAAATGTCTCATTTCGGTAACATGATTCTTACATTACATCGTAAAAGGGGTTTAGTTGTTTACTAGGACGTGTTTTCAGACCACCTACATATGAAGTTGCACGTTACTTGAAAAATTATAATGATATGCAAGAGAGAGAAATTTTATAGGAGGATAAGATTTTTAGGAGGGATTTTCAGGCAGGGAGAAGTTGGTAAAATAAGATGTCGAGAGAGATAGCGGAAGTCTTTGAGAACTGGGTTTTGGTGCTCTCTCTGGAATAGAGAAGAAGTTTGGTGGCTAGGATATGAGCGCCGGTGTGGGGACAAGCACAATGCCCGACGAGGATTTTACTAGTGAATCTAAGAGGTGAGCGGGTTCCTTCTTGAATATTTTCGAGCAACCTTTTCGTATGCGAATTAAATTATATGGTTGGTTGGTTGATTTGGGTTTAATGGCACAAAATCCCTTAAGGGACATGCTGCGCCAAACCAAAGACTAAAAGTACAAATGTGAAAAAGAGAAAAAGTCAAAATATCTGGATGGGGTTTCCCATCCAGATATAGTTAAGCAAATAGGTTAAGAAAATAAAATACTTAAAATATTACAATGCAGCTAATCTGAATGTCATTAAAGGGCTTCCAAACCAAGATAGAGAAAAGATTATATATGAAAATAAAAACCTGCATGTTTTAAAAAGTTAAAGAGTGCCCCATGAGGTGTTTCCCCAATGAGGTTTGTCAAGATTGGTGATGATGAATTAAAATACAGTCTGTACAAGTGCCGGAGCCCCGGACAGTCAGTTAAAAGATGATGAATGGTCAGATGATCAAAATGGCAATGAGGACACATGGGTGCATCCTCTCTGAGTAATAGATGATTATGAGTGATCTTAGAGTGACCTATTCTCAGACGAGTCAGAAGAACATCTGTTTTCCTGGGGTAGATTGGAGGCCAGATCATTATTGTAGGTTTGATACGGTGCAATTTATTATTATGTTCTAAATCCCAACTCTCTTGCCATTTATTTTGAATAAAATGATTAATAATTAGTTTAACGTCTGAGAATGGTATTTTGTAATGCAAAGGATTAAGTGCAAGTTTTGCCGCCTCATCTGCTTTCTCGTTTCCAGGTATACCCATGTGTCCAGGTACCCAACAAAATAAAATATTATAACCACGTCTTGTCAAATTATTATAAAAGTCTAGGATGGATGAGATATACGGATGCTTTTTAAAAGATTTAATTGCGTCAATAGAACTATTTGAGTCAGTATAGATGATGAAAGATGTGTTATGATGATGAGATATGTATAACATGGCCCTCTCTATTGCAATTAATTCGGCAGTAAATATAGATGTATAAGGATGAAGTTTATAACTGAGAGTCATACCATCACAATATATACCACAGCCAACAGTATTTCCATTGTTTGAGCCATCTGTATAAATGTCTAAGTAATTGCTATAAATATCTCGCTGTGCAGCAAAAAGGCATTTAAAGATCACAGGGGTTAGATTCTTTTTTTCATAGCCTTTAAAAGGATGAAGGATTGCGATAGCAGGTGGATTCCAAGGAGAGTAGATATGCAATGGACAAGTACTCACCTCAAAATTATTCAGAGGGCCATTGCTGATTATGTTTCTCATTCTTACACCAAAAGAAGGCACACAAGATGGGCGATTCTGATAAAGAGTATCATTGTCAGAGTTTAAAATATATGTATGAAGTGGATGACTAGGATGTGAAAGGATACGGTAAAACAACTGCAGAGAAAGTTTTTCACGAGTACAATGTAATGAAGGTTCATTACAGTCAACATATAAGCTTAAAACAGGTGAAGTACGAAATGCACCAGAGCAAATACGAAGTGCGCTATGGTGCACTGTGTCAAGTTTATTAAGAACAGACTTACAAGCAGAACCATAGACCTGGCAGGCATAGTCAATTTTTGCACGGATCATAGCACGATAAATCTTTAGAAGAGAGGTTCTGTCTGCTCCCCATGAAGTATTAGAAAGTACTCTAAGTAAATTAAGCGATTTTTCACATCTTGTCCGTAATTGTAAAATATGTGGTAAGAAGGTTAGTTTTTTGTCAAAAATCAGCCCTAGATATCGAACGTTGTCCACAACAGGAATTTGGGTTGATCCGATAAAAATTTCAGGGTCTGGATGCAGATCCCTACGTCTACAAAAATGCACACAGGAAGTTTTGTCATGAGATATAACAAAGCCATTTTTATTAGTCCAATTAAGAATACTTCTAATAGCAATTTGCAATTGTCTTTCGATAAAACGTATATCCTCTCCCATACACATAATCCGGAAGTCGTCAACATATAAATCTCCTTTCACTGAAGGAGGAAGCTGATTGAGAATATCATTTATTTTAATAGCAAAGAGGGTGACACTCAGGACACTGCCCTGGGGAACACCCTCTTCTTGTACATAAAAACTAGAAAGAGTTCCCCCAATACGTACTTGGAAAATTCGCATTGCAAGGAAGTTTTTGATAAAGATAGGAAGATTCCCACGCAAGTCCAGGTTAAAAAGGTCGCGGAGTATTCCATAACGCCATGTTCTGTCATAGGCTTTCGCCATGTCAAAAAATACTGAGACCAAATGCCTGCGTTTAAGAAAAGCTGTTCTTATGTAGTGTTCAAGGTGGATTAAATTATCGATAGTAGATCTACCACGTCGGAAACCACTTTGAAAAGCGGCAAGGCAGTTGTTTGTTTCTAAAACATGTATGAGGCGGCAATTGACCATCTTTTCGAGAAGTTTGCAAAGGCAACTTGAAAGGGCAATAGGCCTGTAATTATTAGGATCAGTTGCATCTTTTCCAGGTTTAGGAAAGGGTATAACGATGGCTCTGCACCAAGCATTAGGGAAAATGTGTTCTGTCCATATTCTGTTAAAAAAAGAAAGCAGATTATTAAGAGAAAGTGGAGAGAGGTGCTTGAGCATGACATAAGTGATGCCATCATGTCCAGGAGCAGATAAACGACTGTCATGCAAGCATTTTAAAAGTTCTGATAAAATAAATGGTTTGTTGTATGAAAATGAATTATTACTATTAAAATTAATACTGATCTTTTCAGTCTGTCTTTTATAAGATAAAAAAGGTTCAGGATATGAATCTGAATTTGAAATGGAAGCTAGGGTATTCCCTATTGTCTCAGCTATGTTTTTGGTAGAAGTGATGGTTTGACCGTTCAGTTTTAAAATTGAAATATGGCTTTCAGGATACAGACCCATGCAGTTTTTCACCCTTTTCCAAAGCTCTTTACTGGATGAGTTAGAATTTATGCTTGATACATATCTAATCCAGGATTCACGCTGGCTTTTGCGCCTTATTCGTCTAGCCTCTGCCTTTGCTTTTTTAAATGCTATATAATTAGTGTTGTTGGGGTACCTTCGAAATATGCCCCAAGCTTTTTGTTGTT
The DNA here is from genome assembly GCA_964019185.1 of Maratus speculifer. Taxonomy (NCBI): domain Eukaryota; kingdom Metazoa; phylum Arthropoda; class Arachnida; order Araneae; family Salticidae; genus Maratus; species Maratus speculifer. Next base: position 254,087,692 of record OZ025301.1, read on the forward strand.
TTTTCTTTGCCATTTGGCAGTCGTTATTCCACCATGGCTTTCTATGTTTGTGTGTAGTAGAAGTTTTTGGAATGGTAGCATCAGCAGCATTGATAATACAATCAGTTATATTATCAAGTGCTTTGTCAATGTCACCCACTATCATGCTGTTTGTTATATTTGCAAGCATAGTAAATGCTGGCCAATTGGCTCTGTCATATATGTATCTTTTGGTATAGTTATTAGAATCTCCATCTGGAGTAGTCAATGAAATAAAAGTAGGAAAGTGGTCACTGCCGTGCAGGTCACTTGAGACCCAGAAGTTCCATAAAGGATAGAGAGAAGGGGAGCAGATTGTTAGATCTATTGCATGAAAAGTTCGGGTTGGCTCGTGAAAATATGTGTAGTCACCATTATTTAACAGGCATAGCCCATTGTCAGAAATTAGTTTCTCTATTGTATCACCACGTGTATTATTGTCGGAGTTACCCCATAATTGGCTATGGGCGTTAAAGTCCCCAATGATAATGAGGGGAGTGGGGAGTTGGGAAAGAAGATCATCAAGGTGTGCTGAGTTAATGGTTTGGTTAGGTGGCAGATAGATGGTACAGATTGTAATGAGACGTTTAATGTGTACTCTGATTGCTACAGCTTGTAAATTTGTGTTTAATTGTATATGAGAGTGGGGTAAGCTGCGAGAGATGAAAAGAGCCACCCCACCGGTGGCCCTATTACTACTAGTAAAGTCTTTTCTATAAGTAACATAGTTGCGTAATTTCGCTTTGTCATTAGGTTTTAAATGTGTTTCCTGGAGAGCTAGGCATAGAGGTTGATGGTCAGAGAGAATGTTGCGGATTTCGTCATGTTTATTGTGATAACCACGGCAGTTCCAAGAGATAATGTTAGTCATGAATGAGGATGTTAGATAAATGTATCTATGTCATTATGTTCGGAGGTAGTAGACATGCTACTATCTCCATCGTCTAAAGCTTCATCCCGTTCAGGATGAAGGTGTAGAGCGTCATCATCCATACGAGATTCATCTATTTTATTTTTCTGTTTTTGGTTTGTTTCACTTTTAGGTGTTTCAGTTTTTTTCTTTTTTGTTTTATTTTCAGGAGCTTCAGATCTATGGTTTGGTTTCAAAGGTGTCGATCTAGTTATATTTTGAGGGAGCGGAATTTGGGGAAGTTTAGAGTGTACTGATTCTGGAGAGACAGTTTGGTCAGGCACAGATTCTTCAAATACAATATTTTCATCATCATCCGAGTCACTGCAGCACAACTCGGCATCCATAACTTCATCCGCGTAATGCTTCAGCTGTTTGGGATCTTTAATATTTTTTATAACTGAACTGATGCCCGATTTTTGTCTCCCCTTCCCCACAGTCTTCCACTGCAGAGAGACTGGAGTTGAGTTTTTCTTTTTTGTCGTTTGTATTGGAGGTTTTTTTAGATTTTGTTTTTTGGTGATATCAGGTTTCTGTGGTATGGTGGTATTCGTGGCAGCTTTTGTTTTAGTTTGGGATATAGATGAATTACTAGATAAAGCTGTTAATTTTTTATGTTTCTTCTCTATGTCATTTATTTTTGCTGGTTCAGAGGATGGTGTGTTGGTTGATTGTGTTACGGTAGATTTATCGTGTGGATATGAGACATCAGTTTGTGTAGCCATGTGTCTTATGGCTGTTGATTGCTTCTTGAGTAAGCTGGAGTAGGTAATTCCGACAGATGGGGTTCTATTTTCAACTTGTTTATGGGCATCAGGATAAGATAAATTCTGAGTAATTTTTATAGTGACTATTTCTTTTTCACGGTTCCAGTTAGGGCATTTGCGGGAATATGCAGTATGATTTCCTTTACAGTTGACGCAGCATTCGGATTTTTCGCATGAGGTGTTGTCATGGCCGACCTCTGCACAACGTGCACAGGTGAGAGATCCACGACAGTTTGTTTTAGTATGACCGTAACGCTGACATTTAAAACAGCGGGTGGGATTTGGTATATAGGGTCTGACTTTACAGTTTAGATATCCTGCTTTAATTCTAGGTGGTAGAGTAGTGCTATTGAAGGTCAGAATAATATGTTTCGTGGGAATTATCTGTTCGTTTTTACGGATGGTGATACGGCATACATCTATTACATTTTGGTCTCTTAAATTTTCTAAAAGTTCATCTTTGGTTGAGTATAAAAGATCAGGTTCTGATATTACTCCGCGACTTGTATTTAAAGTTCTATGTGCTTGTACGGAAACAGAAAAAGTGCCTATTGTAGTGCAATTAGAGAGATATTGTGATTGTTTGGTTGTAGAAACCTCAACCAGCAAATCACCAGATTGTAATTTTTTGAGAGAATGACCATCTCCCAAGACAGACTGAAAGGTTTTAGAGATAAGAAATGGTGAAGTTTTTTTAAAAGAGCAATCAGAGTGACTATCAGTACGTTTCACAATAAAAAAGTGAGTAAATGAAGAAGACAGAGCAGTTTGTTGCTCTCCACTAGGGAGAGAAGTAGAAGGAAAAGAAGTGTTTCCATCCATATTTAAAAAAATAGAATTCAGACCCCGGCCGCACCACCCTCTCCCGAGCCCTACAAGGGGATGCACATTCGTGCACCAGTGCTAACCAGGGCCCATACGGTCACAAGACAACCCTATGTCAGTCTCCACCCTTAACGAGATGACTAGTAGTTGCTCGATCACTTGATCCCTAGAGCCAGTGACGAAAGTCAGCTGACCAGCCGATTGATGCATACGGGACCAAATGCACCTCCCGTCTACCTGAAGCAGAGGCCAAAGTAGTGTGTTGGTTTCCCTCAACTACCAGGATCCCCCTTTCCAGGGACACGGGTCGCCACGCACGGCCAACACGTGGGTGGTTTACAATTCTCCATGAGTCGATATGCAGGATGACATCGGCTCATACAGAATTGCCCTCACCTCCGAAGAGGAAACCACAACGAGAGTGAAACAAAGAGGAAAGGAAGACCAGAGGAGTAAGAGGAAGAGGAAAGGAGAAAGATCACTCAGGTGCCCCGGGGTTGTGAAGCCCGTGAATACCTAAAGAAGGTACCCCCTGGGGGGAATTAAATTATATATCTGTAAATTTAGGCATCCTTAAAATCCTGTGTTATATTATTAATCAGAATCCCAATAAATGCATTAGAAGAATAACAGTGTATTTATCATGCTTTAATTATAAATAAAGTGTCATTATCTTTATGTTTAGACTCTTATGTCTTCTAAAACATCCGACTCTAGAGCCTGGGAAACTTTCTAATGTAAACAAATAAAATAAAGTAAACTAAAGCTAACATTAGTCAGACAATATGTATTTGTCATCATGAATTCTATTCATGCTGAGGATGCTCGGCTGTTCCTTTTCTAAGTCATTTTTCTCCGTAAGTAAATATGATTACCATATTATTCCAACAGAAAACAATCGATCAGTGTTTCCTCTTTTCCTATAAAAGCATAGGACCTTTAAAATAACAGATTTTTTTTTTAATTTACGTTGATTTTCAGGTACCTGTCAATCAAAGAAGATTGTTATGAGAAAAAATTTCATTATAATGAAATACAGTAGACTCCCTGAAATTCACACAGCTTGGAACCAGAGGTTTTGCAGATTTCTGGTCATTGCTTTGTTTACATTTTTTAAACAATAATTTGAATGTAATTAATAATGCAATCGAAAATATAATGAATGCCTACAATATATAATAAATCTAATAAGTAATGTAATAAGCTAATAATAAGATAAAATAATTAAAATATTAAAAGCAAAGATCAAGTTATTAATCAATAATGTACAATTAAATATTCATTATAAAGATTTAATGTATTTTTCTCAAATTATTTAATGAAATTTGCCTCTAAAAATACATTACTAATTCACATCAAAATCATAAAAAAAGGAAGTTTTATTTAAGGTTTAGCCAGATTTAATAACCAAAAAAAGTTTGATTAATGCATAAACATGTTTGGTTAGAAGATTGTGATTATCAGTGATGCCAGCAATATCTTGATTTTTTTTAGAAATAAATTCAATCTTCCTTCACGAAAAAAACTTGAATTCGGTAATATTAAAAAAATACAAATAAAAAAATATATAGAATTGATATAAAGCTAAAAAAGTCAAATTTTGTCCCTATATCTGAATTGAATGTTTCATTGTTTACATCTGTAAATTATGTGCGGATTTTAGAGAGTTGCGGATTTTGAGTCTACTGTATGTACATTTTTTACAGATAATTGAAGAACTCTGTTTAATTCACCAGCTTAGAAATAGTAATTTCTGCAAATTTTATGCATTTATTCATTAAACACAAATGTGTCCATCAAATTTGTTTGTTAAAAGAAGAAAAAATATTTAAAAAATTATATCTAAGTAAGAAGTTTTAAAAATGTGGTATTACTTTTGAAACAATTTTTAAAAACCATACAATTTTATTTTGTGTATTTTTGGCATCGGGCTCGGATTTTAAATCATTGGGTTCGAAAAATGAGCCCGAACTCATCTCTAAAGTGAATTGATAATTCTACCATGTTATTGGCCTGAGGCATGGAGGAAGGGGGGAGGGATTGAGGTAACATTTCCACGACATTGGTATTGGTATGGCCATAACGCTGGCATTTAAAACATCAGAGGGGGTTTGGTATATATGGTCGGACTGGGCAGTTTAGATACCCAGCTTTAATTCTTGTTGGCAATGTTGGACTATTGAAAGTTAGAATGATGTGTTTAGTAGGAATTATCTGCTGATTTCTATGGATGGGGATACGGTGGACATCAATGATATTTTGGTCTTTTAAATTTTCTAGAAGTTCATCTTCGGTGGAGTATAAAAGGTCAGGTTCGGATATTACACCGCGGCGTGTATTTAAAGTTTTATGAATTTGTACAGCAACAAAAAAGGTGCCAATTGTTGAGCAATCAGAGAGAAGTTGAGATTGTTTTGCTGTAGAAACCTCAACTAGCAAATCGCCGGATTGTAGTTTTCTGAGAGAATGACCATCTCTCAAGAAGACTGAAATGTTCTAGCAATGAGAAAAGGTGAAGCTTTTTTAAAGGAGCAATCAGAGTGGCTATCAGTACGTTTGATGATAAAAAAGCGAGTGAAGGAGGAAGTCTGTACACTTTGTTGCTCTCCACTAGGGAGAGAAATAGAAGGTAAAGTTTTTCCATCCATATTAAAGAAAAATAAAATTCAGGCCCCAGCCGCACCACCCACTACGAAGCCCAACAACGGGATGCACATTTGTGCACCAGTGCTAACTAGGGCCCATACGGTCACAAGACAAATCTATGTCAGTCTCCACCCTTAACGAGATGACTAGTATTTGCTCGATCACTTGATCCCTAAAGCCAGTCAGTGTCAAAAGTCAGCTGACCAGCTGATTGGTACATACAGGACCAATATGCACCTCCCGTCTACCTGAAGCAGAGGCATAAGCAGTGTGTTGGTTTCCCTCAACTGCCAGGATCCCCCTTTAAAAGGACACGGTTCGCCACGCACGGCCAACACATGCAGACATGCTACAGGCTCAGCAAGAAAAAAGCTGAACTTTCATGGCCTCACAGACTTTTGGCGAAATCTGCGTTTTTCTGCAATTTTTTAACGAAATTAGCGTTGTTCGCGACCAACTGACAAAAATTGCACTTTTTCTCCCACAGCCTTTTTAATGAAGTTTGCATTTCTCCAAAATCCTTTAGCGAAATTCGCGATTTTTCGTCAAAATTTGCGTATTTTCCGCGATCTTTCGTCAAAATTTGCGTATTTTCCGCGATCTTTCGTCAAGATTTGCGTATTTTCCGCGATCTTTCGTCAAGATTTGCGTATTTTCCGCGATCTTTCGTCAAAATTTGCGTATTTTCCGCAATCTTTCCTCAAAGTGTGTGTTTTCTGCGATCTTTTGTCAACGTATGTGTATTTTCTGCGATCTTTCGTTAAAATTTCCGTATTTTCCTCGATCTTTCGTCAAAATTTGCGTATTTTCCGCGATCTTACGTCAAAATTTGTGTGTTTTCTGCGATCTTTTGTCAACATATGTGTATTTTCTGCGATCTTTCGTTAAAATTTCCGTATTTTTCTTGATCTTTCGTCAAAATTTGCGTATTTTCCGCGATCTTTCTACAAAATTGAATCATTTTCCACGATCTTTCGACAAAATACGATTATTTGACAAAATTAAGAGTATTTTTCTGCAACCTGTTCAGAAAAATCATGTTTTCCCAGCAATTTTTTGACGAAAATCACGTCTTGTTCGTGATCATTTAACAAAAATCGTGTTTTTTCTCGCGATCCTCTGAAGAAAATAGTATTTTTTCCGCGATTGTTTGATGATTTTATAGTTTTTTTTTTCGATCCTTTGGAGAAATTTGCGTTGTTTCTGCAATCCTTTGGAGAAATTTTCTTAATTTAGCGCCGTTTGACTCGCGTTTTTCTTGTATTTCATCATTACCCCCACCCCTCCTTCATATAAATGTCAACAAATTTTAATGCATATTTGCATTGATCCCAGGGATAATAAAATTCGTCGCCGAAAAAGCGGAATTCCGCGGAAAAGTAGCATGTCTGCACGTGGGTGGTTTACAATTCTCCATGAGTCGACATACAGGATGATATCGGCTCATACAGAACTGCCCTCACCTCCGAAAAGGAAACCACAATGAGAGTGAAACAAAGATAAAGGAAGACAAGAGGAGTAAGAGGAAAAGAAAAAGAGATAGATCACTCATGTGCCCTAGAGTTGTGAAGCCTGTGAATACCTAAAGAAAGTATCCTCCCTGGGGGGGGGGGGGGTCACACGGGAGGGAATGTGCAATTTGCACAACAGCCATACGTTGTCGAGGAAGAATCCATATTCAACCAGAACCCTTGCAGCCCAGGTATGGTTTGCAGTAAATGTGTGGGCTGGCGTCGTAGGAGACGATCTGGTGGGACCATACCTGTTGCCGAATCGTCTACGGGATCCTGAATATCTGATCTTCTTGCAGCGAGTATTGCCGCAGTTGTTGGTCGATGCCCACATTCCCGCTGCCAGGCGTTCGACCATGTGGTTTCAACATGATGGTGCCCCTCCCATTACAGCAATGACGTACGTCTGCACTTGAATATAACGTATGGGCAAAGGTAGATCAGGCAGGGTGGTCCAGTGAATTGGCCCGCTCGATCGCCCTGACCTCACTTGCTTCGATTTCTACGTATGGAGGTACATGAAGTCTCTGATCTACGAAACTCCCGTTGACGTTGAAGAGGAACTTGAGGCGCGCATAGTGGTAGCTGCTGGAGAAGTGATGGAGAAGCCCGATATTTTCAAAAAGATGAGAAATTCAATGCGCCGGAGATGTGAGGCTTGCATCACGGCTGGATGTCGGAATTTTGAGCACTTACTTTGATGATAACGTCTCTTTAAGTTGTTTATGCCTTGTTTTGGCTGTACTTAGAATAATAAATGTATTCTAATCCTGTTCGTGTCATTTCTTTGGGTTTTGTGCTGCCCGTACCACCTAAGTGTAAAAAAAAGCAATTCAATACGTACATGAAATTTCGCTACTTATTCATTCTGGACGATTCCGATTTTGAGATAAACATTTAAGTGACTGTTCAAACTTTGCTAAACATTCAACATAACTACAAATATCCCGTCAAAAAATACTGGTTGTTCATTACTCCAAAGTTTGAAGTACGTTTTGCAATCGCCTTTTGCAGTAAAACCTTACAATAAAATGTTTTGTATCACATTCACCTTTTGCTGATTTTCTGCTTCTTTCTTTTGCGTTTTTTTTCCATTTCTTTTAACCATAACTTGCAAACAAAGCATTTCCAACATTACATTCCCATGCGATTACAAGTAGTTTTTACATCTCTAACACTTCCTGCAAGTATGCTGGTCTGTTAGTAAAACACCCAGGGATAATGTCGATGAAATGTCGGAAAAGTATCGGCGGCGCCCTGAATCTAAAAATGAGGACGCCAAAACTGTATGTCATTTTGAATAAATCAATTACTAAGGGAATGATCTACACTCAAACCGCAACAAAATCGATTACTTTGCTCATTGATTATGAGCGTTTTAACCCCCCCACCCCTTGTTCACAGCTCAATTTGCACATCTTAACCTTTTGGGATGATTCTATATTTGTACTCAAAATTTAAGTTAAGGTCCAATCTTTAGAAAACTTAACAGAATAAAAAAAGAAATCAGTAAAACGTAGTTGTTCGTACTCCAAAGTCCACAGTGCCCTCTACCGTCATTTTTGACAGTTCCCTTTAAAAAAAATTTTGGACAAACTTTCGATTTAAACAAAGTTTACAGCGAAAATTGGAAATGAATCGACCTTTTTTTCCGTGTTTTATTATCGCTTGATCTTTTGGACGCTAAACTTTGATGCCCCCTGGCTCCTATAGAAGACGTTTGCGCCCCATGGTTTCCTATATCCTAATGTTTGTCATCATGCCTTCTATCACCCCTTACAATTTGTCCACACTTCACTGAAACACCCTGTATATATTTCTTAATAGGGCACATTAAACAAGTAGTTAGCATTGACTTCATTGTACAGTCAAGAGATAAGATAAAAAAGAAAGCATAGTTTACAAACTGCCATAAAACAAAAAATAAAGAAATAAAAGGAAATACCTATTTTACAGAAAATATCTTTCTTCAGTTTAAATAAAAGTTTAGGGTATGTTTTTCATGAAAAAAATTCAAATTTTAAGTGTTTTTTGTGGGTTGGGATAAGGGATCTTAGGCTAGAATTTAATAATAATGATATTTTAATTTGCAAAAAATTAGCTAATTCAAATATTTATGGGTCTCTCTTGAGCAGGAATCTTAAGATTTTAATATTATTAATGAATTTCTTTATAATAATCCCAAATCTTCATTGTTAATTAGCTTTAATATTAATAGTTTCAGTTTTCTTTTGCAGGAAACATCTTTGAATAAGGAAAGAAATGACATATTATTAACAACAAAGCCATCAATTGACATGTCAATGGTGAGTTCTAAACTATAATTTTCATTACTGCTTAAGTCATTGAAAGTATTTAAAAAACAATTTTTGAAAAAATGCAGTGACTTACAGAGCTTTGGCAATTATTTGGGTAATTTAGAAATCATTTTAAAGTTTATCCTGATTTCTAATCAGAAATTAATCTCAATGTGTCTATTTAGTATTACCCTTGACAATGAGCTAAATACCACATTTCCAATACTTCGTATTTGTTCTAAAATTTGCCAACTCCTCTGTTCCATATTTTGATGTTGAATGTAATATTGTATAATGGTTTTTTATGTATGGGTGATTCTACGATAAGATGTAATTTGCACGGCAGTCCGTTTAAAACAGATTTTTTATTCTATATGTTGCTATTTTTTGCAATGAATCACATCATCTTAATATACTTTATTAAATAACATCACGATTGAATGATGATTGAAACATTTTTCTGAAATTTCTTACAAAGTCTAAAAAAGTCTCTCCCCTGGCATGTCCCCTTGCCGGTTTCAATTTATGTATTTAAAACAATACATGTATTTTTTCCATCAGATGCTTAGCTAAAGTATGTTTAATTGGAATTTAAGTAATTATACTTACGTATTATAAAATAAAAAATGAAATAATTTTGTTAATTTCAAATAATTTTTAAAATTAACTTTTGTCCCGCTTTTTTTGTGTATCTACCCTGTCAAATTTCGTTCTGCTGAAACAAATATAAATTCAAGAATGGCTATATTGGAAGTAACGTTTAAGGACATCTATCGGCTTGAAGTCAGCAATACTAAACGCGCAAGTCATATAAGCATCGCCATTTTTAGTTGTTGCGATTTGACTGTGCAGTGTAGCGGTTTTGCACGGTGATCGTGTATCTCCCCTGGTAAGTCATAAAACTTATAATATTCATTTAATTCAATTGCATTTACTGCTCTAATAATTAAAGTGAAATACACATTTAACACAAAAACTAATTCAATCAGTTGAACAATTTGAATTTACATGAAAATGTATCTCCGCTGCTCTATTTCCCCTGGCAAAATAACTGCCAGGGAAGCAAGTCACTGACCAGAAAAAGTTATAAAATATGTATAAAGTGACTTGCCCTTATATGAAAAAGTAAATAAACGGGGGAAAAATCATAATTTAAAGGTTTTTGATCAAACTCAAACTTTTTTCTTTGGTCAAATTCTCTGTTTTTGAAGCTCTTATCGTAGAATCACCCATATATATTTAATTATTTTACAGGCTAAAGAAAGAATTAAAAAAAATTATAATTTTCAAACTATCACAAAAAAAAGTAAAATGAAATACCTATTTTACAGAAATTTACACCTTCAATTTATTAGAACAAAAGCTTAGGGTGTGTTTCATTAAAATATTCCATCAAATTCTAAATGTTTTTTATTGTGTGTGTGTTGGGGGGGGGGGGGGAGCTTAGTGTAATTGCATTTTTGATTAATGTTGATTTCTTTATTCATCAAATTAGATAATTCAAACATTTTATGGACTCCCCTTGTAAGGAAAATTAAGATTTAACCATTATTACTTTATTAAGATGTAATCTCATGGCAGAACATCCTTAATATTGACACATTAAATTTTCACTGTTAATTAACTTTAGTTTTAATAATTTCATTTTTCTCTTGCAGGAACTATCTTTCAAAGATAGTCATAGAATGACGAACTACTGATGAATTATTGACAATTAAGCCATCAATTGACATGTCAATGGTGAGTTCTGAACTGTAATTTCCAATGCTGTTTAAATCCATTGAAAATATTAATAATTATTCATAAAATTAATTTTTGAGAAAATATATAAATTTACAGAATTGCTAACCTGAATGGTTAAAAGAAATTATCTGCATAAGTGAAAATTGCAATCATTTTTGCATACATAATTTCTTAATTATGCACTTAAAAAAGAAGTTAGCATTTAATTTATTGATAAAAATAAAAATTTTAAGTTACAAACTATCACACAAAATTATAATAAAAATAAAAGGAAATATCTATTTGACTGAAAATGTCTTCCTTTATTTTATGCTAAATAAAAGCTTAGGCTTTTGTCTTTTTCATTCAGAAAATTGTACCAAACTGTAGAATTAGTGTTTATTTTTATTTAATCATTTTTGGAGGAGTCGGTGTAATTGTTTAATGCACACATTTTATTTTGTTAAAATTAAATAATTTAAAGTTTTAATTGATTGAGCTTAATTTTTAAGATTTGTATATGATTATTTCTTAATGCACATAAACTAATAAGTTGAATTTATTCTAGAATCAAGCACATATCAAATCTTTTGTATTCTAAGTAGCTGCTGCATTAATCTTTTATGGTTTTCTTTCAAAGGAAAATGTTGACCACATTAAAAAAAAATGTCTTGCTCTCCATTGAGAATGTGAACCTGAGACGGCAGATAAAAAGAACATCCAGAGACTTCGATGAAGCTCGTAAAAAAATTAAAGAGCAAGAAAAAATCATTAAAAATCAAGAAAAAACGATAAAAGATTTGAATTCTTTGATCCAGAGCTTAAAGGAAAAAAATATGTCTGATCAGTATGGTATTGATCGATTTAATGCAGTAACATCAGCAAATAAAGAATTCCTTTTGAGGCAACTTTCTACTGTTACTACTGGTGTTAAAAAGCCTAATGTTTACTCAGCTGAATTACGAGCTTTTCCACTAACGCTACATTTTTATTCACCAGCAGCTTATAATTACATTAGGGAAAAATTTAACAAAGCTATACCACATGAAAAAACTATTTCAGCATGGTACAAATGGATTGATGCATCATCAGGTTTCACCTCTGAATCTTTCAATATGTTAAAACATACTGCAGGGTTCATACAGAGTTTGCTAAATGAAAAATAAGGACTCTGTAAGGACTTTGTAAGGGCTTTGTTAAAAGAAAAATAAGGACTTCCTAAAGTTAAAAAAGAAAAGTACATATAATTACTTACATTAAATTTTAATCGTAATAGATTGAAATTTTACATAAAACATAATTATGTAATTATATAACAAAATATGTTGTAACATTAGTTGGCTAGCAACTGTTTTTTAGCATCTATTTCTTTGGTCAGGGAGGAAATTTCTTCCTTTTTTCTTTTGCAGATTTTCTACAATTGTTCGATTTTATAAATAATTGAATAGCTTTAGTTGATTCAGCTTTATCAGCTAATTCATTGGCCTTATTTTCTAACTCTGATACTTCTTTTTCAAGAAGCCATATTTTTTCTTTATAAAACCTTAGTCATCTTCAATTAATTTCCTTTTATTTCCTGCAGAGGAAGACTGTTGCTGTTAACCATGCTACACATATCCAGTGAAATAATAAGACTACGACCAAACACAGATCAGCGGATGCCACTGGACTTGAAAAATCTTGGGTCCCGGGGACCCAGGACTTCTAAAATTCTGGATTTCTTTTTTACAAAAGCGAGCCCCCACTAATAAGTCATATTTTTAAATGCAAAAATTGAACTTGTTCATTTTCAAAAGAAAAAATTAAATGCAATAATTATTGTTTTAATAATAATATATAAATAATTAAAACCAATATTATTTTTTTTTAAACTATTAAGAGAAATTTTCTTTACTTTTTAAAAAATAAAAGTGCAAGGTACAAATTGAATTATAAAATAATGCTTATTTGATTGTAGAAGATAATAAATGTCATTGTTCTCATTTCTTTTAAAAAGGGGCAAAACTGATTTATTGAGAAATACATTTTTCCTGAAAAAAGAATACTTTTGTTGAGTAAAAGGGTACTTTTTGTTAAATGAATAGGTATTTTCAGAAGTTACATTCACTCAGAAAGATTTGGAACAATCAAAAACAGATTGTGAAGTAGGAAAATCTTTTTGGAGCAGCAAAAAGAAATAATTTAGAAGCAGGAAAGTTAGCTTTTGGAACAAAAAAATTCTGTCCTGGCATTAACTTTTTTTTTTCGCCCCTTTGACGAAAATTACGTTTTAAAGCGATCTTTTGAAGAAATTTGTCGTTTTTTCGCGATTTTTTTTTGTCGAAATTTGCCGTTTTTTCGCGATTTTTTGAAGAACTGTGCCATTTTTTCGCGATCTTTTGACGAAATGTGCCGGGCTTTCGTGATCTTTTGACGAAAGTTACCGTTTTATCACGATTTTTTGATAAAAATTGCCGTTTTTCGCGATTTTTTTTGACAAAATTTGCCGTTTTATCGCGATTTTTGGACGAAATGTTCGTTTTTTCGCGAGTTTTTCAGGAAATCTACCTTTTTTTCGGGTTATTATATCAAAATTATACATTTTTTCGCGAATCTTTTGACGAAATTTCTAGGAAATTATTCGTTATTTTGCGATTTTTTAGCGAAATTTGCCTTTTAGCGATTTTTTAACGAAATGTGACGGTTTTTCGCGATCTTTTAACGAAATGTGCCGGTATTTCGCGATCTTTTGACGAAAATTACCGTTTTATCACGATTTTTTGATGAAAATTGCCGTTTTTTGCGAATTTTTTGACTAAACTTGCCGCTTTATCGCAATTTTTGGACGAAATTTGTCGTTTTTTCGCGAATTTTTTGACAGAATTTGCCGAAAATTATTCGTTATTTCGCGATTTTTTAACTAAATTTCCCTTTATGCAATTTTTTGACGAAAATTACGCGTCCCGCGGGACGCATAACTCCATTTTTTTTATTCCGTCGCCGATTTCTTGCGTATTTTATGCGCTATAGCGCGTCGGCGGAATCCCTGGGATTAGAGAAAAGATTGGCGCAATTATTTTGCGAAATATGTTTTCTTTGTTATTCATTTCTCTATTTCAAAGAAAAGGAAATATTAGATGGTGAATATTGATTACGATTGGTGTTTGTAAATACGAGGTTTCTACATCGCAATCGGAAAACAAAAGAGGCAGCTTTAATGTCCAATCAGAAATAAGAGAATTATAACAAAGAAACTTGATTTTTTTTTCTCAGCTGCCATATTTGGCAGATTATGAATGTTTTAAGGGTGATTCTGGGTGATTTTTTTTTTCGGAAATTCACATCACATCGCATATTCGGAAATCGGAGGCGAGGGGGGGAGAGGGGATTCTGCGAGTTCCCCTCCCCCTGGTTTTACCGCTATCTTTTAACGAAATCGGCGTTATATCCGAAATCTTTAGACGAAATCGACGTTTTCCCGCGGTCTTCAGACGAAAATCAGTGTTTTTTCTGCGATATTTGGTGAAATTGCCGTTTTTTCCGTGATCCGCACAGGAAATTCGCGTTTTTCAGGCTCTTTTGACAAAGTTCGTTGACAAAAACATCTACGAAATCGTCGTTTTCCCACAAAATATTGACGAAACGTATGTTTTTTCGGCGACCCTTTCATGAAATTTGCATTTCTCCGCGATTGTTTTTTTCCGCGCGCAAAACCATACAAGTTGGCAACTATGCGGAACTGATAACCCAATTTAAAATTTTCGGAAGAGGATGCCTTAAACTTTCGGAAATTTCGGACGAGAATCACCCCTGGAATGTTTGACGATTTTTTTTAAACATTTTACGGATCGCGTTAACATTAAGCTCACGTTAAAAAATAAGGACTTTCAATAAAAAATAAGGACTTTAAGGATCCTTATTAAGGACTATTGAAATATAAGGAGTTTATAAGGACTTTTAAGGTCCGTGCGAACCCTGTTACTGTTGAAAATATCCCATACACTATTGCCTGTTCCTTAGTAATGGATGAAATGGCCATACGTGAACATCTTGAATGGGATGGACAGAAACATCATGGGCAGGTTGATCTTGGTTTTGAAACAGAGGAGGACAATCTTCCCACTGCTAAAAATGCTTTTAATTTTATGATGGTAAGTGTCAACTGTAACTGGAAAATTCCTGTTGGTTATTTTTTAATTGATGGGCTTAATACAGTACAAAGATCTACTCTTATAAATCAGTGCCTTACACTTCTGCATGATACTGGTGTTAAAGTTGTCTCCTTGACTTGTGATAGATTGTCATCAAATATTAGCGCAGCTAGAGAACTGGGGTGTAGTTTGATGTTGATAACATGAAAACTACTTTCAAACATCCTGTACCAGATGCTGATGATGTTGCATTTATTTTAGACCTTTGTCCTATGTTGAAGTTTGTACGAAATATAATTGGTGAGAAAAAATATGCTATAGATCAACACAATAATTTCATACGTTGGCAATACATAAGAACGACAGGCAGAAGAAGATCTCAGATTAAGTAACACTATGACACAACAACACGTCAATTTTTATGCACAAAAAATGAAAGTTAAATTAGCATCGCAATTGTTTAGTAAATCTGTTGCTGATGCAATTGAATTTTGTCGTGAAGCAGGGGAAGTTGGATTTGAAGAGTCTGAAGCAACTGTTGAATTCATTAGGAACATTAAATGATCTTTTTGATATCTTGAATTCTAGAGACCTAACACATCCAGAAAGAAAAAAGCGTCCTTTAAGTGAAAGTAACGAAGATTATATTATTCCATGCTTAAATGAGGCTTACAGTTATAGCCTCCTATACATTATAGCTACATATAGCAGGTTTAAAAGTTGCAAAAGATGGTGATTCAATACTGAATGCACCAAGAAAAACAGGCTTCTTGGGCTTTTTGATTTGCATCAAAAGCATGTTGCATTTATATAAAACATTAGTAAAAAATGATGCTCCATTATTAAAATATTTACCTATGTATAAATTTAATCAAAATCATTTGGAAACATTTTTTTCTTTAATAAGAAGGCATTGAGGACAAAACACAAATCCAACAGCTCGTCAGTTTAAATCTGCTTATAGGAAAACTCTGGTGAAATCTGAAATAAAACATTCAGTGAAATCGAATTGTATAGCTCTTGAAGATATAACAATTTTGAGCACCAGCAGCAAAAACCCCAGAAAGGTTATAAATGCGTCTTCAGATGACCCAGTGTTAATGGAATTTACTTTAGACAGAGACTTTTTTTCAAGTTATTTTGAAAATGAGATTTACTTGTGATTACATATCAGGAATTTTAAAGAATCGAATACACAACAAAAATACCCCACGAAAGGTGTAATTTTTAATTTAGAATCATGGGAGAAATTAAGTGGAAAATTATATAATTTTCTTTTTTATTCAAACGATGAAACATTCGTTGCAAATAATCAACTCTTAGTTGCTTACCTTGATTCAGACTATTGCTATCTACAGCAGTTATTTAATCTTGGGAATTCGGGATTTTACTTAAATTCTGGTATTCGTATGTCAAAAGATCAAATTTGAAAATTAATTGAATTAATCCCTCGAATTAATGAATCTTTAAGTGATTTGGTTTTGACACAGGTTATTGGTAGTGTAATAATGAATAGACCCTCCAAATGCACTTCGCATTTTAATCAAGACTCAGCTAAGGATCATTTTTTATATTGTCTCGAACAAGAATTAACCTTAACCTCTGCTGTTAATAAAGTGTATAATAGCAGCGGTTGTCGTTTCGAATTAAATTCCAGTTTTCATCATGAATGTTTAAACGTGCCAATGAAAGAAAAATTCGAGTTATATAAACAGTCTGCCTTATTTCATTTAAACACTTTTAAATTGGCTAAGAATGTGTGTGATTCATGCACATGCTTTTATACGAAAGACTTTTTTGAAAAAATGGACTCTCAGTTTTTTGAGGTTGGTTGGTTGGTTGTATGGGATTTAATGGCACAAAATCCCTTTAGGGACATGCTGCGCCAAACAAAGACTAAAAAAGCAAAAGTATAAAATATCTGGATGGGTTATCCCATCCAGATATAATCAGGTAAATACAGTAAAAATTATTTGCATAAAATTAGGATATGGAATAAAAAGTATATAAATAGAAAGTGTAATCTAAGAACCTAGAGTATAAAATGAAAAGTAATAAGCAATATAAAATCATATTTCAAAATAAAATCCTGCGTTTTTTAAAAAGGCAAAGAGTGCCCCATGAGGTGTTTCCCCAATGAGGTTTGTCAGAATAGGCGATGAAGTATTAAAGTAAGTCCTGTACAAGTGCCGGAGGCCCGGACAGTCAGTTAGAATATGATGGATAGTCAAGTGATCAAAATAGCAGTGTGGACACATGGGTGCATCCTCTCTAAGTAGCAGATGTTTGTGAGTAATCCTGGAATGTCCGATTCTAAGACGAGTCAGAAGAACGTCAATTTTCCTAGGGTAATAAGTGGGCCAGACTATAATTGTGGGTTTAATATGATGTAGTTTATTATTTATTTCAGAGTTCCAACTTTCTTGCCATTTATTGTAGATATAACTATTGATGCTATGTTTAATGTCAGTTAAAGGAATCCGATGATATAAAATATTGCGAGCCTGTTTTGCTGCCTTGTCTGCTATCTCATTACCATGAATACCCATGTGTCCGGGCACCCAACAGAATAGAATATTATATCCGTCCCTGATAAGTTGTTTAAAACGACTCAAAATAGAATAAATAATGGGATGGTATGTAGTGGAGTTAATTGCATCTATAGAACTTTTAGAGTCTGTATAAATGATAAAAGAGGTACAATGATGATGATGTGATATAAAGGATATAGCTTTATCTATTGCGATTAATTCGGCGGTAAACACAGAGACAGATGAGTGTAGTCGATAACTAAATACATTATCACCAAAAACAATTCCACAGCCAACAACATCTCCACATTTAGATCCATCTGTATATATATCTTTAAAATTTTTGTACTGTGCCCGATGATCTGCAAAAAGCTGTTGAAATACAACAGGAGCCAAACTATTTTTGTCAAAAGTATTAAAAGGATGAAGGGAGATGATATTATGAGAATCCCAAGGGGGGAAAAGGTGCTTTGAACATGGATATGTTTCAATGTTGCTAAGAAAGCTATTGTCAATAATCTGTCTCATTCTAATACCAAAATGTGGAATGCATGAAGGGCGGTGCTGATAAAGAAGTTCATTGTCAGTATCTAGTAAATAGGAATGTAAAGGATGATTGAGATGTGAAAGGATTCGATAGTAAAAATCGAGGGAAAGCCTTTCACGGGTGTGATGTAGTGCAGGTTCGTTACATTCAACATAGAGGCTAAGCACAGGGGACGTACGGAATGCACCAGAACAAATACGAAGTGCACTGTGGTGCACAGTGTCCAATTTTTTAAGAACAGATTTACACAGGCCTAGAAGTGACTTTCTTCAAAAATATTATAGGAAATATAGGAATTTTTTTGAAGAAAATATAGGAATTTATAGGAAATTTTATTTATACGTAATAACACCAACACATGTTTTAATACATTAACGTAAACTATTTAAAGTTCATTCCAGACTATTTCAGAAGTTTTTAACACACTTCAGGATTAAAATACTGGTTTCAGTAGTTGAACACCCCCCCCCCTCCTCCCCTCCCCAATATTCAACATTTTTTACAATTATTTTCTAAATCATCATCACTTGCAGAATTTGCATTAAAAAAAAAATAATAATAATTCAAATAAAGGTTATAAGTGATTTTTTTGTAATAAATTTATATGAAAGGAGTTTCAATTGCAAAAAAATTCAAAGATCTTAAAAAACCCTGAAATTTACAACAAATTTTATGAAAAGTTATACAGCAGAGAAGAGGGAGTGGGGAGGGGAGAGGGAAATCCTTTCCTACATTAATTATACATTTTCCAATGGCATACCCAGTTTTTTTTTTTTTTTTTTTTCCCCAATAATGCTTTGATGAAATTTGCATTTTCCCTTCAATATTTAGGGGGAAATTCTACCCTTCTTGTGACTTCTTAACATAAAAAGGTTTTTCTTTTTAATTCTTTGATAAAAAAATAAAAAATTTTCGCGATCATTGGACAAAAATCGTTTGTTTTCCGCGATCTATTGACGAAAATCATGTTTTTTTCGCGATATTTGAGCGAAAATCACGTTATTCTCGCGATATTTTGACGAAAATCATGTTTTTTTTTTTGCGATATTTGAGCGAAAATCATGTTTTTTGGCAAAAATCGTGTTTTTCTAGGATCTTTTGAACAAAATTGTGGTTTTTTCACGACTTTTCGATGAAACTTGCATTTTTATCGCAATCTTTTGATGAAAATAGTATTTATTCGCGATCTTTAGACGAAAATCGCGTTTTTCTCGCGATCTTTTGACGAGAATCGCGTTTTTCTCGCAATCTTTCAACGAGAATTGCGTTTTCCTCGCAATCTTTTGGCGAAAATCACGTTATTATTCGCGATCTCTTGACGAAAATCGCGTTTTTCTCGCAATCTGTTTATAAAAAATTTATTTTTTCGCGATCTTTTGAATAAAATTGCAGTTTTTTTCGCTTTTTGATGAAACTTGCGTTTTTCTCGCAATCTTTTGATGAAAATAGTATTTATTCGCAATCTTCAGACGAAAATCGCGTGTTTTTCTCGCGATCTTTGGACGAGAATTGCGTTTTTTCACGATCTTTGGATGAGGATCGTGTTTTTCTCGCGATCTTTGGACGAGAATCGCGTTTTTCTCACGATCTTTTGACGAAAAAAGCATTTTACTCGCAATCTTTTTATAAAAATCACATTTTTCTCGCGATCTTCTGATGAAAATAGCGTATTTTTTCTTATGAAAATAGCAGTTATTTGCGATCTTTAGATGAAAATGGCATTTTTTTTTTCGAGACTTTTTGACAAAAATAGTATTTTTTCACGGGATCTTTCGACGAAATTCCCGTTTTTCCGCGATGTTTTGACAATATAAAAAAAAAATCGGAGAAGTGAAAATGATAACAAAAAGGAAAATCGCGGATCCGCAGAAAAATCTCATGCCTGGGTGGAGGGATGAAAAATATAGGAAAAAATAGGAAATATAGGAAAAATAGGAATTTTTTCAAATTTATAGGAATTATAGGAAATATAGGAATGCTGCGAGGCCTGTTTACATGAGGAACCATAGACCTGGCAGGCATAGTCAATTTTGGAACGAATCATAGACCGATATATTTTAAGGAGTGAACCACGATCCGCTCCCCAAGAAGTATTCGAGAGCACCTTGACTAGATTAAGCGAGCGTTCGCACTTTTTACGTAATTGTAGCACATGTGGCAAGAAAGTAAGCTTACTGTCAAAGTATAATCCTAAAAAGCGAACAGAGTCAACAACAGAAATTTGAGATGCTTCAATAAAGATTTCAGGATCTGGATGCAGATCCCTCCGTCTACAAAAATGCACACAAGAAGATTTGTCCTGGGAAATAATAAAACCATTTCTGTCTGTCCAATGAATAATGCGGTTGATAGCAATTTGTAGTTGTCGTTCGATAAAGCGCATATCTTGTCCTTTACAAAATATTTTAAAGTCGTCTACATATAAAGTACCATGCACATATGGTGGCAATTGGTTAAGTATATCGTTAATTTTGATAGCAAAAAGAGTCACACTCAGGACACTGCCCTGAGGTACTCCTTCTTCTTGAGTATAAAAGTCAGACAAAACCCCACCAATCCGAACTTGAAACAGACGGATGGCAAGGAAGTTCTTAATAAAAATCGGGAGGTTTCCGCGAAAGTTCAAATTAAAAAGATCGTAAAGAATACCATACCTCCAAGTCTTATCATATGCTTTCATCATGTCAAAAAAAACTGCAACCAGATGGTTACGTTTTAAAAAAGCATTCCGTATATGAGTTTCTAAAAGAATGAGGTTATCAGTAGTAGACCTACCACGTCGGAAACCGCTTTGAAAGGCAGCAAGACAATTTTTTTCTTCAAGAACATGTACCAGTCGACAGTTAATCATTTTTTCAAAAAGTTTGCAGAGACTACTAGTGAGTGCGATTGGTCTGTAATTATTTGGATCGCTGGGGTCCTTCCCAGGTTTAGGAAAGGGGATAACAATGGCTTTACACCAGGCTTTAGGAAATGTGTGTTCTGTCCAAATTCTGTTGTAGTAAGCAAGAAGGTTATTAAGAGAGGTAGTGCTGAGATGTTTTAGCATGGTATATGTAATGCCATCGTGACCTGGAGCTGAGTTGCGGCTTTTTTGTAAACATTTTAAAAGTTCTGAGGTAGTAAAAGGGAGATTATAATCATAAGAGGAGCGAGTATTAAAATTAATGCGGGTAGTTTCCATCTGTCTTTTGTATGATAGAAAGGGTTCTGGGTAAGAGTCAGAACTGGAATTAGAAGCGAGGGTATTAGCTATTGTTTCCGCTATATTGTTGGGTGAAGCTATAGTTTGACCATTATGTTTTAATATAGAGACATTATTTTCAGAATAGAGACCCATACAATTTTTAACTTTTTTCCAAAGGGTTTTACTTGAAGTGTTACTGTCAATGCTAGATACATAGTTGATCCAGGATTCACGTTGGCTTTTGCGTCGCACTCTCCTAGCGTCAGCTTTTGCTTTTTTGAAAGCAATATAATTAGCATCATTGGGGTACCTCCGAAAAATACCCCAAGCTTTTTGTTGTCTTTTTTTCGCTTGTTGGCAGTCAGCATTCCACCAAGGCTTTCTGTGCCGCGTTGTAGAGGATGTTTTGGGAATGCTGATATTCGCAGCACTGATAATAGAATGGATAATATTATCAAGTGCATTGTCAATGTGACCTTCAATCATATCACTTGTGATTTTGGCAAGGTCGGTAAAAGTTTGCCAATTGGCTCTGTCATATATATAATGGTTTGAACAGTTATTTGAATTCCTATTAGGAGTAGTCTGTGTAATAAAGGTGGGAAAATGGTCACTGCCGTGAAGATCATCGGAAACCCAGAAGTTCCAATATGGATAAATAGATGGTGAGCAGATAGTAAGGTCTATTGCATGAAATGTGCGGGATGGCTCATGAAAGTAAGTGTGATCTCCATTATTCAGCAGGCATAAGCCATTGTCTGATATAATTTTCTCAATCATATCTCCACGTTGATTAGTGTCACGATTACCCCACAGTTGACTGTGGGCATTAAAGTCTCCCACAATGATGTAAGGAGTGGGTAGTTGCAGAAGGAGATTGTCAAGATTTGCTGCCTGAATAGATGTATTTGGTGGTAGGTAAATAGAGCAGATGGTAATAAGCCTGTTTATATGAACACTGATTGCAACGGCTTGCAAGTTGGTATTTAAGTTAATTTGTGAATGGGGTAGATTGCGAGAAATAAAGAGGGCCACCCCACCAGTGGCCCTGTCACTACCTGTAAAGTCTTTCCTGTAGGTTGCATAGTTGCGTAATTTCGCTTTGTCATTAGGTTTTAGATGGGTTTCCTGGAGAGCAAGGCAGAGTGGTTGATGGTCAGAGAGTATATTACGGATTTCGTCACGTTTATTATGATAACCACGGCAGTTCCACGAGATGATATTAGACATAAAAAGAGTGTCAGATATGTATATCTATGTCATTTTGTTCAGAGGTAGTAGACATGCTACTATCCTCATCGTCCAATACTTCATCCCTTTCAGGATGAAGTTTTAAGGCATCATCATCCATACTTGTTTCTTCTTTTTGATTCTGTTGCTGATGGGTTTGATTTCTAGATGTTTTATTTTTTTTCTTTTTGGATGGGTTTTCAGTAGATGCAGCTGATTTAATACGTAGGGTATGTTTTTCAATATCAGATCTAAGATTTGATTTTAGAGATGGTGTTTTAGTTATATTTTGAGAACTTTTGTTTTTGAGTGGGAGTTTAGGAGTAAGAGATTGCAGTGATTTTGATGTATTTTGTGGCATTTTAGGAGGAGCAGGATTTACATATCCAGAAGAGGGAAACTGAGTCGATTTAGTAGTTGTATCAGAAAGGCTGTTTTCTCTTTGTTTTCTTTTGGAATTATTTTCAGTAGGGAAATCGGTTTGAGTTGAAATAGTTTGATATGTTTTCTGGACTGTTTTAGATAAAGCGGCTGCGTATGAAACTCCAACTTTTGGTGTCCTGGATTCAACTATTTTCCTGGCTTCGGGATATGGTATATTATCTTTAGTGCGTATTGTTTGTATTTCTTTTTCGATTTTCCATTTTTCGCAGGATTTTGAATATGATGGATGGTCTTTTTTACAGTTAACACAGCGTGGGGTAGCATTACATTGAGTACTATCGTGGTCGGGATCACTGCACCGACCACAGACAAGTTTACCTCGGCAATTGGTTTTTGAGTGCCCAAAGCGTTGGCATTTGAAGCAACGCAGTGGATTTGGGATATAAGGTCTTACAGAGCATGAGAGATACCCGGCTTTTATATATTTGGGAAGGTTTGGTGAGTTGAAAGTAAGAATTATGTGTTTAGTTGGAATCTGAATTCGATTGGTTGGTATTTTTTCATCTGTACGGTAGATTTTTATTCGCCTAGCTTCTATGACATTCTGCTCTTTCAAATTTTCTACTATTTCCTCATCAGCAACATGCAAAAGATCTGATTCAGATATTACCCCACGAGATGTGTTCAAGGTTCTATGGAGACTTATTGAGACAGGGATATTTGCAAAATGTGTACATTTCTTTAAATTTAGAGCTTGAGTGCTATTGTATACCTCAATTAATAGTTCACCAGATCGTATTTTTTTTATTGTTTTTGGCTCACCAATCAATCCTTGAATGGATTTGTGAATCAAAAATGGGGATGTTTTGTCAAATGTGCCTTCTTGTCTTTTGACTACAAAAAATCTTTCGGAACATGAATCATCTGATCTATCGGCCCAAGAATTGATTTGGCCGTCATTTAACTCTACTGGCAGGCTTGAGCTTAAAGCAATGAGGGGTTGTGGGGCTACCACATCGCATGTCTTATTTCCTTGATTTGTCGCCATATTAGATAGAGAATTTATAAAACGCCAGGCATCGGGCCTGGTCACCGACCCTTCTTCTTACCGTTACGTCTGGTGCAGGTCTCAAAAGGGCGAAAACTATTTTCAACAGACCCCCACGTTTTTCGAACATTGGGTTAAACTCGATAGCATCTCCGAAGCTCCGGTTCTTTTCCAAGGGAAATGGGTAGCCGTAGGTAAGCCTTTACAGCTCTGTCCAACCTACAGCCGGCCCTTACATCGAAAGGCACCAGTCTTCTGGTGTTACTCCTAACAATCACCATGCAAGCATGGCGCCCCCCGTACTTGGAACCAGAGCTCAGAGATGCCCTGCACCCTGGGACTCGAGGTCAACCTAAAAAGGAAGACCCGAGGCGATGAGGTTAAAAGAAACCTCAACACCCAGAGTGTCTCACGTGTATAAAAAAAACCACTATTGTATAAAAAGTTATTTCAGAGGGAGCTTAAAAAAAGGTGTATTTTTTGTCTTTTAAACATTTAAATTTTTATTTTCTTTTTTTTTTTTTTTTGAAACAAAACAACGGTAACAAAGTTAGTAGAACAGGAACTGTGTAAACAAAAAAGTTAGTATAACTATCAAACATGAACAAGAACAGAGAGAGATAACAAACTGAAAAGAGAAGATTAAAAAGTGTGAAACAAAGGAAAAAGGATAGACAACTAAAAAGGAGAAGAAAAAAGGAAAGGAGAAAGATCGCTCGGGATCCCGGGGTCGCGAAACCCGTAAATACCTATAGAAGGTATTCCCCTGGGGGGCAGTTTTTTGAGGAATTTTGTGAATCATTATACCAAATCTAAAGAAAAACTTGTGTTGTACATATTTTTATCATTATACCAAATCTAAAGAAAAACTTGTGTTGTACATATTTTTTATGTTGAATAAACTGTTTATTATTTGTAATTGATGTATATTTTTTCCTTCACATATACTGTGTCTAATTATTTTAAATCTATTTAATTACAATTCTTTTTATTTTGGGAAAAAGCAATCTCTTATTAAAAACTACAATTTAAATAAAAAGTATCTTTATAGAAAAAACTATTAATATTATTTATTTTTTAATCAGTATGATATATTCAATTTGATTTCTCCATTAAGTATTTTAATATCTGAAAAGGAAATTTATTTTGAAGACTTATATAAAATTAGAGCGAGCAAACAACATATTTGTTTTAAGATAACAAGCCATTTTAAGATATCTTCACACTGAGATACCGATGTTTTCGTTAAACAAGGAAGTTGATTCTGTCACAATCAGGATACGAAAATTTACTAGTTCAAAACAAATGCTGATTGTAACTAATATCTGTGATGAATAATTATCATGTTTTATTAAACATTTTAAGATAACACCTATTTTCATCACAGTATGATAAACAACTAATGGTTATTCATAGTATTGTTCAGGGGTGATTCTGGATGAAATTTTTTTTTTCGGAAATTTGCATCGCATTTTCGGAAATCGGGGGGGGGGGGGTCGTGAGTCCCCCTCCCTCCAGCGATCTTCGGACAAAATCGGCGTTTTTCCGCTATCTTCAGACGAAATCAGCAATATTTTAGCAAAATCGGCGATTTATTGCTATCTTTTGCCAAAATCGGCGATTTATTGCGATCTTTTGCTAAAATCGGCGGTTTTTTCACGATCTTTTGACGAAATCGGCGTTTTTCCATGTTTTTTTTAAGTGAAATCTGCGTTTTTTCGATGATCTTTAGACAAAATTTGCTTTTTAACGCGATTTTTTCTCGAAAACGGCGTTTTTTTCCCCGCGATCTTTTGACGAAATCGACGTTTTTCCATGTTTTTTTTTAAGTGAAATTGCGTTTTTTTTTTACGATCTTTAGACAAAATTTGCTTTTTGCGCGATTTTTTCTCGAAAACGACGTTTTATTCCCGCGATCTTTTGACGAAATCGGCGTTTTTTCCGTGATCTTTTGATGAAATCGGCATATTTTTGAAAATATTCTTTTGACAAATTATTTTTAAGCGATCTTTTATCAAAAACGGCGTTTTTTTCCGCGATCTTTTAACGAAATCGATGTTATATCAGCAATCTTTAGACGAAATCGGCGTTTTCCCGCCGTCTTCAGAAGAAATCGGCGTTTTATCTGCGATATTTGGTGAAATTGCCGTTTTTTCCGCGATCCACACAGGAAATTCACGTTTTTCATCTATCTCATGACAAAGTTCGTTTGACAAAACTGGAAAAAACATTGACGAAATCGTCGTTTTTCCACGAAATATCGACGAAATGTATGCTATTTCGGCGATCCTATCACGAAATTTGCATTTCTACGCAATTGTTTTTTCCGTGCGCAAAACCGTACAAGTTGGTTACTATGCGGAACTAATAACCCAATTTCAAATTTTCGGAAGAGGATGCCTTAAATTTTCGGAATTTTCGGACGAGATGGTTGGTTGGTTGGTTGGTTGATTGGAGTTAATTTAAGATATTTAATTTATCTAAACACGTTGAACATGAAACTTTTTTCCTTTAAAATGCATTTGACATAAAAAAAAAAACTTTTTTTTGAAATTGCTTTTTATCGCCAACCGAAGATAAATCGCTAAATAACGAAATTTTCATTATTTTTTTACAGACAGGGAACGGGGGTTCCGCCGAAATTTTTTTTATAAACGTATATATCCTCATGAGAAGAACATTCTGTAATTTTTTCAGATTTTTCGGAGTATGCCTGTATGGAGACCTTCCTTGTTAGTAACGTTACAGATTTTTTTATTCACACTGGAAATGTGTATTTGTTACGTGAATTTTTATTGCTGCCTTTACATACAATTCTAGGAATCCCAGTTACATAGAAAAAATGTAATAATTTCACTTTTTTTTTTTTTTTTTTTTTTTTTTTTTACGGTGTATTAAAATTATTAATGCAAAAGTAATTTTTTCTCTTGACATTAAAAAATAATTCGGACCCAGAAAGGTTAAAAACATACGACAATGCAAACAATTACTTGCGTTGTATGTGGTTTTAGTTAACTTTAGAACTTTTTTTCTTTTTATAACTGTATTTATTTCATTGTGCGATCGCTCTCAAAAATAAATAAATAAATAAATAAATTAAAAATAACTAATGATTGTTACAGCTTGAAATTTTGCACATTACAAATACTTATTCAGAATGCTGAACCTAAAATTAATAAAAATTTTTGTCATGAAAAATTGTGTTGCAGAAAATGAACTTTAAAAATGTTGGTAAATTTATTGAATCTATACATATATAAAATAGTTTGTCCTGATTGACTGATAATCTACGCACGGCCCAAACTATTGAGCATAGAAACATGAAAATTGGAGAAAATATGCTTCTTATGATGTTAGCGTGCACTAAGATGGTACTTTTGAAAATTCCCCTCTAAGGGGGGTAAATGGGAGTCGAAAATTCTGGATCATCTTCTTATGTCTCAGTAGCTGTTTAAGGTAGCAGCGTAAAATTTCAGAAATAAATCCTTATATATACTAGCATACCCAGCCCGCTTCGCCGGGCTTAATTTGAAGGTTTATTTAATAATTTATGTGTATGGTACGCTTCTCTCTCAGCTCGCGACGGATCCCCCGGTGACTCTCCCCGGACCATCGGCACTCCACGTGCGTCGGGTGAGCGTCAGAACAAACTTTCAGCATATACATATGGGTGGTTGTACTTGAATGCACAGACCTGCGCGTTTTTTTCTATCTTGCTTTTATACCTCTGGACCGAGTTGGCGCATTGCCAAGATTTGCTTCCTCTGGACCGAGTTGGCGCATTGCCAAGATTTGCTTTCGCCTGTGCCTCAATTATCCTCAGAATTCCTTTTATATATATAGATTTCTTAAATAAACCCTGAAATAAATACCCTTTACTTTTATGTTTTAGTTTCAATAGTTTAAGTTTCTAATTTAAGTACATTCAATATCTTTATTTCAGTATATAAATCTAACAAAAATAAATATCTTTATTTTTTTACCTTGGTTCATTAACTCTCTTGAGCATCAACATTAACTTACGTAACAATCATATTTCCCAGTATTTACTTTTCCTTCCATTCACTAAGCTTACCGGCAAACATCGTCACATCGATATTATTGACTGACAAGTTACGGAGAAAGGTGATAGATGGCGTGACATGACCGACGGCACATGGCTCTTTCCTAGTGTGGCCGATCGGCATTGGTCCGACCTCACAGGTAATTTCTAGAAACCAAAGGTGGCGTTTCTCGTCGGTGAAAGATGAAGTAAGTGGGCGTTGCCGGTAGCTATTTATAGCAGAAGGAGGGAACGGGGAATGATGCTTTTACGCTCTAGCTTTTAACGTGTTTTTGTCATGGTTTGGTGTGTAATGTTTCGTCCTCATATTTTTACATCGCCGGTGCTGTTTGGATAAAATTATTAAGCTGCTATGAATTAAATGGTGAGAAGGCTCAAACGAAGTAATGGCTTGGAAGTTGGAGATCAGAAGATCAGCGTATGTAAAGAGTATGTTTTGGAAATTGATTTATAAAGTTGGATTTTCGCTGATTTAGTTATAGAAAACTCAAGTTTCATAAGAAACTCCTGAAGGGCGAAAACAGCCATTGCTGCCGACGACATGTATTTTTAAACAGGTTTTTCTTTTTAAATGTTTTTAGAAATAATAACTTTTACCTTGTCTTTTCCTTCTCCTATTTTCAAAGTATAGTTTTTCTTTATTGTCCCAGATATTGGTCTGGTCGAATATTAATCTAGCCAAGCTTTTCTTTTTGTCAAAAATGATTCCTTTAATGCTTTAGTGTTGTGGACTGGATCCAAAGGAACCAGCGGATATTTAATCCGGTTTTGGTGTTACGGATCGACCGCGGCAATAGTGGTTTCGGACCCGTGCTTTCTGGATAGCCGTGCCGGGTATCGGAAGTTGTTGTGTGTCGGTAGCATTGAAATTCTTTTTCAACTTTTTAGGAATTTCTAAAGACGGTACTCGCTATGGTTGGTTGGTTGGTTGATTGGAGTTTAATGGCACAAAGTCCCATTAGGGACATGCTGCGCCAAACAAGGATGAAAAGATTAAAAAGTGAAAATAAAGAGTGCGATTGTATAACAAAGATAAAAAAGCTATCTGGATGGGTACTCCATCCAGATATGGTCAAAGATGTGAAGAACGACAGTGAAGAGTACAAACCAGCAAAGCACAAAAAGTAAGTCTCATAAAAAGTAGGTATCTGGATGGGAATTCCATCCAGAATGTCAACTTATGAAAACAGGTAAGATCTAAATTTCAAAATAAAATCCGGAGTGTTTTAAAAAAGTAAAAAGTGCCCCATGGGGTGTTTCCCCAATGAGGTTTGTCAAAGTGGGTGATGAAGTATTAAAATATATCCTGTACAAGTGCCGGAGTCCCGGGCAGTCCGTTAAGATATGATGGATGGTCAGAGTATCAAAATGACAATGAGGACACATGGGTGCATCCTCCCTGAATAACAAATGTTTATGAGTGATCCTAGAATGTCCAATTCTCAGACGAGTAAGAAGAACGTCAATTTTCCTTGGATAAATCGCAGGCCAGGTCTCAACTGTAGGTTTAATATGATGCAACTTATTATTGTATTCTAAATTCCAGCTTTCTTGCCATTTATTATGAATAAAATGTTTTATAATTAGTTTAATATCTGAGAATGGTATTTTATGATGTAATGGATTACGAGCAGATTTTGCCGCCTCATCAGCTTTTTCATTACCAGGGATGCCCATGTGTCCAGGTACCCAGCAAAATAAAATATTATAACCACGTCTAGTCAAGTTAGTATAAAAATCTAGGATAGCTGAGACATAAGAATGTTTTTTAAAAGATTTTAAAGCATCAATAGCACTATTTGAGTCAGTATAGATGATGAAAGAAGTGATATGATGATGAGAGATGTGAGCCAAGGCCCTCTCTATTGCAATTAATTCGGCTGTAAAAACGGAGATAGAAGGATGAAGCCGATAACTAAGGGTAACACCATCACAATAAACTCCACAACCAACAATATTACCATTCTTAGAACCATCTGTATATATGTCCATATGATTACTAAAATTAGCACGGTGCGTGGCAAATAATTGTTTAAAAGCAATAGCGGCTAAATTCTTTCTCTCATAACCTTTAAAAGGATGGAGAGTTGTAATAACAGGCGGGTTCCAAGGGGGATACATATGCAATGGACAGGTGCTCACCTCAACTTTATTTAAAGGGCTATTGTTGATTATACTTCTCATTCTTATACCAAAAGAGGGGATGCAGGATGGACGATGCTGATAAAGAATATCATTGTCTGTGCTTAAAATATATGTATGAAGAGGATGACCAGGATATGAAAGGACACGGTAAAACAATTCTAATGAAAGTTTTTCACGAGTATAGTGTAATGAAGATTCATTACAGTCAACATATAAGCTTACAACAGGAGAGGTACGAAATGCACCACAGCACACACGAAGTGCGCTATGGTGCACAGTGTCAAGTTTCTTAAGAACAGACTTGCAAGCGGAACCGTAGACCTGGCAGGCATAGTCAATTTTTGCACGGATCACAGAACGATAGATCTTAAGAAGAGAACCACGGTCCGCTCCCCAAGAAGTATTAGAAAGGAATTTAAGTAAATTGAGGGATTTTTCGCATTTCGTCCTTAAATGTAAAATATGGGGTAAAAAGGTAAGTTTCTTGTCAAAAAATAGACCAAGATAACGAACATTGTCCACAACAGGGATTTGAGTAGAACCAATAAAAATTTCAGGATCTGGATGCAGATCCCTACGTCTACAAAAATGCACACAAGATGTTTTGTCATGAGATATAATAAAACCATTTTTATTAGTCCAATTCAGGATGCGATTGATAGCAATTTGCAACTGTCTTTCTATAAAACGAATATCCTGTCCCATACACATAATTCGAAAGTCGTCAACATATAAATCTCCTTTTACTGAAGGAGGAAGTTGATTGAGAATGTCATTTATTTTAATAGCAAAGAGGGTGACACTCAGGACACTGCCCTGGGGAACACCCTCTTCTTGTACATAAAAACTAGACAATGAACCACCAATTCGAACTTGAAATAGTCGAGTGGCAAGAAAGTTTTTAATAAAAATTGGAAGGTTGCCGCGAAAGCCCAGGTTAAAAAGATCGAGAAGAATCCCATAACGCCATGTTCTGTCATAAGCTTTTGCCATGTCAAAAAATACTGACACTAAATGGTTGCGTTTTAGAAAGGCAGTCCTGATTTGATTTTCCAAATGGATTAAATTATCAATAGTTGATCTACCACGTCGGAATCCACTCTGAAAAGCAGCAAGATAATTGTTTCTTTCTAAAATATGCACGAGGCGGCAGTTAACCATTTTCTCAAGAAGTTTGCAAAGGCTACTAGAGAGTGCGATAGGTCTGTAATTATTGGGGTTGCCAGCATCTTTTCCTGGTTTAGGAAAAGGAATAACGATTGCTCTGCACCAAGCATGTGGAAAATTTTGTTCCAACCAAATCCTATTGTAAAAAGAAAGGAGGTTATCTAAAGAGAGTGGTGACAGGTGCTTCAGCATAATGTAGGTAATCCCATCATGACCCGGGGCTGACAAGTGACTATCACTCAAACACTTGTTCAGTTCTGAGATAGTAAACGGCTTATTGTAGGGAAAAGAGTTATGAGAGTTAAAATTAATCCTGGTCATTTCAGTTCGTCTTTTGTAAGTTAAAAAGGGTTCCGGATAAGAGTCTGAACTTGAAATGGATGCTAGGGTTTTTCCTATTGTCTCAGCTATGTTCTTAGGAGAGGTGATGGTTTGTCCATTGTGATTTAAAATTGAAATATGACTTTCTGAATATATTCCCATGCATTTTTTTACTTTAAGCCAAAGTTCTTTACTTGAAGTGTTTGAGTTAATGCTAGATACATAATTAATCCAAGATTCCCGTTGACTTTTGCGTCGCACTCTTCTAGCTTCAGCCTTTGCTTTTTTAAATGCCATATAGTTAGTATTATTTGGGTACCTCCGGAAGAGACCCCAAGCTTTTTGTTGCTTTTTCTTTGCATTTTGGCAATCACTATTCCACCAAGGCTTCCTGTGCTTATGAGTAAAAGATGTTTTAGGAATGCTAGAATCGGCAGCACTGATAATACATTCAGTTATATTATCAAGTGCATTGTCAATATTTCCATCTATCATATTAGCTGTGATGTTTGCAAGTGCAGTAAATGCTGGCCAATTGGCTCTCTCATAAATATAACGGTAGATAAAATTGGAAGAATCCGTATCAGGAGCAGTCAGTGTTATAAAAATCGGAAAGTGGTCACTGCCGTGTAGGTCATTAGATACCCAGAAGTTCCAGAAAGGATAGAGCAGTGGAGAGCTAATAGCAAGGTCTATTGCATGAAAGGTACGGGTAGGTTCATGAAAGTAAGTGTTATCTCCATTATTGAGCAGGCATAAGCCGTTGTCAGAAATAAATTTTTCTATGATATCACCACGCCGATTAGAATCCCTGTTTCCCCAAAGTTCGCTATGTGCATTAAAATCTCCAACAATGATGATAGGAGTGGGGAGTTGGAAAAGTAGAGAATCCAGATCTGCAGATTGAATGTTTTGATTTGGAGGTAAATAAATAGTGCAAATTGTTATAAGTTGTTTAATATGTACACGGACTGCAACAGCTTGGAGATTAGTATTTAAAGAGATATAAGAATGGGGTACATTATTGGAGATGAAAAGAGCCACACCACCGATGCCCCTTCCATTAGCTGTCAAATTTTTTCGGTACGTTGAATAGCTGCGTAATTTAGCTTTGTCATTCGGCTTTAGATGAGTTTCCTGTAGAGCTAAGACTAATGGTTGATGGTCAGAGAGGATATTACGGATTTCGTCATGTTTATTGTAATACCCACGGCAGTTCCACGAGATAATATTAGTCATGAATGGGGTTAAATGTGAATATCTATGTCATTTTCTTCAGAGACAGTAGACATGCTACTATCTCCATCGTCCAATTCTGCATCCGGTTCAGGATGAAGATCTACGGCATCGTCATCCTCCATAGAGACCTGTTTTGTATTGTTATTCTTAGGTGTTTTATTCTTTTTCTTTTTTGAAATACTTTCATTATGTGATATAGCAGATTTTAGTATAGGAATTTTATGTTTTTCTACATCAGATCTATGGTTCGATTTTAAAGGTGCTGTTTTAGTAATATTTTGAGGGCTTCTTTTATGGAGTGGAGGTTTAGGATACAAAGACTGCGATGATTTTGAAGAGCTATTTTGTGGTGAGTTAGGAGAAATGGTATTCAGTAATTTTGAGGAGACAGATTTGGTTGATTGATTTATCTTACTAGACTTACTATTCTCCTTTTGTTGGCAATTTGTTTCAGCGAAGGATTCTGTTTGTGTTGAAGCAGTTTGATAAGTCTTTTGGGCAGTTTTAGATAAAGCAGCAGCATAGGATAAACCAACTTTAGGTGACCTGGATTCAACTATTTTCTTTGCTTCCGGATATGATATATTGTCTTTAGTACGTATTGTTTGTATTTCTTTTTCTTTTTTCCACATTTCACAGGTTTTTGAGTATGATGGATGATCTCCTTTACAATTTACACAGTGAGCGGCAGCACTACAATTGTCACTTTCATGATCAACTGTACCGCACCGACCACAGACAAGTTTACCCCGGCAATTTGTTTTTGAGTGCCCAAAGCGTTGGCATTTAAAACAACGCAGTGGGTTTGGGATATAAGGTCTGACAGAACATGACAAGTATCCGGCTTTTATATATTTAGGCAGATTAGGTGAGTTAAAGGTAAGTATTATGTGCTTGGTAGGTATCTGAATTTGGTTGGCAGGTATTTGTTCATCTCGGCGATAGATTTTTATTCGTCTGGCAGCTATGACATTTTGTTCTTTTAAATTATCTATTATTTCATCTTCAGTAACATGCAAGAGATCGGGTTCAGATATTACACCACGAGAAGAGTTCAGGGTTCTATGTGGGCTAACTGAGACAGGGATATTTGCAAAAAAAGTACATTTTTTCAGGTTATTGGCTTGTTTGCTATTGTTAACTTCAATAAGTAGGTCTCCAGATCGGATCTTTTTTATGGTCTTTGGTTCACCTATTAAACTTTGGATGGATTTTTGAATTAAAAATGGGGAGGTTTTGTCAAAGCTGCCTTCCTTCCTTTTAACAATGAAGAATCTTTCAGTACATAGATCAGCATTTTGATTAGAGGTGAAATCCTCAACTCTTTCTGCCCAAGATTTCATTTGTTCAACATTAAGATTCACGTCTGACTGCAAGCCAGAACCGGATGCAGTTTGATTAGCATTTAGTTGTGGGGCTTCCACTTCGCATGTCTTATTTCCTTTAGTTGTATCCATGATTGAGAGAGAGATTAAATAAAACGCCAGGCATCGGGCCTGGTCACCGACCCTTCTTCTTACCGTTACGTCTGGTGCAGGTCTCAAAAGGGCGAAAACTATTTTCAACAGACCCCCACGTTTTTCGAACATTGGGTTAAACTCGATAGCACAGGGATGCCACTCAGAAAATAGCCAAAAAGAGGAAATTATGCGTAAAGTAAAATTTACGACATTTTTCACAACACTTATGCATGAATTTTGTAATCTACATTGTTTATAATAAATTTTAAACCAATTGCAGTATTTTTTTGTAAACTTTTAATTTATAAGAGTAATTAAAAATGATTTTTCTTTAGTTTGTAGTATTTTATATGAATTAATTTATTCCAGCAACAAATTCAGTGAAGAATTTTATGTATCACATCATTTTAAATCAATTTAAGTAACTTAGCAATAGATTTTATGATTATTTCAGGAGTAAATAGCAAAAATGTGCAAGTTTTTTTTTTCACTTGAAGAAAAAAATTTTATTTCATGATCGTTTGACGGAAAATGCCGTTTTATTTCGCGATCGTTTGACGAAAATTGCCGTTTTACATCGCGATTTTTTGACGAAACTCGCCGTTTTATTTCGCGATCGTTTGATGCAAATCGCCGTTTTACATCGCGATCGTTTGTCGAAAATTGCCGTTTTACATTATGATCGTTCGACGAAAATGGTCGTTTTACAACGCGATCGTTTGACGAAAATCACCGTTTCGTTTCGAGATCGTTTGATGAAAATTGCTGTTTTATATCGCGACCGTTTGATGAAAATAGCCGTTTTATTTTGCGATCTTTTGACAAAAATCACCGTTATATTTCGCGATCATTTAACGAAAATCGCTGTTATATTTCACGATCTTTTAACGAAAATTGTTGCTATATTTCGCGATCACTTGACGAAAAAAGCCGTTGTATTTCGCGATCGTTTGATGAAAATCACCGTTATATTTCGCGACCTTTTAATGAAAATCGCTGCTCTATTTCGCGACCTTTTAATGAAAATCGCTGCTCTATTTCGCGATCACTTGACGAAAAAAGCTGTTGTATTTCTCGATCGCTTGACGAAAATTGCTGTATAATTTCGCAATCGTTTGATGAAAATTCCCGTTTTATTTTGCGATTGTTCGACGAAAATCGCTATTTTTTTCGCGATCGTTGGATGAAAATCGCTATTTTATTTCGTGATTGCTTGACGGAAATGGATTCTTAAAAATTAAAAAAAGCGGAAATCCGCCTTTCGGCGGAAAAGTGGCTTCCCTGATAGCATCTCCGAAGCTCTAGTTCTTTTCCAGGGAGAATGGGTAGCCGTAGGTAAGCCTTTACAGCTCTGTCCAACCTACAGCCGGCCCTTACATCGAAAGGCACCAGTCTTCTGGTGGTACTCCTAACAATCACCATGCAAGCATGGCGCCCCCCGTACTTGGAACCGAAGCTCGGAGATGCCCTGCACCCTGGGACTCGATATCATCCTAAAGAGGATGAAACGAGTCGATGAGGTTAGAAGAAACCTCAACACCCAGGGTGTCTCACGTGTATAAAAAAAACCACTATTGTAAAAAAAAGTAATATACGAGGGAGCTTTAAAAAAAAACTTGGTATATTTTTTGTCTTTTTGAGCATTTTTAATTTTTTTTTCCTTTTTTTTTTTTTTTTTCAACAAAAGAACGAAAACAACGTTAGTAAAAACAGAGAACTATGTAAACAAACAAGTTAGTGAAAACGACAAAGTTAGTAGAACAAAGAACTATGTGAACAAAAAGTTAGTAAAAAACCAAACAAGAACAAAGAGGGATAACAAACTGAAAAGAGAAGATTAAAAAGTGTGAAACAAAGAAAAAAGGATAGACAACTAAAAAAGAGAAGAAAAAGGAAAGGAGAAAGATCGCTCGGGAACCCGGGGTCGCGAAACCCGTAAATACCTAAAGAAGGTATTCCCCTGGGGGAATTTTCGGACGAGAATCACCCATGGTATTGTTTATACATCGAATAATCATCCATGACAAAGAAAGTAACTAACTTATTTCTGCTTTAAATAATCTATAATCAACATCTGACTAGCTTAATTTTCCAGATTTTACTAGATTTTTCTAGAACATCCGTTTTTATTAAATAAAAGGGATCAGCATTTATGGTGATGCAATATTTAGCGATTAAGCATGTATAAATAAAGAAGGCATCGACTCACAATTATCAATTGTTTTAATTTTGTGTGTGTATCTTCTCCTTCAGAGTGCATAAAGACTTCTACCCTTCTGAACATAAAAGAAATTTAATAAGTTTACTTTTCTGTTAAACTTTTATTACTGTGAAATATTTTATAAATCATGATACTTGATTAATTTGTTTAAATCCTATGTATTAATATTTACTTTTTGAATTGATAAACTAACGGAAATATTTTTTTTAATTTGTTGTAAAATATATTTTAAACATCTGAAAAAAATTCTATTAATATTAATTTTTTGTGTAAACTTTTTTATAAACTTTTTTTTTTTTTTGCAAACTTTTTAATTTTTAACTTATTTATTTTTATTATAGAATTTTTGAAATAACTTTTTTAAATTATCTTAAACCTATGATTATTTAAGTATATACTTCTTCAAAGTGTTAAACTAACCTGCAATAATACATAGTAAAATATATTTTAAACACCTGAAAAAAATTCTATTTATATTAATTTTTGTGTAAACTTATTCTTTTTTATTTTAGAACTTTTCAAATAACTTATTTTTAAATTTGTTTAAATCCTATGTATTATTATTTACTTTTAGAATTGATAAACTAACGAAAATATTTTTTAAAATTTGTTGTAAAATATATTTTAAACAGTGGCATAGCTATGTTTTTTGGCGCCTGGGGCCAGCAAGAAATTTTGTGCCCCCACCGCAATATAGATATATAACAATTTTTCTCAATTTGGCACCCCTAGGCCTCGGCGCCCGGGGCAGACGCCCCCCTTGCCCCCCCCCCCCCCTTAGCTACGCCACTGATTTTAAACATCTGAAAAAAATTCTATTGATATTAATTTTTGTGTAAACTTTTTTATAATTTTTTTTTTTTTTTTTTTTTTGCAAACTTTAATTTTTAACTTATTTAACTTTTTTTAAAATTATCTCAAACCTATGATTATTTAAGTATATACTTCTTCAAAGTGTTAAACTAACATATAATAATTAATAAAGCTTATGATACACAATTTTTAAAATTTGTTGTAAAATATATTTTAAACATCTGAAAAAAATTCTAATAATATTTTTTTTTCTTTTTTTTGTAAACTTTTTTTTTTTTTTTTTTTTTTTTTAACTTATTCATTTTTATTTTAGAACTTTTGAAATAACTTATTTTTAAATTTGTTTAAATCCTATGTATTATTATTATTTACTTTTTGAATTGATAAACTAACGGAAATATTTTTATAAAGACTGTGAAATGTTATGTTGATAGAAAGAATATATAAATGTAATGTTGATAGTTAGATAATACTATGAAAATTTTATGCATACATACAAAAATCGGTGAACTCTATTTTCAAATCAAATTTATTGAAAAAATATAAATAATACTTTTCTTTTCAGATTGATCAAGATCTCATCAATGAGATGAATATAACTGACCCTGAATGGGATCGCCCTCAAAACAATGAGGTACTAAATTTTAGTTTTGAAAGGAAAATCTTTTTATTTAATTAAATTCTGTTTTTGAATGTTGATAAAGAAATTTTATGAAACTTAATTTTAAAAATAATTATTAACGTTCATTAATAAATTTTTTTGTAATAATGCTTTTTTATCAGATTGATGAAGATTTAATTAATGAAATGTGGATTCAACCCTGAATGGGACTTTCCTGAAACTGAATCTGAAATTTGTAAAAGTGATTATGAGGAGGATGGTGATAGTTTACCATCGACACAAGAAAATGTAAGAAATTTTCTTTTTTCCTAACTAATAAAAAAAATAATAATAATTAGTACTAAAAAACTTTCTATTTAAATAGGAAAACTCTACAATTGAGATAATAACCATTAGCGAGGATGAGCAAGTAACTCGAAAATAATACTAAATTTAAAAAAAAAAAATGTTTTATTATGAATAGTAATTAAATTGAATATTATTTTAGGCTGTTTCTCCCGAAATTTGTAAAAGTGATAACGAGGAGGATGGTGATAGTTTACCGTCGACACAAGAAAATGTAAGAAATTTTTTTTATTCCTGACTAATAAAAAAAAGAAAAAATAATTAGTAATAAAAACTTTCTATTTAAAAGGAAAACTTTGCAATGGTGATTATAACTATAAGCGAAAAACTTAAATTTGTTAATATTATTTTATATGAATATTCATTTGAAAATGCCCAATGTTTCGGTGAAAGTCCTGTATTCACATCAAATGACGGATCAATATCTTCACAATTGGATCCTACGTTGGAAGAAATGACCAAAAATTTTATTGAAAGAGGTGGGATAAATCATAACCCCCCCAACACAGGTATGATTATTTTATTTATTTATTTTTTTTTTACATGTTTTTAAAACAAATTCATAAAAATAATAATCTTTTTTTTCTCTCTTTCTTCTAGAATTGTATCATCTGTAGAGATGATAACCCACCGAATTGGGAAACTCCATGCGGACATTTCTTCCACAAATCATGCATTATCTCTTGGATAATCACCAATTCCTGCCACTGCTCATTCAATGGATGTAGAGGCAGTTTAATGCCATTGTAAAATTCTTTTAATATGGAGAATGATGGTTGTAATCATTACCACTCTACACAGCCATCATTCCTGTTGCACGCATATAATTGTGGACATACATTTTATGTACACTGCATCTACAAGTATCTGATGAAGTTAAGAGTAAGATGCCCATTATCTAGGGGTCAGATTTTAGAGAGGGATTTAATTAAAAATCTGCCCCTATGCAATCAAGAAAATTAAAAAAAAATGTGAAATTAAAATTTAGAAGAAAAGTGTGTGTGAGTGTAGATACTTTTGAAGAACAATTGCAGTAAAACACTAATTTTGGGAATGGTTTGTAAAAAATAAGAAGCAAATTTTGTTGTTTACTTTTTTGTCAGAAAATATTTTGAAATTTAATCATGAAAAGTTGAGGAATATTTTGAGGTTTGGTTATCGAAAGTTGGATTGATAAAATGTGATGCGATTGATGATAAAATGTGATTTTCAAAAAAAATAAATGTGTGAAATTATAGTCTGTGCTCACATGTGTTAAGGTTTTTGCTTAGGTAACAAGTTTTCATAATCTTCTAACATTAGGCATTTATCGAACTTTGTTTGTTCTGAAACCAATTGCTATGAAGTTGTATGAAATAAGGTTTCTCTCTAAAGCAATTTCATATTTAAATTAATTACATTTAAAGCTTAAAGGGGGGTGGCCAAAACTGGTGCTTTAAATTTGCTATGCATACCAGTTATGGCCATGGAGTGGCCAAAAAGGGTACAACATTATGCTCCACTTTTGGCCACAAGAGTGAAAATTTTAACGATATATTTAGAAATATTTTATGACTTATAAAATTAAAAGTTCAATAAAATTACAGCATGATTTAGTGGTTTCTTGCATTTTTTCAAAAGAAATGAAGAAGTTGCATATTTTTTGCAAAATTTCAAGCATATGAATTTAGAAATAATAAATTACCTATGTGAAAATCTTTACACTATAAACAGGATTCATTTTAACAAGTTTAAAAAAGACAATTCTGTACTTTTAAAAAAATGGTCTAGATTGAACACTGTTTTTAGATAGGAAGTAAAATTAAGATGTTTCAAAATGCATTGTCAGCACTACAAGATAGCTAAGTTTTGGAGTACCTCGTTCTACCTTGAAACACAAGTTTACAGAATGGAGACAAGTTTTTACTATTGTTGAATCTCAAGTAATAGGGTTGTGCTGTTTTATGATGGCCAAATTATCTATATGAGAGACATGGGCCGAAGAGAAGGATCTTTCAGAGATCCTAGCCCATATTTACAAAAGGAAATCTAAGGTTTGAAGAAAACTAACTCCAAATGATTAGGCTGACAGCCAGCTAAGTACTAGGTCAATTGTTTTGTTTCTGCTAATAGTCCTGTGTTGTATTCAGGGATGAGATTTCCGACTTTTTGAACACCAGTATAATCTTAGAGAAAATGTTATTTTGTTTAATCGGAAGAGTTTTGTGATTTAAAAGAACAATGTTTTTTCCAAAATAATACTGGTGTGCAAAAAAATCGGAAATCTCATGCCTGGTATTCCATAAGACTAAAATAATTATGTGTAATGATTTTTGTTTTGTATTTTATAAAAACTTTCTTTATTTTTTATTAGGTTGCTTTTGAGTTTTTTTTTATTGCAAGTTTGGTTTGAGTTTTTTAGATGGATCGACCTCCCACGAAGAAAGCCAAACGGCAGGCAGAATCACTTCCACAGTTCGTAAGTATTTTTTCATAGTGTTATGAAATAGAATTATTGCTATTTAATGTACAGGGATGTCACTTTTTCGCAGAAAGGCGGATTTCCGCTTTTTTTAATATTTAAGAATTCTCGATTTTCGTTAAGCGATCACGAAATAAAATAGCGATTTTCGTCGAACGATCGCGAAAAAAATAGTGATTTTCGTCGAACGATCCCGAAATAAAACGGGAATTTTCGTCAAACGATTGCGAAATTACACAGCTATTTTCATCAAACGATCGCGAAATACAACAGCTTTTTTTCGTCAAGTGATCGCGAAATATAGCAGCAATTTACGTTAAAAGATCGTGAAATATAACAGCGATTTTCGTTAAACGATCGCGAAATATAACGGTGATTTTTGTCAAAAGATCGCAAAACAAAACGACTATTTTCATCAGATCGCGATATAAAACAGCAATTTTCATCAAACGATCTCGACACGAAACTGATTTTCGTGAAACGATCGCAATGTGAAACGGTGATTTTCGTCAAACGATCTCGAAACGAAACGGTGATTTTCGTCAAACGATCTCGAAACGAAACGGTGATTTTCGTCACACGATCGCGATGTAAAACGACGATTTTCGTCGAACGATCATGATGTAAAACAGCAATTTTCGACAAACGATCGCGATGTAAAACGACGATTTGCGTCAAACGATCGTGATGTAAAACGGCGATTTGCATCAAACGATCGCGAAGTAAAACGGCGATTTTCGTTAAACGATCGCGTTGTAAAACGGCGATTTTCGTTAAACGATCGCGTTGTAAAACGGCGATTTTCGTTAAACGATCGCGTAATAAAACGACGATTTTCGTTAAACGATCGCGTTGTAAAACGGCGATTTTCGTTAAACGATCGCGTTGTAAAACGACGATTTTCGTTAAACGATCACGTCGTAAAACGACGATCTTCGTCAAACGATCGCGAAAAAAACGGCGATTTTCGTTAAATGATCACATTGTAAAACGATGATTTTCGTCAAACGATCGCGAAATAAAACGGCGAGTTTCGTCAAACCATCGCGATGTAAAACGGCGATTTTCGTCAAATGATCGCGAAATAAAACGGCATTTTCCGTTAAAGGATTATGAAATAAAACAGCTATTTTAGTCAAATGAAAAAAAAAAGTGCAAATTTTTGCTTTTTACTCCTGGAATAATCATTGAATCTATTGCTGGGTTACTTAAATTGATTTAAAATGATGTGATACATAAAATTCCTAACTGAATTTGTTGCTGGATTAAATTAATTCATATAAAATACTGTAAACTAAAGAAAAATCATTTTTATTTACTCTTATAAATTAAAAGTTTACAAAAAAAGAAAAAAAAAAGCTGCAATTCTTTTTTAATTTATTATAAACAATATAGTTTACAAAATTCATGCATAAATGTTGTGAAAAATGTCGGAAATTTTACTTTATGCATAATTTCCTCTTTTTCGCTATTTTCTGAGTGGCATCCCTGAATGTAGGTATCAAATTCATTTTGATACTGGAAATCTGTATCAAGAATGATTATTGGTTACTGTAATTTTGAATAATTCAAAGAACTGATGTTAAAAGTAATGATATAAGCTTGCATTAATCACAATATGCAACTTACAATAAAATCAGGCTTATTGCCTATGCCTAATAGGCTATTTTAAACATGTTAGCTATAGCTAGAAACATTGTAAAAGAATTTTGACCATTCCGTATAGTTGCATGCTCAAATTTTGAAAAGCTTCAACTTCCTTGCCTGGATCCAAAAATAGTAATTAACTGTAATAAACGATAAGATGGAGCTCAAAATATACTATATAATATGTTGTTGCAATGCGTTGTATGCAATGCATTTATAGGTATTTTATAATTATACATTATATTCCTTAATTATTTTCTTATCTTTTTCAGTGTAAAATTTTTTCAAATGTCCAATTTTTCTTGGGGAGGGGAGAGGGGGTGCTGGGGGACAGATTCCCACAAAATTAGTACAAATGAGGTTTTGAATATACTTCTATATTAATTTAGATGTTAGAAAATGTTATTTTAACCATTATTTTTCGATTCAAGAATGCTTAGTTTCTAAAATGATCATTATTTGGTTAATGATCACCTTATGTGTAAAAAACAATTTATTTTAAAACAACAAATTTTACCTTTCCAATTTTTTTCTTATTTAAAGCACACAAATGGAGTAATGTTTTTACCAAGTTTAAGAAAAATTCATGATGATTTATTTTTTTTATGAGCCATTACAATCTGCATTTTTTTGGGGTGAAATTTTCACTTTGCACGTAATAAAAAGTAAAGACACCGATACAATTCCAAGATGGCCGCCATTTCGTAAAAATGGTCAGTTTTCAAATGGCTATATCTCAGTCAATATTGTGAAAATTACTTTTAAATTTCAGATTTGAGGGTTTCAGTACTATATCTGTATATGATAAAAATTTAATAAAAATCTGACTATGATGCAACACCCATTGGTTGAATTCATGTGGAATGACCCTGTAGCAAGTAGTCAATTTGGATTAAAGAAAAAAAAAATTGCAAGAATGAAATTCTTTAAACGCAAAATTTATTTGTCAAGATATCTTTCATTATTCGGCGATATTTTAGAAATATTCGGCAAGATGTCTCTAAATATTCGGCTACAGGTATTCGGCCAAAGTATTCGGTCAACAAGCCTTGAATATTCAGCCAGCCGAATATTCGGCAAAAGGGCCGAATACCGAATAGTGGCCGAATATTCGTCCCATCCCTAATTCTAATGCATTTTCTTCATTTAACTGCATTTTCGTCATTTGTCATTAATTTTCTTACTAACTAATGTAGTATTAATTTTGTTTCATTATTTTT
Organism: Maratus speculifer; assembly: GCA_964019185.1. Lineage (NCBI taxonomy): Eukaryota > Metazoa > Arthropoda > Arachnida > Araneae > Salticidae > Maratus > Maratus speculifer. The sequence goes on from OZ025301.1 coordinate 254,131,169, forward strand.
TTAGTAAGTTTGTTTCTTGTTCTTTTTTTAAATAACTAAATTTGCTTTGCAGGGTATTTTGATTAAGAGGCTAATTTATGTAACCTAATTTTTTTTTTTTTTTAGATTATTTTTAAAGGTAATAAATATGAAGGAATCCGTCAAGGGCGGCCACCCAAGAGTAAAAAGAAATGACCGGGACGACCTAAAAAGCAAAAATTTCACAAATATATAGCCATGGATCACGCTGGAGCTCCTATTTCTTATACAAAAATGTTGGAATTGTACAATGAAAATCCTTCTGATTTTATATTATCTAATAAGCCCTTTAGTCCTTTAGTGATTGTTCCTGTTTTACCTCCACAAAGAAGTCCTCCAGAACCAGATCAAAGTCCAGAACCAGATCAAAGTCCTCCACCTCCTACTTTAGATCCTGTTCCTAATTTTTTTAGTTCACCTCCTCCTCCTAGTCAAACTCTTCCAGTATTAGCAGCTTTAGTACCAAAAAGTTGCACTTTTGTACAAAATTTTGTTCCATCTCCAATTTTGTCAAGTCCACCAACAGCTCCGTTAGTTGAAGTCCAAAATAATTTTTTTTTTTTCATCTGAAAGTTTAAGATCAGAGCTGTCGTCTTTAATCCCGGATCAACCCAGAGCTGATGTGAGCGCCGAAGGTGATGTGAGCGGTGGAGGTGAAGCCAGCGAAGAGCCTGCATCCAGCGAAGAGCCTGCATCCAGTGAAGAGCCTGAAGCCAGCCAGCAAATGGCCCAGCATTATCCAGAAAATTATAAAGTACATGAAGAATTAATAGATAATAAAAAAGTAAGTTTGCTTTATTTATTTGATTTTTTTTTATTTATCTTTTTATCTATACCTACCGTATAGATAACTGCTATATGGTATAGAACCCTGCATTAATTATTTCAATTTTATTATACATGAAACAGCTTAATATATTTTTTCTTATTTCTTTTTCTTCCAGGTTTTTTTCATTAAAGATGCATCTAAGAAAGTGTACCTTGTTCAAAAACTGGGGCCAATTCTATCAGATGATGAAATAGAAGATGTTAAAGCCGAAATAAAACAAGATAAAAGAATTGATACGGGTGACAAAATGGTTCCTAAAGAGGGATCAGTAAAAGTCAAGTCGCACGAGTTACAGGTAATATTACAGTCTTAATCTTATTTCTATTTGAACTCTTTTTTGAAATGAGACGTACTTCTATTTTAATAATTAGACTAATAGTTAGTATACATATATTTTTATCCATCAATAGAAAACTGTTAAAAGTAATTAAGTAAATAAAACATGAATGCTATAAATTGCATTTTTTACAGCTTCAATTCACCTTAAAAAATCTGTTATTTGCGACTGTTTTCGGTTTCTGTCAACAGTTCGTTTACATCCAGGTACAACATCCAGGTACTCACTACACTGCCCACTGCCTTTGCCAGCATTTTTTGAGAATGCGGCCTTATATTGCCCAGGCTCTGATCAAATTTGCATGATTTGAAATTTTTACAAAAAAATCCTTCAAAAGGAGCCAGTGATCTCTTTATAATTATTGTTTTTTAATAATAAATAGAAATAGGTATTATATTTTTAATAATTCTGGTTTCATGTAATCATTTTCATTATTTTTTTGTTCAATGTGCTAAAAAATGCATATAATAATCTATTACTTTATCTTTTCATTTTATGTTAAATTGTGCTTTATTTTAAATAAATGATTTTGATAATGAAAAAGAATTAAAGGGTTAAAAAATATATGTATATTTTTAATTTGATATTGTCTTTGGTTTATTTAAATAATTATATTAAATGTATCACGCGCAATTTAATTTGATATTGTTCTTGGTTTTAGTTAAATAATTATTGTGTAACCATTCAACCCATATATTTGGGATGCGAAAAGATATTGTATCGTTACAAATATGTGAACTATTTAAATAAATTTCAATTGATTCTCTTATGGATAATTTTAAATAAAAGTTAGATTTATATATTAATTTGCACTCGTTAAAAAGTATGTTGATGTTCTCTTTTTGATTTATTCTAGAGAGAGCGGTCTTGTTATTTAACTAAACCATAGACAATATCAAATTAAAACCCGCGTGATACATTTAATTTATTTATTTTCAGTAATGCTTTATTCCGTTTTTTTTTTTTTTTTCACGTTCACTGTATTTTGAGTTTTTCACGTTCACTGTATTTTGAATTTTTATTTCTCTATTTATATTCTGAAGATGACTCAATTAATATTGGAGTTGAAACATGTAAATAAAAAATCTTTTAATATATCTTAAATGTTTTTTATTAATTTACTACGTCTTAAAAGCAAAAATGTTTTTATAATTATTATTAGTAATACTATATAGCAAATTGATGCATTTTTGACTGATTTGCACAGGCTGTTCAAGGACTACTATCTACCAAGGCTTCAAGATTATCATAAAATATTAATTGGCAGGATTGCCTTAAGGTTTTACAGATATAGATGGCTTGACTGCCTACCAACTGTAAAAAAAAGCCATTGAAGTTTAGGAAGATTTAAGTCATTTATCTCTCGTGCCGAAAAAAAAAAAATAATAATAATAATACATTTTTTCTTGTCAGTTGTATTTTTGGTGCAGTCTTTCATAACGAAATATCAGACTGAAAAACCAGTGCTGCCATTTGTTGCAATATTGATTTGCTCATGCTTATTAAAATTGCAAAACTCTTAAAGATGGGGGAAATAAAACATGTAACTCTTTTGAAACTTCCTCATCTTGTATTCAAAAGTAATACAGTTGGCAAAAAAAGTATTTGTACACTCTAAAATTTTTAATTTTTTACTAAATAAAAACAGATATTTTGTCAAAAATAGTTTTAATACAGTCTGTTTACCGTGCGTTTTAAATTACACAACAGAAAATTTCGATAAAGATGTAAAATAATTTTCTAATGGGAAAAGTTTAAAAATTTCTTGCAAAAAAAGTATTTGTACATTTCTCCATCCTGATATGTACTGTGTTTTATAGTGTTTATGGTTCAAAGGACTACTTTTACAGAAGCTGTTAATAATTTTTAAGTTCATATTATATTTGTCTGACATTTAATTTAATTTGCTCTTGAAGTAATTGAATATAGAACCTAATACTAGAGAGGCACCTCTAGATATATGAAATCCTATGATTGAGCATAATAAAAATTTAAATACGCAACAAGAATTTGTAAAAGCTATTAAATTACCATTTTCAACTATTGGATGTATAGTGAGAAACTATGAATAAATTAAAAGAATCGAAATTCAATGAAAACCAGGACTTCTTAGCAAACTAACAATGAGGGAAAAAGAGAGTGTTGTTAAAAAAAGCTTTAAAAATTCCTGTGCGTTCGGTTCAAAAATTCGCTGGAGACCTTGCGACATCTTCTCGCATCAGAGTAATACCTCAAACAATAAAAAATATTCTTCTCAATGCAGATTTAAAAGGAAGAACCTCAAGGGAAAATCCATTCATCAACGAAACAAATAGGCGAAAACGCATAGTATTCGCTTTCGCATACAGAAGTAAATCATTGGATTTTTGGAAAACAGTAATTTTTTCTGATGAGGAAAAATTCGGAATTTTCTTACCATCAAGCATTCGAAAAAATTGGCGTAAAAATAAAACTGTTCTAGATCCAAAACGTATGCCTCAAACTATCAAGCATGTTGGGGGGAATATTATACTTTTGGGGGGTATAGCTTCTAATGGAGCAGGACATTTAAAATTTTTTGACAATGGAAGGACAGGTTTAATATACAGTGATGTGTCGCGCCATAATTTATTAAACTGTGCCAAGAAATTATGCATAGAGGAAGCTTTTCACTTTCTGCAGGATAATGACCAAAGCATACTGCTGTGATCACCAGCACATGCTTACGACAATACTCGAAGACGACTGGCAATTCCTCTAAAATCTCTAGACTTGAATCCAGTAGAAAATTTGCAGATGCTATTGGATGCAAAAATCCGGAAAAAAAAATATGTATTAGTAAAAAACAGTTTTAAAGAAGCTCTTATTGTGTCATGGAATAACATTAACCAGACCACTACAAAAAAGTTGGTGGAATCTATGTCATACCATCTAGAAGTAGTCATAAACGCTAAATGAATTCGCACAAAATATTAATTTGTATCATTTTACTAAATTTTCCTTAATTATATTACATTAAGATAGTGTACAAATACTTTTTTTGCATTATAATTTTGTATATTTGTTTATTATAATGTAAAAAATCGATTCGTTTAATTTTGTTTCTGCTTCTATAATATTATAATGCATTAAATTAATGTATTACAGTATTTTTTGCTTAAATCTTTTGTTTAATTTCATTATAATTTAAAAAAATGAAGTGTACAAATACTTTTTTTGCCAACTGTATGTTGATATCAATTGTTAAACTAGGCTGGATTCACTTAGGGATAAATTGCTCAGAAATCCTAACAGGGCAGAAACCTCTGAAAGTTAAACTGCTCTGGAACTTAAAATAAGAGACTTCATTTGTGCACTGATTAAAAAAAAAAAAAAAAAAAAAAAAAAAAAAAAATCATTTAAAAAGTCTAATAAAGTACAGTACTGTGTGCAATTTATGTTTAAATCCTTGTAAAGTTGCACAGGATAAAGAAAACTGAATTCCACAAGTGAAATTTATCACAAATGCCTTACAATAAACTGGTTGATTGTTTTAAAAATTCTTTGTCTAGAAACACCCTGTATATACTTTTATTTTAATGTTGAAAAATATTTCTTTTTATTGTATATTTCTATTAGATATCAATACCTGTTCGCAAAGTACTCGATTCATATGTTCTACCCCACTGCTGTTTCTTGCCGCTGGGAGTGAGAAGAACCATCGAAGACAAGTATCATAGTAAGGATGGTGTACGTGTGCCAGGCGTGACATATTCTTTTGGATCCGGAACGCTGTATAACTTCACTCAAATGAAGGCAAAAGTGCAATCATACCTTAAAAAACCTTATCCTTTCTATTTTTTGGACATTAACCCTGGACGTTGTTACTGCCGTCCAATTTAATGTATATTTTTACTGAATTTGATACTGAATATTATATATTAAATACTGAATGTTATATATTAAAATTTTATATTAAAATTTTATTTGTTATATATTAAAATGTCATTACTCAACCCTAATATGCAATGTTAGTGTTCATTCTAGGCCTTTTTAGCTTTTCTAGGCATAGCGTTTCTAAATCATATAGTATTACTAATAATTATAAAAACATTTTTGCTTTTAAGACGTAGTAAATTAATAAAAAACATTTAAAATATATTAAAAGATTTTTTATTTACATGTTTCAACTCCAAATATTAATTGAGTCATCTTCAGAATATAAATAGAGAAATAAAAATTCAAAATATAGTGAAAGTGAAAAACTCAAAATACAATGAACGTGAAAAAAAAAAAAAAAACGGAATAAAGCATTACTGAAAATAAATAAATTAAATGTATCACGCGGGTTTTAATTTGATATTGTCTTTGGTTTATTTAAATATTAACCTTGTGATGCATTTAATATAATTATTTAACTATCGCACTTTTACGTATTTATAATTCGAAATTAATGTTACTTAATTTATCATATTTAAAAATTATGTGTAACAATAATTTTTTTCTGGGAAAAGTGCTCTTTTCTGCTACAGTAGTGCCTTTTGTAGTGAATAGCACCATGCCCTAGAGTGAACACTAATATAAAGTGCTTTTGTATTATATTTATTAGTTTTTAATTTGATTTAAAATTATTACATAGCAAATGTATACATGAAAAACAGGTATAATTATTTTTTGAAATAGGGCTATTTTAATAGCTATTTATTCATTTTACAAAACTTTGACAAAAACTTATAATAACTTATTTTCTTAATAAAAAAAAATTACATCTAAATTTTGTTTTTGGTGGGCCGGTATTGACTGTACATCGTAGACAGGTGGACTTGCTTTTAGGTTTTTTTTGGCTCTTCTTTTTAAATCCTCTAACTTTTTGCTATCCAAATAAAGTCTCACTAATGTTACGCAAATGTACCTGTCAGGCTTTATTTGGGGGTAATTAAGGGGCTACTTCAGACTTCTTCTAATGTAGCCTCCTGATGCCTTTGCAAATTGTATAAACTTTTTCAATCGGGTCAAATCTCCACCATGAGATTTACTTTTGACATTTTGTCCAAATAAAGTCTAAATTTTTGTAAGTATCCAGGTTATTCATTTTGGAAGTAATTTGTTAAAAAGTTTATATAAATATGTTTATGGCCTGAGCACTGGGCGTTTTCAGTGCTATTACTTAAAATTGCTTAGCTTACTTCTAAAATGAGAAACCTGGATACTTGCTTTAGTGAGACTTTATTTGGTCTTTCCCCGTGTTGTTACACACCTTTTTTTATCCGGGTTTCATATATTTCTTCCCTTGGAGAGTCCCTGTTTGTTCAAAATTAAATGCCCCTAAAACATACTCTCCTACCCCTTGAGATCATTTCTCCACCCCTTTTTTCTTTGGGTCACCAACAATGTGATTCAAACTAATAAAATATTTTGACTGATTTTGACTCGTCCCCCTCAGGAGTTCTTGTAACTTTTGTTGTGGGACAGGGGGGCTTGCTCGGTGCAAACTGGGTAAGTCCTTGCTACTGCCCTTCACCCGCTAGGTTGGTTGGTTGGTTGTATAGGGTTTAATGGCGCAAAATCCCTTCAGGGACATGCTGCACCAAACAAAGACAAATATATAAAAAACATGGAATTAAACGAATATATAAAAACAAAAAGCTATCTGGATGAGGTAAATATAGTCATAAAAGTGTGATAAAACAAGAATAAAATTAAAGACAGTGAAATGCAAAATTGTTAATTTCAAGAAGGCATTTGGTTGGTTGGTTGGTTGTATGGGATTTAATGGCGCAAAATCCCTTCAGAGACATGCTGCGCCAAACAAACACTAAAAAAGCAAAAGTATAAAATATCTGGATGGGTTATCCCATCCAGATATAGTCAGGCAAAGACAGTGAAAATTATTTAGATAAAATTATGACATAGAATAAAAAGTATATAAATAGAAAGTGCAATCTAAGAACTTAGAGTATAAAATAAAAAAGTAAGCAATATAAAATCATATTTCAAAATAAAATCCTGCGCTTTTTAAAAAGGCAAAGAGTGCCCCATGAGGTGTTTCCCCAATGAGGTTTGTCAGAATAGGCGATGAAGTATTAAAGTAAGTCCTGTACAAGTGCCGGAGGCCCGGACAGTCAGTTAGAATATGATGGATAGTCAGGTGATCAAAATAGCAGTGTGGACACATGGGTGCATCCTCTCGAAGTAGCAGATGTTTGTGAGTAATCCTGGAATGACCGATTCTAAGACGAGTCAGAAGAACGTCAATTTTCCTAGGGTAATAAGTGGGCCAAACTAGAATTGTGGGTTTAATATGATGTAGTTTATTATTTATTTCGGAGTTCCAACTTTCTTGCCATTTATTGTAGATATAACTATTGATGCTATGTTTAATGTCAGTTAAAGGAATCTGATGATATAAAATATTGCGAGCCTGTTTTGCTGCTTTGTCGGCTATCTCATTACCATGAATACCCATGTGTCCGGGCACCCAACAGAATAGGATATTATATCCATCTCTAATAAGTTGTTTAATGCGACTCAAAATTGAATAAATAATGGGATGGTGGGTAGTGGAGCTAATTGCATCTATAGAACTTTTAGAGTCTGTATAAATGATAAAAGAGGAACAATGATGATGTGATATAAAGGATATAGCTTTATCTATTGCGATTAATTCAGCGGTAAACACAGAGACAGATGAGTGTAGTCGATAACTAAATACATTATCACCAAAAACAATTCCACAGCCGGCAATATCTCCACATTTAGATCCATCTGTATATATATCTTTAAAATTTTTGTACTGTGCTCGATGATCTGCAAAAAGCTGTTGAAATACAGCAGGAGCCAAACTGTTTTTGTCAAAAGTATTAAAAGGATGAAGGGAGATGATATTATGAGAGTCCCAAGGGGGTAAAAGGTGCTTTGAACATGGATATGTTTCAATGTTGCTAAGAAAGCTATTGTCAATAATCTGTCTCATTCTAATACCAAAATGTGGAGTGCATGAAGGGCGGTGCTGATAAAGAAGTTCATTGTCACTATCTAGTAAATAGGAATGTAAAGGATGATTAAGATGTGAAAGGATTCAATAGTATAAATCGAGGGAAAGCCTTTCACGGGTTTGATGTAGTGCAGGTTCGTTACAATCAACATAGAGGCTAAGCACAGGGGACGTACGGAATGCACCAGAACAAATACGAAGTGCGCTGTGATGCACAGTGTCCAATTTTTTAAGAACTGATTTACATGAGGAACCATAGACCTGGCAGGCATAGTCAATTTTGGAACGAATCATAGAACGATATATTTTAAGGAGTGAACCACGATCTGCTCCCCAAGAAGTGTTCGAGAGCACCTTGACTAGATTAAGCGAGCGTTCGCACTTTTTACGTAATTGTAACACATGTGGCAAGAAAGTAAGCTTACTGTCAAAGTGTAATCCTAAAAAGCGAACAGAGTCAACAACAGAAATTTGAGATGCTTCAATAAAGATTTCAGGATCTGGATGCAGATCCCTTCGTCTACAAAAATGCACACAAGATGATTTGTCCTGAGAAATAATAAAACCATTTCTGTTTGTCCAATGAATAATGCGGTTGATAGCAATTTGTAGTTGTCGCTCGATAAAACGCATATCTTGTCCTTTACAGAATATTTTAAAGTCGTCTACATATAAAGTACCATGCACATATGGAGGCAATTGGTTAAGTATATCGTTAATTTTGATAGCAAAAAGAGTCACACTCAGGACACTGCCCTGAGGTACTCCTTCTTCTTGAGTATAAAAGTCAGACAAAACCCCACCAATCCGAACTTGAAACAGACGGATGGCGAGGAAGTTCTTAATAAAAATCGGGAGGTTTCCGCGAAAGTTCAAATTAAAAAGATCGTAAAGAATACCATACCTCCAAGTCTTATCATATGCTTTCATCATGTCAAAAAAACTGTCAAAAAAACTTATGGAGGCAATTGGTTAAGTATATCGTTAATTTTGATAGCAAAAAGAGTCACACTCAGGACACTGCCCTGAGGTACTCCTTCTTCTTGAGTATAAAAGTCAGACAAAACCCCACCAATCCGAACTTGAAACAGACGGATGGCGAGGAAGTTCTTAATAAAAATCGGGAGGTTTCCGCGAAAGTTCAAATTAAAAAGATCGTAAAGAATACCATACCTCCAAGTCTTATCATATGCTTTCATCATGTCAAAAAAACTGCAACTAGATGGTTACGTTTTAGAAAAGCATTCCGTATATGGGTTTCTAAAAGAATAAGGTTATCAGTAGTAGACCTACCACGTCGAAAACCGCTTTGAAAGGCAGCAAGACAATTTTTTTCTTCAAGAACATGTACTAGCCGGCAGTTAATCATTTTTTCAAAAAGTTTGCAGAGACTACTAGTGAGTGCGATTGGTCTGTAATTATTTGGATCGCTGGGGTCCTTTCCAAGTTTAGGAAAGGGGATAACAATGGCTTTACACCAGGCTTTAGGAAATGTGTGTTCTGTCCAAATTCTGTTGTAGTAAGCAAGAAGGTTATTAAGAGAGGTAGTGCTGAGATGTTTTAGCATGGTATATGTAATGCCATCGTGACCTGGAGCAGAGTTGCGGCTTTTTTGTAAACATTTTAAAAGTTCTGAGGTAGTAAAAGGGAGATTATAATCATAAGAGGAGCGAGTATTAAAATTAATGCGGGTAATTTCCATTCGTCTTTTGTATGATAGAAAGGGTTCTGGGTAAGAGTCAGAACTGGAATTAGAAGCGAGGGTATTAGCTATTGTTTCAGCTATATTGTTGGGTGAAGCTATAGTTTGGCCATTATGTTTTAATATAGAGACATTATTTTCAGAATAGAGACCCATACAATTTTTAACTTTTTTCCAAAGGGTTTTACTTGAAGTGTTATTGTCAATGCTAGATATATAGTTGATCCAGGATTCACGTTGGTTTTTGCGTCGCACTCTCCTAGCGTCAGCCTTTGCTTTTTTGAAAGCAATATAATTAGCATCATTGGGGTACCTCCGAAAAATACCCCAAGCTCTTTGTTGTTTTTTTTTCGCTTGTTGGCAGTCATCATTCCACCAAGGCTTTCTGTGTCGTGTTGTAGAAGATGTTTTGGACATGCTGATATCCGCAGCACTGATAATAGAATGGGTGATATTATCGGTAAACGGAAAAAAAGTGACCGGAAAAAAAGTTATCGGAAAAAAAGTGACCTAAATTACAAAAGCGGAAAAAAAGTGACACAGAAAAAAAGTGACACGGAAAAAAAGTGACAAGGAAAAAAAGTGACACGGAAAAAAGTGACAAGAATTGGTTTTGGGGATTTATTATTGATTTTGGGGATTCATTGGTTAAGTATGAAAGGGGGAACGGGGGGGGGTCATAATTTAAGTAAATGGGTTTTTCATGCTGAATTAACTGTTTTGGTTCAATTTTTGGATATACGTTCATACTGAAAAGACGCTTGCCTGATTAGTTTTGGGAAGGGACGATTACCCCCCCCCCCCATCCGTCCTCAATTAGATGAATGGGTTTTTATGCAGAATTATTCAACTTGTGACAAATTTGCATATAGGTTGTTTTCGATAAGACATATATAGTATAAAATGCCTGAAGAGTTTTAGGAGTTTAATGGTTAAGTATAGAAGCGGAACGGGGGATAACCTTTCTTGGGGATGGGGGAAACCCCTCTTATATTAAATAAATGGCTTTTTATGCAGAACTATCCGATTTGCTTCAAATTTTGGACATGGGTTAATTATGATAAGACGTATTTCTGATTAGTTATGGGGTTCTTTTGCTAATTAAAAAGGGGGGCGGGTGATTACTACCCCCGGCCTTAAATTAGATTTTTAAAAAAAATATGCACACTTATCCGATTTATTTCAAATTTTGGATGTAGGATCTTTCTCATAAAGCAAATTCCTGAACAGTTTTAAGGGTTTAATGGCTATGTATAGAGGGAGAAAGGGGGATAAACACCCTTAAATTAAATAAATGGCTTTTTACGCAGAATTATCCGATTTGCTTCAAATTTTCGATGTATATTCATTATAAGAAGGCGTATCTCTGATTAATTATAGGGTTCTTTTGCTAATTAAATAGGCGAGGCGGACGATTAATCCCCCACTCTTTAAATAAGATTCTCTTTCACAATTATCCAATGTATTTCAAATTTTGAATATAGTTTTTTCCTGATAAATTGAATCCCTGAATAGTTTTAAGGGTTTTGTCAGGTTCGGAGATCACCTCTGCTAAAGATTGGAATTTCCGTTATTTCTCTATCTTAATATTTTGTGTATTGTACTGGCTGTGTACTAGAATTTTCAAGGTGACATTCTTTCTTGGTTGAAGAGAGAATTGACACGTAATCCTGTACAGGTGGTGAGTGAGTTAGAGGAGATTGCTGAGAGGCGTATTCATCCGTCAGGGATGTATGTGGATGATGAGCAAACAAGCAACATGTAGCTAATCAAGAAAGGAATGTGGAATGTGTCCAATGAATAAGCTCCAAAGGGGGTTGACATTGGGGAAACACAGTGACTTGAGAAGAGCAAGTCGTCTCAGTTTGGAGCAGTTCGTACCTGGGGTTCGTACCTAGAGAGTGTGTAGGACAGAGGTCCTTGTAGAGAGTGCTCTGTGTTGTAGAGCGTGAACAGTTCGTATCTGGAGAGCAAGGGACACAGACGTCCTGGTGTTTTACTCTGGGCCGGATAGCCTAGGCCGAGTATACAGGTGTTAGGAGATTCGAAGTTGATCTCCGATAAAGTGAATCTAACGTACATTGAGTGTGAGGGAGAAGGTGTAATTTGAACAGTACACAGCCAATTTTTACTGTATTTAATTTAATGTTGAACCGGATCACCTATATCCGAGTTGTAATTGTATATAATTGTAAATAGCGTATTTAGTGTGTACATATATTCTAAATAAACTGTTAATTCAGTTAATTGACAGCGTCAGTGTTCATTTACACAATCCTCACAGTGGGTGACCGATATCACCTAATAATATCGGTGGTGGCAGCTATAACTACCACGGACTTTCTTCAAAGTTGTGCAGGCTGAGAGGAACGTCCGACAGGTTTAATGGCTAAGTATAGAGGGATGAACGGGGGATAAACCAAAATTAATCAAAAATTCGCCTTATCATAATGAACGCACATTCAAAAATTGAATGAAATAAGATAATTCTGCGTAAAAAGCCATTTATTAATTTAAGGGGGGTTATCCTCCGTTCCCCCACTGTATACTTAGCCATTAAACCCTTAAAATTATCCTGGGATTCACTTTATGAGAAAAAACATATATCCAAAATATGACATATATCGGATAAGTGAACATAAAAAACTATTTATATAATTTAAGGGGGTTGGGGATAATCACTCGCCTTAATTTTTAATTAGAAAAATAACCCCATATGTAATCAGGGATACGCCTTATCATAATGAATCCATAATCCAAAATTTGTAGCAAATCCGATAATTCTGTGTAAAAAATAATTTAATTTAAGGTAGGTTATATTCTATTCCCCTTCAATACTTAGATATCAAATCCTTAAAACTATTCAGGGATCCCCCCTTATCAGTAAGAACCTATATTTAAAATTTGAAATACATGGGATAATTCTGCATAAAAACCTATTTATCTAGTTTAAGGGGGAGATAATTGCTCGCCCTCCCATTATAATAAGCAAAAGAACCCCATAACTAATCAGAGATACATCTTATCATAATGAACCCATGTCCAAAATTCGAAGCAAATCGGATAATTATGCGTAAAAAGTTATTAATTTAATTTAAGAAAGATTATCCCCCGTTCTCCCTCTATATATAACCATTAAAACTCCTAAATCTCTTTATGCATTATATACTATATATAAGCCTTATCGAAAAGAACCTATATTCAAATTTGACACATGTTGGATAATTCTACATGAAAATCCATTCATCTAATTGAGGACGGATGGGGGGGGGGGGTAATCGTCCCTTCCCAAAACTAATCAGGCAAGCGTCTTTTCAGTATGAACGTATATCAAAAAATTGAACCAAAACAATTAATTCAGCATGAAAAACTCATTTACCTAAATTATGAGCCCTCCTCCCGATCCCCCTTTCATACTTAACCAATGAATCCCCAAAATCAATAATAAATCCCCAAAACCAATCCTTGTCACTTTTTTTCCGTGTCACTTTTTTTCCTTGTCACCTTTTTACCGTGTCACTTTTTTTCCGTGTCACTTTTTTTCCGCTTTTGTAGTTTAGGTCACTTTTTTTCCCGATAACTTTTTTTCCGGTCACTTTTTTTCCTAGATTCGATATTATCAAGTGCATTGTCAATGTGACCTTCAATCATATCACTTGTGATTTTGGCAAAGTCTGTGAAAGTTTGCCAATTGGCTCTGTCATATATATAATGATTTGAACAGTTATTTGAATTCCTATTAGGAGTAGTCTGTGTAATAAAGGTGGGAAAATGGTCACTGCCGTGAAGATCATCGGAAACCCAGAAGTTCCAATATGGATAAATAGATGGGGAGCATATAGTAAGGTCTATTGCATGAAAAGTGCGGGATGGCTCATGAAAGTAAGTATGATCTCCATTATTTAGCAGGCATAAGCCATTGTCTGATATAATTTTCTCAATCATATCTCCACGTTGATTAGAGTCACGATTACCCCACAGTTGACTGTGGGCATTAAAATCTCCCACAATGATGTAAGGAGTGGGTAGTTGCAGAAGGAGATTGTCAAGATTTGCTGCCTGAATAGATGTATTAGGTGGGAGGTAAATAGAGCAGATGGTAATAAGCCTGTTTATATGAACACTGATTGCAACTGCTTGTAAGTTGGTATTTAAGTTAATTTGCGAATGGGGTAGATTGCGAGAAATAAAGAGGGCCACCCCACCAGTGGCCCTGTCACTACCTGTAAAGTCTTTCCTGTAGGTTGCATAGTTGCGTAATTTCGCTTTGTCATTAGGTTTTAGATGGGTTTCCTGGAGAGCAAGGCAGAGTGGTTGATGGTCAGAGAGAATATTACGGATTTCGTCACGTTTATTATGATAACCACGGCAGTTCCACGAGATGATATTAGACATAAAAAGAGTGTCAGATATGTATATCTATGTCGTTTTGTTCAGATGTAGTAGACATGCTACTATCCTCATTGTCCAATACTTCATCCCTTTCAGGATGAAGTTTTAAGGCATCATCATCCATACCTGTTTCTTCTTTTTGATTCTGTTGCTGATGGGTTTGATTTCTAGATGTTTTATTTTTTTTCTTTTTGGATGGGTTTTCAGTAGATGCAGCTGATTTAATACGTAGGGTATGTTTTTCAATATCAGATCTAAGATTTGACTTTAGAGCTGGTGTTTTAGTTATATTTTGAGAACTTTTGTTTTTGAGTGGGGGTTTAGGAGTAAGAGATTGCAGTGATTTTGATGTATTTTGTGGCATTTTAGGAGGAGCAGGATTTACATATCCAGAAGAGGGAAACTGAGTCGATTTAGTAGTTGTATCAGAAAGGCTGTTTTCTCTTTGTTTTCTTTTGGAATTATTTTCAGTAGGGAAATCGGTTTGAGTTGAAATAGTTTGATATGTTTTCTGGACTGTTTTTGATAAAGCGGCTGCGTATGAAATTCCAACTTTTGGTGTCCTGGATTCAACTATTTTCCTGGCTTCGGGATATGGTATATTATCTTTAGTGCGTATTGTTTGTATTTCTTTTTCGATTTTCCATTTTTCGCAGGATTTTGAATATGATGGATAAATACACTATATTTATTTCAAAACTAGACGTTAAACCCCATATATTTTATCTCTGAAAATATATGTGCAGATATTTTTATAACATTTTCCATGTTGATTTTAACACCGTAAAATAAAATATGATTTGTATTCCAGTCTTAATAAAAATTCACTTTAAAGACTCCCCCCCCCCCCCCCCCCACACACACACACAAGGAAGAAAAACAAAAAATTATCGCGCCAATGGTACTTATTTTTCATTCCATCTTCCTGAGCGCGCGCGCGCGGCTCTGAGCAGCCCTTGTTCTATGCGCAAAACTACAAAAAACAAACGCCTGCTACTTCCATTTGTGCTGTTTAAAAAATTTTAGCTGTATATACAGCGATTTCGAATTTGCGAAGTCAAACATAATTTTTTTTTTTTTTAACTTAAATTATTTTTGTTCTGATTATTCTTAGATAAGTGGTGATTTCTTTCGGTTTCTAGATATTCTACTTTTAAAACAAAGAGAAAACACAAATACTTTCTATAACTCGGCACCAAACCAACCAACCAGCCAAAAAGTGGTTTGAATTTCAGTTTAGTTCACATGTTTTAATTGTTGTCAGTTCTGCTGTTGTACTGTTGTCAGTTCATGTTTTAATTGTTGTCAGTTTAGTTCACATGTTTTGTTGCGAATAGAGTTAGCTGAGTTATCAAGAGTAAGCTATATAGATTTTAATTTTTATTTTTAAAAGTAATAGGGTTGAGGGGGGGGGGATTTATTTATTTATTTTTTGTAATTTATAAAACAAAAAATAAATTTGCGATGTATAGAAATTTAAAATTTTGCAAAAATTTTGCAACGAAAAATGTAAACCTGAAATTTCATTTAAAATTTGCTTATAATTGGTCCAGGAATATTAATGTTTAATCCATGGCGTATTTAATATATGATACTGTTATTTGTTATTTTGCTATTTAAAATAAAAATTTAGCCAACATTTATAAGTTGCTTATTAGTTAGGCGATTCGTATCATTTGGCGAAATTGGTCGACGGGATAGCTAAAGTAGTACTGTATTTGATTTGGCGCAAAAACGCTTTTTATTAGCTCACAGGCTATCATAGCCGGAGAGCTTATGTGCCCGCCCGTTCTGTATGTATGTATGTGCGTGCGTGCGTACGTATGTACGTAATGCGATAACTCATGATAAAAACATCCGATTTACATGAAATTTTGTATATAGATGTATACTGACAAGCCGCTTCCCTGATTAGTTTTTGGAGTTCATTCGATATGTATAAGAGGGGGAACGGGGGGCTCATGCCCCTCCCTTTAATTGATATAAATGGGTTTTTCATGCAGAATTAAGTTTTTGTTTAAAATTTTGATATAGGATCATTCTGATAAGGCGATTCCGTGACTGTTATTAGGTGTTCATTGAATAAGTATAAATAGGGGGAACAGGGGTTCTTATGCCCCCTCCCCTTAATTTATATAAATGGGTTTTTCAAGCAGAATTTTCAGATTTCGTTCAAATCTCTGAATAGTTTTGGAAGTTTAATGGTTAAGTATAAAAGAGGGGGATAACTCCTTTTAAATTATATAAATGCTAAATGGGTTTTTATTAAGAATTTTCTCATAAGTTACAAAAATAATAGGTTATTATAATCTGTTATTAGACTACAGTGGAATCTGTTAATGAAAAATATTTTTTTTTCTCATTCTTAATATTGATCCTCTGACTAGTGAATTTTGTTAATAAAGTACATATACATCATTATTTATTATCATTAGGAATAAGTGAAAAATATTAATGAGGTTTAAATTTTAAATAGTTTAAAGCGTTTGAATTAATTGAATTTTTCCTGTAATATTAGGTTGCAGATCGTAGAGTAATAACTACCATGGATGCTGACCGAAAATGCAGTCGGCCTGTTGGTTTGCAAGAAATCTTTTCTATTTACTTTAACAGATGTAAAATTGCTCAATGGTACACAAAAAAACAAGAACTTGTACAGAAATCGAATATAAAAGAAACCGTAATACCGTAAAATACCGTATATGATCTTTAACCTTCATATGAACCTTTAGTAAAGGTTTATTTGAATCATGCTATCTATTTATGATGCTTTTCTGGTATATCAGTTATTAATTGGCCTCTGAACATGCTTTTAAAGCAATTTCATAATATTTTAATTTGAATTTATAGAAAATAGCTATTAGTAAAGTACATTAACATGTATAGTTGTAAAAAATAAGATATGCCTTGGTATAAAAGGCAATAAAAACTGGCTTTGGAACTTTTCCAGTAGAGGCTTAAAATGTTTTAAGGGGAGAGGGGGAGTGACCCCCTCATTTATATATATTCTGATTTTGTCGAATAAATTACGTATTTTCTATTTACATCTGTCATGTTGTTTTGTTTCTGCTAATAGTCCTGTGTTGTATATGTATTCCATAAGACTAAAATAATTATGTGTAATGATTTTTGTTTTGTATTTTATAAAAACTTTATTTTTTATTAGGCTGAAGATGGATGAATCAGAACTGAATGAGATGGAACTGAATGAGATGTCAAATGAACATCTGAAAAGATTTCCAATTCCTATAGGTAAGGAAAAAAAAATAAAAACATTTCATTGCCATCTAATTGTAATTTTGTTTTTTTTTTACAATTTGTAATTGTAATTTAATTGTTAATTTAATGTAATTTTGTGTTTTTTAATTTTTTTTATTTACAGAATATGAATTGGCGAGAAGTAAACAAAACCTGTCGGCTGTTGAAGCCGAAATAAATTTTTTCAAAAAGTGTTGTCTTGGATGTAGCATAATTTTTTTAATATTATTTTTCATTCTTTTATTGTTTTATATGTTTTTAGTATGAATCTATTTTAGAAATGATATATAGACTATATCTATGCAATATTTGCTGTATATGATCTATTTTTGCAATGATATTTGCTGTATATACTCAATTATTATTATTCTGAAAAAATATTTCTTTATTGAATAAAGGACTGTCAACTCTTAGACTCTTTCTTGTGTTTTTGCATATGCTATAAATTTTCATATTTTCGACAAAACTTTATTTTCAATAAACAAATTGTTTCTGTACTAACTACTAGGGGGGCCCCGCCCCCCTGCTATATATATATGTTTTAAAAATATATAAGTAAATAAACAACACCAATGTGGTGTGTATGGGACATATGTGCCCCCCCCTTTTTTTAAAAAAAAATTCTGATAATAACAAAAGTATGGACGGGATCTTTTCTTATTGTGCCTGATGATGACAGATTTGTAACTTCGAAACGGCAAAACCTCTTTCTAAAAAAGTAGCAGAAATAACGACTTCAAATTAGACTGTATTTGAAGCAAGAAAAAGTTTCTTAAATGATTTATTTCTAAACCTATTTTGCATAATTTTGTCGTTTCGTTGATAAATGCAGAAAATATTGCAAAAATGGCATTTTGAACCGATTTTTTCGGTCCTACCGAGAAGACAATTGCTTATAAATCAAATTCTAACGAGTGGAGCATATCACTCGACGTCACACGGCACCTTGTGCATCTCTTCGAAAATCACCACGGCAAGTTTCATGTTTCTACTTTTAAAAACGTGCCTGAAATTGTATCAGTAAAATTTCAAGCTGTTGAAGGTGGAAAAGCGGTTTTTTTTTTTTTTAAATACGCCCCTTAAGAAAAGAAAAGAAAAAAAAAGCAACCCCCGTAATTGATGTACCGATCATACGGATCACATGAAATTGATATGCGACTGTAAAGTACATATTATAATTATTACATGTTATAATTATTGTTTTGCATCCATATCTTTTGTCGCCTTCCAGCCAGATCAGAGAGAAGCGACCTATGCATGCGTACACGGCGAAATGAATAATTATTTTTTCATGCACTTTTGAAAAACAAGCATCAAAATTTATTAAATGTAATAATTTTTTTTTTTTCTCCCTTCGATGAAAGAGTGGCTTAAATCTGAATGAAAGGTGTTTTGTGGTTTCAGTTTAAGACATTCGAGATGTTTTTAGAGCTCATATGTACGGTAGCCCCCTCCCCCCCCCCTTTTCAGAAGAAGATTTTCACAAACGGTCACGCAAGTGAAAGGGTCCGGTGAAAAAAATTGTGTTTTTCTGCCGAAGGAGTTGCCCGAATCTTTCCTAACTGAAAATGTTTAAATATCGGGGGGTTCTCTCGAGTATTTTAAAATTTTATGGAAATCGGGCCGTAAGTTCCGTGGGAGGGGGACATTCGGGCCCCGTGCGACAGCTAAGGGGCTATCGGTCGGATCCGCTTGAAATTTAAAATACGGTTATATGCGACTATAATATACGTAGAAATAAAATTTTATGAAAATCGGACGAGAAGATCAGTCAGAGCGCGCATTTTTCTGAAATAGCCCTTTTGGAAAAAAAAAAAAAAATTCAAAAAGTCGGACAATCCCGTTATAACATTATAAAAAGGGGGGGGGGGGGCGTGAAATTTGGGAGTTAAAAATGTATCCTAAACCGGAAAACCTTATAACGTGCCCGAGGCACGCAGGAAGCGACGGAAACTCCGACCGGTTCGGCCGCTGCGCGCCGATGATGTCTAAGAATATTTACTAAAAAATACTAAATTTAAAAGGGGTAAAAATGCTCGAAAAACGTTCTAAATTGCTATTTTTGTGTTACTGAGGGAAAAACTGAGGGTTAAACGGAATTTTTTTAAATTATTCCTTAAAATAATATAACTGGTTATTTCAACTGTTATTACATTATATTTGCATCCTAATATCAATAAAAATTTACTTCTAAAATTTAAAAAAAAAAAAAAAAAAAAAAAAAAGTAGAAGAACATTAATAATTATTTTATGCGTATACGGATATTTTCGCAGAAAACTTTTTTTTTTCATTTGCTTAATATATATATAAATCACTTTATTATTATAATAGAAATACATGTGCTTCTGTATTATTAATATAAAATTTACCTTTAATAAAAATGTCTTATTTATTAATAAAAAGCAACCAAAAAAAAAAGACACAAACCAACTTTTGGCCCGCGCAGGTTTCGAACCCGTATCGCCTGGGTACAAGGCCAGCACTCTGACCATTTGACCATAGAGCTCACATTCGTTTGTAACAGATTATCTTTATAATTGGCACTACAAGTAATTACATCCGTGATCTGTTCTCCATCTGTTATTGAGCGAACAGTTGCAGTAACCGATGGCGCAGTAGCGAGTACTGAACGCACATCCCGTTCACTACAGGAACCCACTCCATGTCCGTGGCTCCTGAGCGCACGCGTGCAGCGCGCGTAACAGCTGAACACGGCCAAGGTTTGAGCAGGGTTGATTGTCATTTTTTAAATGCTAATCGGGCTTAATTGCAGAAGACTTACTAAATCGTCTTCAGCCCATTGCAAAATCCCTGGATCAAGTCCAGAAAGACAACTGTGGAATTTCTACAGCTGTACATGTTTGGAAAAATCTCAAACAACATTTTGAAAGCGTTGAAAAACTTGACAAGAGCAATATGAAGCTCTTCCCAAAAGGCTATAATGAAGCCTTATCTGGTGCTCACTTTTTAGCATACTTGCTTGATCCTCGCTATACAGGTCAACAACTGACAAATGATGAAAAAAAAAAAAGCTTTACTTTTTGCTAACGACAAATATGGCTCGTATTTTCTATCTGTATTAATGAAATTCCAAGGAAAATCTGATCCTTTTTTGGAATTTTTATTTGATGAAAATATAGTTACAAAAATGTCTCCATTAGACTGGTGGAGAACACATTTTGACTTGGATATTTGTGAAGCAGATGGTGGGGCTAGTGTAAAGAAAGCAATAGAGCAGCTTTTTACAGCCACATCTTCCTCTGTGGAACGGATTTTTTCCACATATGGTTTAGTCCAGTCTAAACTTAGAAATAAATTAGGGAATGAGAAAGCAGCATAATTAGTGTTTTTATACAAAACCTTGAATGCATAAATATTAATATGTATATAAATAATAGAAAAAATAAAAACAAAATTTTGTAAAAGATTGAATTGCTTGTAATCTAATATTGATGATTTATATTATTTATTTATAAATATTCACCAATGTTAAACTGTTTATAGTTAATATTTTGTCATTACTTGAAAATTATACAATTGTTTTTGCATGATACATATAAATATATATGCATTAAGCCTTCTTTGTTGCATTTATTATGTTATTGTATATTTATAGTAATACAGGAAGGAAAAGTTTAATGATTTTTAAATTAAAGTTATGCACAACACATAGGTTTATGTATAAAAATTAAAATTTAATATTAGACTATGTTTTAGATTTTTAAATTATTCATCAGAATTTTTTTACAACAATCTTAAATTTAAATTTGAAATATTTTGAATTTTTATTTAGAAATTAAAATGAAATTAATAAAAATATGTAAATCTCTATAGGAAGAATAAATAAATACATGCACAATACGGATTTTGTATTATACTATAGTAATATTTAAAAAAATAAAAAAAATCCGATTTAAATCAAAAAAATCCGATTTTTTTGATTTTTTTAAAAAAATCATGATTTTTAACAACCCTGACAGAAAGATAGTATGACCTCTGTCTAAAGACCGTCAAAAAAATGCCGATTTCACTTAAAAAACATGGAAAAACGCCGATTTCATCAAAAGATCGCAGAAAAAACAGCCGATTTTGGCAAAACATAGCAATAAATCGCCGATTTTGGTAAATGATTGCTATAAACTGCCAATTTTGCTAAAATATTGCTGATTTCGTCTGAAGATAGCACAAAAGCACCGATTTTGTCCGAAGATCGCTGGAGGGGGGAGAGACTACCAACCCCCCCCCCCCCCCCCCTCCGCCGATTTCCGAAAATGTGATACGAATTTCCGAAAAAAACAATTCATGCAGAATGTGCCCCCAATAGAGACCTTCCTTGTTAGTAAAATTTTACACTGTCAATGGATTCACAAGGACTTGAAAAACCTTTTTGAGCAAGACAAATTTCCATCTTACTTGGTCTGGCTTACAGAGAATTTAGTGTACACTTAGATAAATATAAAAGCTGTTACAAAATTATTTATATTCTTATTTTTAAAGAGGAATGTTGCCTTCTAAACTAACATATTCATATATGCTATGAGCCATTGTTCAAGTGAAGTATTTTATAAACAGTATCATTTTGTATATTATTTTTTTTTTATATAATTCTTACCCATAATAACAAGATAACTATCGACACTTGATCTCAAGAACTAATACACATAATTTCACTAAACTTTAGATTCAGTTACACCTTGATATAAACTCGATGTTTAGTTATTAGTGTATATCCCCAACTGATGGCGCTGCTATGCTGCATTATCCATGATTATTGCAATAGCTCTATCAAGGGCGATTTTTTTTTTTTTTTTTTTTTTTTTTTTTTTTTTTTTTTTTATTTAGGCAGTTCCTGATATATATTAATGTTGTTTAGTTTTTGGTGTAAATTGCCCTATAGGTGGCACTATTATGCTGTATTTTTCAAGATTTAGTTATAGCTGATTAATTGAGCCACCATTTTACCTCCATAATGTACAGCAATTTTGCAAAAACATGGGCAGTTTGCATTAGAAAAGTATACCCCATATTTTATTGCAAGTAACTATGTCCAAATTATACATTCCCTCTTGATTAAACTTTGAATTTTTGTAGTTTTTTAAAGCACGCTAGAAGTTTCTCTGTATGTAACAGCTTTTGCTAATTCCTCAAATAGCGAGCATTTTCTATTTGTAGTGTTCTGTTTTCACAACTACAACTTTAGTCGCCACGTGGCGAGTGGCGATCCGTTATTCTATCAGATGCAAGCTAATTAAAAACTTTGTTGTATTTTCTATATTTTGGCTTTTTGAATCACATTATTACCAAGTGGCTAATTAATATGACCTATTTTTTTTTTTTTTTTTTTTTTTTTTTTTAGCTCTTATTGAATGGTCTCCGATATAAGAAGAAACGGAAACCTGGGAGGCCGGGTAAAAGAGGTTTTGGTATAAAAAAAGATACGTTACAGAATATGTCCCGGACGGGCATGCTGGAAGCAAAATATCATACCTGGATATGCTGAAAATATATGAGGATGATCCTGGCAGAATAACCTTTTTAACTAATGAAACCTTACCCCAAGAAAAAGATTCACCAAAGATCTCTCAAATTATTCCCTTCCAGCAAAGATTTCAAGAGCAAATTTCAAGTCAACCTCCTGCAGTTTATAATATTAGTAAAACCTTACCCCAAGAAACAGATTCACAAAGGATCTCTCAAATTATTCCCTTCCAGCACAGATTTCAAGAGCAAATTTCAAGTCCACCTCCTGCAGTTTATAATATTAATAGCATAACAAACAATTATTTTATATCTGCCATTCCTAATATGCCATTCCTAAAATCTTTTTTTTGTCTTTTTTCTGTGAATTTGTCTGACTTTTTGAGATTTTGCTCTTTTTTGGTGGGGGTATTGCAGATATAGTAGATTTAGTTTTTGAAATATTTTGCTTTAAAGAAGTTTTAGTTGTAATTTGTGCGTTCCTGTTATGAGATGGTATTTTGGAAGTATTAGAATGTAATGATCTTGGAGAGGCAGTTTGTGAAGAATTGGCAGAAGTGGATTGTTGTGTATCTAAGTTATCAGGCACAAATTCTTCAAATACAATATTTTCATCATCAGAGTCATTGCTACAGGGGTCGGATTCCATTTCCTCATCCACGTAATGCTGCAACTGCTTTGGATCTTTAATATTTTTTATAATTGAGCTGATGCCAAAGCTTTTCTTCCCCCTACCCACAGTCTTCCATTGTAGAGAAGCTGGAGTTGAGGTTTTTTTAGGTGTTTGTATAGGGGTTTTTTTTAGATTCTGTTTTCTGGGAATATCAGGTTTCTGTGGAATATTGGTATTCATGGCAGGTTTTGTCTTAGTTTGGGGTTGAGATGACTTATTGGATAGAGCTGTCGGTTTCTGTTGTTTCTTCTCTATGTCAATTTTTACCGGTTCAGAGGATGGGGTGTTGGTCGATTCTTTAACATGAGTACTGGTTGATTGTGTTACAGTTGATTTACTGGATGGAAATTGGGAATCAGTTTGTGTACTTATGTGTCTTACGGCTGTTGATTGCTTCTTGAGTAAGCTAGAGTAGGTAATTCCGACAGATGGGTTCTATTTTCAACTAGTTTACGGGCATCAGGATAAGACAAATTTTGAGTAATTTTTATAGTAATTATTTCCTTTTCACGGTTCCAGTTAGGGCACTTGCGGGAATATGCTGTATGATCGCCTTTACAGTTTGCACAGCGTACGGAATTTTCACAAGTTTTATTGTCGTGACCGACTTCCGCGCAACGTGCGCAGGTAAGAGATCCACGACATTGGCCATTAGTATTAGTATGGCCATAACGCTGGCATTTGAAACATCTGATAGGGTTTGGTATGTATGGTCGAACTGGACAGCTTAGATAGCCAGCTTTAATTCTAGCTGGTAAATTGGGACTACTGAAGGTTAAAATAATATGTTTAGTAGGTAGTATTTCTTCATTGCAACGGATAGTGATACGGCGTACATCTACGACATTTTGGTCTTTTAAATTTTCTAGAAGTTCAGTTTTAGTAGAGAATAACAGATCAGGTTCAGATATAACACCACGACTTGTATTTAGAGTTTTATGTACTTGTACAGAAACGGAAAAGGTGCCTATTGTAGAGCAATTAGAAAGAATTTGTGACTGTTTAGCTGTAGAAACCTCAACTAGTAGATCCCCAGATTGCAGTTTTTTGATAGAATGGCCAACCCCCAGCACTGACTGGAATGTCTTTGCAATGAGAAATGGTGAAGTCTTTTTAAATGAATCATCAGATACGCTATCAGTACGCTTCATGATGAAAAAACGAGTGAATGATAGAGTCTGTGCAGTTTGTTGCTCTCCACTAGGGAGAGAAGTAGAAGGAAACGAAGTGATTCCATCCATATTTAGAAATAATAAGCTTCAGACCCCGGCCGCACCACCCTCTCCCGAGCCCTACAAGGGGATGCACATTCGTGCACCAGTGCTAACCAGGGCCCATACGGTCACAAGACAACCCTATGTCAGTCTCCACCCTTAACGAGATGACTAGTAGTTGCTCGATCACTTGATCCCTAGAGCCAGTGACGAAAGTCAGCTGACCAGCCGATTGATGCATACGGGACCAAATGCACCTCCCGTCTACCTGAAGCAGAGGCCAAAGCAGTGTGTTGGTTTCCCTCAACTACCAGGATCCCCCTTTCCAGGGACACGGGTCGCCACGCACGGCCAACACGTGGGTGGTTTACAATTCTCCATGAGTCGATATGCAGGATGACATCGGCTCATACAGAATTGCCCTAACCTCCGAAGAGGAAACCACAACGAGAGTGAAACAAAGAGGAAAGGAAGACCAGAGGAGTAAGAGGAAAAGGAAAGGAGAAAGATCACTCAGGTGCCCCGGGGTTGTGAAGCCCGTGAATACCTAAAGAAGGTATCCCCCTGGGGGGTTTTTTCCCTAAGACATGATTTATTTTATCAACATAAAATCAACGCCAAAATCATACTTTCTTTTCAAATACTAATTTTTACAGGACAATAGCAATAAAAATGAATTTTTTGTAGAAATTTTGAAGTTGATGTTCCACTTATGGAACATTGGCGTGTAAAAGGTTAAATACTTAGTTTTTTCTTTGTGCGTCAAAAGAGTAAAATTTTAATTGAATTTTGTAAATTTCTTTTTATTGTATATTTCTAAATATTTCGTTTGTTTTTTTAAATAGGAGAGGAGGCCACCACGACATGTCCCGGATGATGTGATATTGCCACATGCGTGCTGGCTTCCAGGAAACTTTCGCCGTACCATCAGGAGGAACTATAGACGTGCTCCCGGAGGAAGAGCAGCTGGACTAGAACCAGGTGTTGCCTACACGGATGGCAAGGAAAGTTATAAGAATGCTGAGAACTGGAAAAAAGTCCTGAATAGAAATTATCTACATCCCTTACCACTTTACTTGCTCGACTTCGAGCCTACAAGGTGCTATTGTAAAGAAGGCTAAATTTTTTTTTTCTCCCTTTTTAATTCAAATAAATTTTTTTAAAAATTATTAATGATTAAAAATTTATTAAATATTATTTATTATCCTATTAATTAAATATAAAAATTTAATTTTTTTTTGTAAGAACATTTAAGTAATGAAATTTTCATGTATTTTTTATCACTATCCGTAAGATAACTAAACTTTGAGTAGACCTGTAAACTTCATTCATAGACATTGCATCTGAATTTGAAAAATCGTTAAAATTAGAATTACTTAATCATTAAAAAATTAATTAAATTTTAAATTATCTTTACAAAATTAATTCATTTTATAGGGAACGTTAATAAAAACGTGATAAATTTCCAGATGATACTTCAAACAGATTTTTTTTAATCTTGCGGATTGTTTTTAAAAATACATGAAAATTTCATTACTTAAATGTTATTGCTATATTTTTTTTAGTCTGTTGTGAGTCTTTATTTTATGATATTATTAGACCGGTATTGACTGTATATCAATATATTAATGGGGAAAAAAATTATTTGTAATTTGTAATATTATTTGTAATTTTTTAAAAAACTTGTTTCGGCATGAAACAATTCCATGCCAAATCAACCAACACATTGAAATATTCATATTTTCAATTTTGAATTTCTTTCTTCGAAATTTTACAGAAATTATTTTAACAAAACCAGATAATTTAGATCTTTGAAATGAGATATATATTAAATATTATGATGTATATTTAAATATTATGTATATTAAAATAAACTGTCAATTTTAAATTGAAATAGCAATTTAATTTATTTTAATCTAATTATTTATTTATGATTTGTATGGTAATTTTCAGAATTTGAAGCTTATATTCAGGGATGAGATTCTTCAGACTTTAGTCTGAATTTCATACTTTTCTTCAATTTTTAAAATAATTTCAACAATTAAATTTTTGACTAAATAAATAAACAACGTTCAAAAGCACAATTACCATAAAAATCAATTTTTTTTTTTTGCAATGTGACATTCTTTTATATTTTACACTTTTAGCACTGATGATGGGACTTAAGAAGTCCCGAAACATGTATGCTTTTATCATTTAACATCTTTTATTTTATGGTATTTGTGCTTTTGAACGTTGTTTATTTATTTAGTTATATATAAGCACAATGTACAATCCTCCCCCCCTTCTTAATTAAATTTTTGGAAAAATTTTATATTTTTCCTTTGTTTTTTACTTTTGTTTTTGTACTTTGATATAATAGTCCATTTTTTTGATGTGATATGTAAATTTCACATTTTAAATTTCAAATTTTTGTAAATTTCAAATTTTAATAGCAATTATAATATTTATTCTGCTTGGAATTTTACGCAATTTTCAGATTTTTTACTTTTTTGTCAATCTCATCCCTGTATATTACAATTGATGGTCAGGTTTTTGGTTGATTTGACATGGAATGACTTGTTTTGATTCATTTTATGCCTTCGTGGGAGTCGTCTGTACATCGTGGACAGGTTACGTTTTTTCATTTTAAATTTTTTTTTAATAAAGTCTCACTATTGTTACGCAAATGTACCTGTCAGGCTTTATTTGGGGGTAATTGTTTTTGTACTTTGATATAATAGTCTATTTTTTGATGTAATATATAAATTTTAATAGCAATTGTAATATTTATTCTGCTTTGAATTCATAAGTATTATTGTTAAAATGTTGCTTACGCAATTTTCAGATTTTTTACTTTTTTGTCAATCTCATCCCTGTATATTACAATTGATGGTCAGGTTGAAAATTTGTTGTTGATCTTTGGCTGTTCTTTTTAAATTCCAATGTCATAACACTCACTTTGTGAGATTAAGGTTAATGTTTATACTCTTTAGTGTCTTTAATACATTAACCTGTGCGAATGCACAAATTTTTTTAATACTTTTTTCTATCCAAATAAAGTCTCACTAATGTTACGCAAATGTACCTGTCAGGCTTTATTTGGGGGTAATTAAGGGGCTACTTCAGACTTCTTCTAATGTAGCCTCCTGATGCCTTTGCAAATTGTATAAACTTTTTCAATCGGGTCAAATCTCCACCATGAGATTTACTTTTGACATTTTGTCCAAATAAAGTCTAAATTTTTGTAAGTATCCAGGTTATTCATTTTGGAAGTAATTTGTTAAAAAGTTTATATAAATATGTTTATGGCCTGAGCACTGGGCGTTTTCAGTGCTATTACTTAAAATTGCTTAGCTTACTTCTAAAATGAGAAACCTGGATACTTGCTTTAGTGAGACTTTATTTGATCTTTCCCCGTGTTGTGTCCTTGCTACTGCACTTCACCCGCTAGGATACGGACCTTAAGTCCAATGTCATAACACTCACTTTGTGAGATTAAGGTTAATGTTTACACTCTTTAGTGTCTTTAATACATTAACCTGTGCGAATGCACAATTTTTTTTAATACTTTTTGCTATCCAAATAAAGTCTCACTAATGTTACGCAAATGCACCTGTCAGACTTTATTTGGGGGTAATTAAGGGGCTACTTCAGACTTCTTCTAATGTAGCCTCCTGATGCCTTTGCAAATTGCTTTTTCAATTCAAATCTCCACCATGAGATTTGACTGTCATTTGAGATTTTGATCGTGGGCAGGTTAGGTTTTTTTTTTTTTTTTTTTTGGCTGTTAATAAAGTCTAAATTTTTGTAAGTATACTTAAATTTGAGATAAATTCCATTTATTATTATTCAAATAAAGTCTCACTAAAGTATCCAGGTTATTCATTTTGGACGTAATTTGTTAAAAATTTTATATAAATATGTTTATGGCCTGAGCACTGGGCGTTTTCAGTGCTATTACTTAAAATACTTACTTCTAAAATGAGAAACCTGGATACTTTAGTGAGACTTTATTTGAATAATAATAAATGGAATTTATCTCAAATTTAAAAATTGCATTAAAATTTAATAATTGCGTCTAAATCCTCTTATGATTATTGTTTTGCAACTTTGACAAAAAATTTAATTGTCAAATTATATTAAATTTGACATGTTTTGTACTTGTTTGTACATTTGGTACATGTTTTGATGCCTTCGTGGGAGTCTCGTCATCATAAATTTACTGTCATTACCATCATAAATTTACTGTCAAAAACTGTCATTTTCTTAATAAAAAAATATTTCATGTAAATTTTGTTTTTGTTTTTTTTCTTTTCTTCTTTTTTTCTTTTTTTTTTTTTTAATTACAGTGAAATCTGTTTAAGCCGGAAATCATACATCTTATAGAATTTAACCTTTTAAACGGCGCACTATGATCGAAAGGTAGCACAAACTATTTATTGATCAAAATCCTATTAAAACTCAAACATAAGCACTATGAATAATTTTTTTTCCCCAAAAAATTTTTTTGTGTATGTTCCACAAATGGAACATTGGCAGGAAACACTTAGTTTTTTCACATGTTTTCATAAAATACGATTAACGATATTTAAATTAAAATCTTTATTTCTATGCACATTTTCTTCACGATTATAGTTAATTTATAAGCATTTGTCATTAATAACACTGTTTAGGAAAGTAAATAGCCGGGCTTCGCCCGCCTAGCTTTCGTTTGGCTCGGGATTCCAACAAGTATTCCAGCAAAAATAGTAAAATAAAGCTTACACAAAAAAGCTTTGCCACTTATTTAAAACATTATTACATATATTATGGATAGTAATTACTGTATGAAAGCTGCTTTATAATTATTTTTCAAAGTTAAATAAGAAATATGTACAAAATGATACAAGATAATAACAATAATAAATGCTCTGAACTATAATTCACAGCAAAATAATCAAATAAATAAAAATCTTAAAAATATAAAAGAGAAAAAAATTACCAAAAACTTTTATAATATATATACATATATACTTTAAATTTTGTGTCCTACATTTGATCTATTATCGATGGAAGTTAGGAAAGCATTTTGTATGTAGTTATTTTTTTCACACTCAAAACATTTTTTGTACTGTTTTTTTTTCTTTTTTTTTGCATACAGCACATTGATCTTGTGTTGATGGCATAATATAATTTATTTGACAAATGCCAATACATTCCTCTTCAGATTCATCTGATAACTCATAAAAAAAAAAAAATCTTGTGTATCTTCTACTGTTTGAATCTAATTTGAATGAGACAACTCGTTTGTCTGATATATCCTAACTAACTGAAGAAAATCAGACTAAAGTGAAATAATAAAAATTCTTTATCGCGCTATTTTCTAATGTCACCTCTTACATTCTAGCTTGAGTCATAAACAATGTCTAACTATCAACAAACAGGCATGTTTAACCTGTCAGTTGTGAGTAATCCACTTCAGGAAAACGAGGTGTGAGAGAGACAGGGGGGGAGTAAGGGGCAGGGTGTGGAGGGGGGTAAAAGTATATCAAAGTATATGTGTATCAAAGTATATCTACACTATACATTACCGGAGATCTAGATTGATTGAGAATCTTGTTGTATTTTCTTTATTATTTACCTGTAATCCTTAATTTTTATAGAAACTTTATCATTTTAATTTATCTTAGTATTCTATTTTACAGGGCTGCCAGTTGGTCCCTATTTTCCTAAATGGTACCTATTTTTGAGCTTGGTCCCTAAAAGTCCCTATTTTCACTAAGAGGTCCCTAAAAGTCCCTATTTTTATCTATATTGTGTCTAAATTATTTTTTTCCTTACATTTTTCCAAAATTTATCAAGAAAATTTACTTTTTTTTTAAATTTAATATTGTAGATGATAGCATATAACTGATCATAGTGGAAGAAATGAAAAAATTGTAGTGAAAAAAACCCTGCAATTTTGGTCAAAGAGTCCTGAAAAAAACCTGCAATTTTGTTCAAAAAATCTCGAGAAAACACCTTTATCGGCAAAATTTCGCGAGAAAAATGCTATTTTTATCAAAAGATCGCTAGAAAAATGAGTTTTTGCTTAAGATCGCGAGAAAAGCGTGATTTTCGTCAAGGGATTGTGAATAAATGCTATTAACTTAATTTCTTTACAACACCAGCCGTGTGACACATCAATTGAAAGGTCTGCAACTGCTTATTCATATTATGGATGTCTTGTGTGTCACCCCCCCCAACTCTGCCCCAGGGGGGGCACATTTTTAATTTCTTTACAACACCAGTCGTGTGACACATCATTTAAAAGGTCTGCCACTGCTTATTCATATTATGGATGTCTTGTGTGTCACCCCCCAATTCTGCCCCCCAGGGGGCACATTTTTAATTTCTTTATAACGCCCGTCGTGTGACAATCAATTGAGAGGTCTGCAACTGCTTATTCATATTATGGATGTCTTGTGTGTCATCCCCCCCCCCGCACTCTGCCCCCCAAGGAAGCACGTTTTTAATTTCTTTACAAATTCAGTCTTGTGACACATAATTTGAAAGATCTGCAACTGCTTATTCATATTATGGATGTCATGTGCAAGTAGTCTATTGCCTTTAACTTAATGAATTAATAATTTGGCGGATTATTGAATTACGGATAAACTCGTTCCGGGCAGTCCTAATCAAGGAGGCTCCTCGATCAAATACCCTAGTATAAGGAAAGGGCACCTGACGTCACTGTGGGCTCTTATTTGTGTGGGCAAGCTGTTTTCGCCGGTGCTTCGTTATAGCACAGACTCTACATATGAATTCAGGCATTCTGATTGGTCTACAAATTTTATTATGGTTGTTTGCTTGCTATGATTGGGCTACGTCATCAAGATGATTCCTACAATGATCGTTATGACAAAAATGTAGCGGTAGATTAGGTGACAGAAGTGTTTGTTTGTAAACATGCCCTTTCCTAGTAAGACCGGCTGTTTTGTTGGATGTTCGATCTCGTTATAGTCGGTTGAAACTAAAAATGGACAGAGATAAATAAATAAATCTATTCTAAAAAGGAAATTTTATAAAAAAGAGTTAAAGAATAGTTTTATTTATTTACCTCTGTCCAGTTTCGCTTCATCCGACTATAATGATTTCGAACATCCTTGGTCTTAATAAAAAAGCACGTGGCACATGTTGTAAAGATCGTGCTGATTTTTTTTGTTCATTTTCGATTAATATTTCAAATTTTTTGCTTTCAAATTTTAATCAAATTATTTTCTCAAATCAAAATATAATTTCTAAATTATAACATTTTGAAGTATATTTTCATTTTCAAGTAACATTTTCAAGTTCAATGTAAGTATAAAGCGTTTTTCGATTATGTACAAATCTTCTGCATTTTGTATTTGTTTATGATTTTGCAATACATAAGATTAATAAATAAAAGGATGTAAATGTTAGAATATTTATGTTTGTATTGTCCACATTTTTTAATGAAGCTTAGATTGTTTGATTGAATAAAGCTTTATAAATCAGTTTATACTTAATCTTACTAGTTGTTTTTCAGTTAGAAGTTTTATTTGAATGCATAGAGGAAATTTAATTTTCTATAGCAGAAATAATATGAATTTAATACTTTAATTTATTTAAACAACATAAAGTCTTTAAAAACAAAATTATAGTTTAATTACAATATTTCTTAATTATTATATCATGTATTTACGAAGAATTTAGATCTTTAATAATGCTTTAGATATATTACATGTGTAACGGAACATAATTTTCAGTGAAAAATCGACTGAGGGGGGTATTTTTAAATGCTTGTAATTCATGAAAAAATAATTATGGGCCATTCTAGCGTGACGTGTGTGACATTCAGACAACATTTTCAAAACATTCGCAATTATTTTGAGTGTGAAAAAAAAATTTTCCTTTTGAAAACATTTTAGTACATTTCATAGTTGTCTTGAAACATAATCATCATAGTTAAAAAAATTTTATATTGCATTTATAGAGAATTTATTTTTTTAATTCTTGTGACGTGTATGACCATTTTGTAAGCATTTTTCTTCATGTCTCTTACATATTGCTATATTTCTGTGAATTATTATAATATTCATGAAAATAAGAAATACCATTTATAAGCCATATATACAACAATTAAAAAAAGTGGTGTTAGAAATCTGAGCTAGAAATACTTGGGCTAAAAAAAAATAAATAGTACTGTGACGTGTGTGACATATGATGTGACGTGTGTGACTTTGTGTGAAATTTACCATGAAAAGATTTAAAATGGTCATATCTGTGGAAAAGCAGTAATAAACTTAATATTTTTTTAATTTTATTAATTAATAAACTTAATAAGTTCAATAATAAACTTAATATTTTTTTCTATGATTATTGAAGAGTTAAATGTAAAATGCACCTAGATACCATAAGATATCTCTAAAGTGATGTCTGGTACTTAACAAGGTACTTTTCGGAACTGAAAAGTACTCTTAACAATTATGTTGTATATATTCATAAATACCCAATAAGTAGAAAATTATAGTTTTTAAATGAAAAGTTTGGTAACTTTGTAACTTGAAAACTTGTAAAGTTACATAGCTATGAAATGTTTCATAGCAAATTTTTAAGCTGAAACTATAAATTCAGTGGCGTATCTAGACTTATCATTTCGGAGGGGGCTGAGATATAGTAAAAGTTTTTAAGAGAGAATCATAAGAAAGTTATTTTTTCCACTTTAAACAGATTTTTATCATGCAGGTAATGCATATATTATACAGAACATGCTAAGATTGAATCGCATGGGATTGCAAACAATTTCTTTTTAAGCAGGTTTTTGTCTTAATTAGCATAATTTTTATGGCATGTAAAGACTGTGTGTAATGGAAACTTGGATAAAATAGTTGTTTTGTGTTCTGTGCAAAATACTTTTTAAATGAAAACCTGTCTAAAATGGAATATTATTGTGCTTCCTATAAATTCTATCTAAGCATATTTCATTACATTTTGTAATTACAAATTAGTAACAATTCATAACTTTTGTAATTACATTGTATGTTTGTTACAAATTTCTGATGGGGCTGCAGCTCCATCAGCTCACCCCTTGAATACAATATTGCATAAACTCAAACATATTTTTTGTAATATTGTGATAATTTAAAATATTGTTAATGTGAAACTCAATGATAAAAAGTTGTTTATATAATTCACATTGTTAAGATTGGTTTTTAGTTTTCAGTGATACCTCCAATATATAAAGTTAAGAACAACTAATCATTTAGTCTTAATTATTCGGAAACAATAATGCTGTAAACTAAAAAAAGCTATTTTTAAAAATATTAAATTAACAAAAAAATTATAGGGCATCATTGCTTACAAATTTATTTTCATTAGTTTATAATAACGATAGAAAAATCACTCACCACTTTGAAAACAAAAAGATAGACATCAACTTTATTTTACTATAAGAATAGCAAATGTGTTGTCATCTATATGTAAACAAACAATAAGCATTATTTTACAGAAGATAACTGGTTGTTCAAAAATCCCTCCTTTGCTATACCTTTCCAAATTGTTTAGAATGACTAGATTTTATCTAGTCTAGACTATATAGAAATAATAGCTGAAAAAACAGTTTTCTTGAAAACAAAGTAATTAATTTATCTTGCTTTAAAAAAAAAAAAAAAATATGCATAAAATAGATGAATTTATTAATTGCATCATGAGTTACAATACAGTGATGCCGCTGGACTTGAAAAATCCTGGGTCCCGGGGACCCAGGACTTTTAAAATTCTGGGTCCCTTTTTCAAAAAAGCGGGTCCCCACTAATTAATAAGTCATATTTTTAGACTCAAAATTTGAACTTGTTCATTTGCAAAAGAAAAGTTAAATGCAATAATTATTGTTTTGATTAATGTATAAATAATTAAAGCCAATATTATATTTTTTAAAATATTAAGAGATATTTTCTTTACTTTAAAAAAAATAATAAATGTGCGAGATACAAATTATAAAATAATGCTTATTTGAGTGTAGAAGATAACAAGTATCACTATTGTTCACATTTCTTTTAAAAAGGGGTAAAACTGATTTACTGAAAAAGACATTTTTTTCTGAAAAAAGAATACTTTTCAAAATAATCAGAAGAATCAAAAACAGATTGTGAAGCAAGAAAATCTGTTAGGAAAGGGAAGTTAGTTTTTGGAAAAGAAAAATTCTATCATGTCATTAACTTTTTTTTCGTACCCCTTTGATGAAAATTGCGTTTTGAAGCTATTTTTTCACGAAATTTGTCGTTTTTACGTGATCTTTTGACGAAATTTGCCGGTTTTTTGCGATTTTTCAACGAAATGAGCCGGTTTTTCACGATCTTTTAACAAAATGTGCTATTTTATTAAGATTTTTTGATAAAAATTGCTGTTTTAACGAATTTTTTGACAAAATTAGCCGTTTTATCGCGATTTTTGGATGAAATTTGTCGTTTTTTTTGCGATTTTTTTTGATTGAGATTTTGTAACAAAATTAGCCATTTTTGCGAATCTTTTGACGAAATTCACCGAAAATTATTCATTTTGCGATTTTTTTTAACGAAATTTGTCTTTTTTGCCATTTTTTACGAAATGTGCCGTTTTTTCGCGATCTTTTGACGAAATGTGCCGCTTTTTTGCGATCTTTTGATGAAAATTGCCGTTTTTCGGTAATCTATTGACAAAATTTGCCGTTTTATCACGATTTTTGGACGAAATTTGCCGTTTTTTCGCGATTTTTTTGAGGAAATCTGCCGTTTTTCGGGATTTTGTAACAAAATTAGGCATTTTTCTCGCGAAATTTTTGACGGAATTTGCCGAAAATTATTCGTTTTTTCGCGATTTTTTAACGAAATTTGCCGTTTTGTGAACATTTGACGAAAATTACGCGTCCCGTGGGACGCATAAGCTTCATTTTTTTGCGTCCCGTCGCCGATTTTTTGCGTATTTTACGCGCTATAGCGCGTCCGCGGCATCCCTGCAATAAGCTACCAGGTGTTTGTGCATATATTGCTGATATATACCTAACATATTTAAAAGAAGTTAAGCATTTTTAATTAAACAGATATTCATGTCATACACGTCACAGTCACACACATCACATATAGTGACGTGTGTGACAAGAATTGAAAAATTAATAATAATTTTATTTTTTGATCAAAATAATTTTTTTAATTTGCAGTATTTTCCTCATGTTTAGTTAACTTATAAATAAAGTTTCCAACATTTTAAAGTTAGTAATTAAATGACAAGAGGAAAAATTTTAACTTTTTGTGACGTGTGTGACACTGGAATCGAAGAACTGTCATTTTATCATTGTTAAAATGTCAGAGATCACAATAAACTATTCTAGCAATTTTTGGGGGTTAGTATATAAGTATTTGTTCTGATATATGATGATATTTTAATAATTACTGTGTTTATTGCATTTTTAATACAACATATTCTTTTCATAAAACTTTTGTCAAAAAACATGAATTTTTAAACATCTTTAATTAATTTAAGTTTTCAAGCACTTAAACTTTGCTAAATCAAATTTCACTGTTATTACAAGAAAATATACACTTTAAACTACATAAATAATTTTTTTTGAAATTATATCCCTAATTTTAAAATTTTGGACCCTGGGACCACTTTGCTTGGAATTTAAACTGAAACTTGGTGAATTTCATAGAAATCTGTGACGGTGGGTGACATGGTCTGGATGAAGTGACATGGAATGACCCCTTACTTATTATTTTTGTTATTGAAATTTTTTTTTTTTTTTTTTTTACAGTGGATTTTTACTAAATTGTGGTTTTTCCCTAAAAATGTCGGACAGTGCTGAAGGTGGACCTAAAACAAAAAAAGTCAAGAAAGCTCTTAAAGGAGATGAGTTGCCAGATGTTGTAAGTATTTTTTCATAGTATTTTTAAGTAATAAATTAAGTAATTGTAATAGAGTTGTGGATTTTAGGCAGGGTTGGCAAGTTTTTGACAGTGTGCAGTTTTATCCGGTTAAAACCATGGTTTAAACCGTCATGGCTAAAACCTCTTGTCAAAAACCTCGTCAGAAACCTCAAATACTACACTGATCTCTAAAATTTCACATTAAACATCTGTCACAAATATACAATATTAGATGTAATATTAAAAATTCACTTTTACTGTAATGTATATTATCATTTCTGGAGAAAAAAAATTGTCATAAATCTGAAAATTTGGCCTGCCTCCAAACTTGCTCAACTGGCAATGCTTCTGCTATCAAGTCCTGCTAGCTCAGCATCAATTGAGAGAGTATTTTGTAACTTTGGCTTCAGACACTCTAAACTCAAACCATTTGGGTGTAAATAAATGTGCTAAATCGGTTAAGTGCTATAGGATGCTATGGGGTAAAATTGATCCAGATTATTAACTGTACAAAATCATTTTCTTCTGTTTGAACATTCTAAAAGACAATGTTTTATTGCAATTAAAGTAATTTAATTTTTTTGTAATTATTAAATTACAGTACAATTAATTTTAAATAAAAAATTACCCAATGTTTCTCTCTTGTTCTTAAAATGTTTAAAGTGCATTACACGTTTTTGACGGTTTAAGCCAGTTTTTGACGATTTAAACCAGTTTTTGATGGTTTAAACCAGTTTTTGACACTTGTCATGTCAAAAACCAGTTTCTGACGTCAGGAACCCAACCCTGTTGGTAAATTTCTCTGAAAATTCCCCACTCCTGGTAATTAAAATGTGCAAACATTATGTCTGATTGATATAAATCATGAGATAAAATTATGTAAAATACAAGCACTTTTTAATTAAACTAGACATATGTTTCATGCATTACCTGTAATACATGATTTGATGTATATTTTACATGTATAAGTTGGTTATATCATCTTCAGTAATTTTTCATAATTTGTACAAAAGAGGAGTAATGATTACATCCGAAACATGGTTGTTTTTAAATATCTTTATAAGTCTATGTTAATTGAAGAATTTATATTATTGATTATAATATTATATTATTGATTTATTATAAAGATGTTTTTGCTTCATAATGCAGATATAGAGTGTGATTACAAGTACTTTGCTGATATTTCCTTCTTAGTAATAAAATGTCATTGATATTTTTCTAAAAATAACATAACTAGCACACAGTGATAGTTTAATAAAATAGATATTTAAAAAATGCCCTACAAAGTAAACAGAATCATTTAAGAGTAGTTTACTTATAATTATAGAGTATTTTACAGCATTTTGTGTAAAAATGTTTTAATACATTTAGTTTTAGCTGGATTTTCTAATTTTTACTTTTATTTTTTTAAGATAAATTGCTTTTCATAAGATTTATTTCGCTTATGATTGCTGAGGAAGCATTTTAATTTATGAAAATGTTTTCTTGTTAATGTTATTTTATATCATTTCATTAGTAATTTTTTTATTATTATTAATTTTCAACAATCTGCTAGATAAAACAGCATCACTATTAATTTTGAAATATTTTGGAGTTTGTCTGTCCTTTTTAATATAGCAGTTGAATCATTATAGCTATTAAAAGTTTAACTAACTGATTAGTTATGGACCACTTCATTGTATACATTGGCATGTTAGGTAACTATAAATCAATCTGTAAAAATGTAAGTCGTATATATTTTTTTAATTACAAAAAAGTACAGTTATCTATAGTATGCTTACTTACTTACAAATTC
This sequence comes from Maratus speculifer, assembly GCA_964019185.1. Classification (NCBI taxonomy): domain Eukaryota; kingdom Metazoa; phylum Arthropoda; class Arachnida; order Araneae; family Salticidae; genus Maratus; species Maratus speculifer. The sequence continues at coordinate 254,169,682 of OZ025301.1, forward strand.
ATTTTCTTATTTTGACAAAATGAATACTTAAGAGAAAATTGTGGTAGAATTGCACAGCTGTTGCCCTAAAAAATATGTAGTTATAACGATAAAGCTTCAAAATGGAAATCATTTGTAGTAAGTCTTATATGATTCTGTTTACTTTGTGGGGACTTTTTTAATATCCATTTTACTAAATTATCATTGTGTGCTAGTTATGTATTTTAAAAATATATCAATGAAATTTTAGTATTAAGAAGGAAGTATCAGCAAAGTACTAGTGATTATCCTCGATATCTGTACTATGAAGCAAAAACATGTTTGTTAATAATAATTGGCACTATATTGAAAATGGCAACATCTGATCAATAAATTTTGCTTTTACTGCATTTTTTTTTCTTTCTTTTCTTCTTCTTCTTCTTCTTCCTTTTTTTTTTTTTTTTTTTTTTTTAATTTTAAATGTCTGAATAGTCTTGTTAAATTGCTTTCTCAAAATGTATTGTAACAAGTATCATATCATCTGAATTAAAGATTTAGCTATTAGTATTTAAATTTAAATAATATAAATAGTTCTGTGTTTTATTTCTAGCTTATATTACAAAATAAAATTAACATTTCATGAATAAATAAATAAAATAATATGAATAAAACATAAATATAATGGACATGTAATTGAAATCCCCATTAAAGCTCTGAATTTATCAGAATAAAACAAGGCTTTTTTCTGCGGCTATTAAGTCCTGGTATCTACTTAATTATAAAAGTGTCATTTTTAACAAGTTTCAAAATGTTATTTAAATACATAATTGATACTTTTCATAAAAAAATTATTTGGTGGTTTTAGTGGGCATTCTACAAAAGTATATTAAGTGTAAAAAAATCTACATTTTTTTTTCTATTCACCTTTATTCTGTATCCTGTGAATCAATAATGTGTAATAAATTAGATAACTGTGAGTATACAAATACTAAATATGAAAATAATCAAACTAAGTATGAAAATAATCAGAATATTGTTTCATGGAAACAGCAATGAGACTTTTCTGTAAATCTGGTGTGCTTAATTGAAAATCTAAAAAAGATTCAAATTCAATCCCTGTCAATCTCAGGTTTGCCTTCTTCTTATTTGCAGTCCAAAAGACAAGTCTGCATTTTTATGTATGTCATCTTGGTGTCATCTTCTTGGTGTAAAATTCTTTTTACTGTAACGGTATTTGTGTTACAGTGATGTACAGATATATTTTTTTACTATTTAAAATTAATTTAGATGTTCCTTTTTTTTTTTTGCCTCAAATAAAAGTTTGATTTATAAAAGAAAATCGCTGGATTTTTTTTTCTTTGTAAAAGTTAGAAATTCTGAATTTTTATATTGTTAAACTGTTCACAATGAGTATCAAACAACATAAAAATTTATTTCTATGGGGAAACATAAGCTGCTATTGAAGAACTCTATTTTTTATTTTTTTTTTTTAATACCATATCATAAATTTACCATTTCAATGTTTAGAAGCCAAATCATATCTTCTAAATAGTCAAATAAAAAGATAGCTCCTAATTGCAGGTCTTTAAGTTATAAAATGTGCAATATAAACAATATATTTTGTATGCTTAATACAAGATAAAAATCATTTAATTTCTAATGTGCAAATAGTGTTATGTTTCTGTTCTTGTTTGCTTGTATACAGTCAAAATAGTTGTGTTCTCGATGGATATTCTCTCTATGGTAGCGTGCTCTTATGTCTTGATCAATTTAAGCTTTTTATAAAAAATGATATAAAACAATGTATCTTGATACAGCTTGGAAAATAGTATATTAACTATATTATAATTATAGGAATAAATAAACTGATATGGATGTGCTTTTATAGTAGATTGAATTAATACATTCATTACAACTGGTGTCATTATGCATGTTTTTGATTTGCGTTACTACAACCACAGGCAGGAAATTCATATGTCATATATGTGTGAGATATGGAATTTTCAGAATCTTATTTTTCATGCCAAAATTTTGGAAGAGAAAATTTTGCCTTATTCAGTTACAAATTTCTGCAGTTAAATTAAGGAAAGATTCCCCCCCCCCCCCCCTAAATATTGGTGCTAAAAAATTGAAATAGATTGCAATTTTGAAGTGGTTTACTTCGTATAGCAGGTACTCGCTAATTTTAATTACTTTTTCTACATTATTATATAAGTATGCTGCGATCAATTTAGCATTAAAAATATATGTTTGCAACCTGTTAAAAAACAGCTGATCTAATTTCACAGAGATCTGTGACAAAATCAACTCATCTGTGAGATATGTGGATAATTTTGAAATTCCAAAGAAACTCATTCAGTTTCCAAAATGTCAGGTGACATACTTAATGGTTGTTTTTCAGGGTTGGCAGGTTTTTGACAGTGTGCGGTTTTATCCAGTTAAAACCTTGGTTTAAACCGTCATGGCTAAAACCTCTTGTCAAAAACCTCGTCAGAAACCTCAAATACTACACTGATCTCAGGGTTCGTACAGACTCCTTGGACTCCTTAGAAACTACTTAGAAATGAAAACGTTTCCAAGTAGTACTTAGAACTACTTAGATAAACAAAATACTCCTTAGAAACTCCTTAAATTGTAGTGCGGTTTTGCATGCGAGCAATATTACTCCCGGGAAAAAGGAAAAAAAAATCAAATTGTAGAATTTTGCGCGGGGAAAAACAATCGTGGAAAAATACAAATTTCATAAAAGGGTCGCCGAAAAAGCACGCATTTCGTCAATATTTCGTGGAAAAACAATGATTTCGACAATGTTTTTGTCAACGAATTTTGTCAAAAGATCGCTGAAAACGCCAATTTCTTGTGCTAATACCGGTTAAAACGGCAATTTCACCAAATATCGCTGATAAAACGCTAATTTCGTCTGAAAACCGCGGGAAAACGTCAATTTCATCTAAAGATTGCAGATATAATGCCAATTTCATTAAAAGATTGCGGGAAAAAAATGCCATTTTCGATAAAAGATGACTTACAAATATTTTGTCTAAAGATCATTGAAAAAAAAAACACCGATTTCATCAAAAAATCACGGAAAAATAGTCAATTTCGTCAAAAGATTGCGGGGATAAAATGCCGTTTTTTAGAAAAGATCATGTAAAAATGCAAATTTTGTCTAAAAATCGTCGATTTCATAAGAAAGAAACACGGGAAAATGCAGATTTCGTCAAAAGATCACAGAAAAACTGCCAATTTCGACAAAAGATCGCAATAAATTGCCGATTTTTCTAAAATATCGCAGATAAATCACTGATTTTGTCTGAAGATCGCGTATAACCCCCCTCCCCTTTCGCGGGGGTTAACTCGCGGAATCGCTGCGGAATTGGGGCTGTGCAAGTGCATGCCACATAAATAACAACAAAAGTGGCAAGTTCTTAAAATGTTTCGGACTCCTTGGATTTTTTCTTCCCAACTCTGTATGAACCCTGGATCTGTAAAATTTCACTTTAAACATCTGTCACAAATATACAATATTAGATGTAATATTAAAAATTAACTTTTACTGTATTGTATATTATCATTTCTAGAAAAAAAAAAAAAGAAAAGAAAAAAAAATTGTCATAAATCTGTAATTTGGCTTGCCTCCAAACTTGCTCAACCAGCAGTGCTTACTGCTATCAAGCCCTGCTAGCTCAGCACCAATTGAGAGAGTATTTTGTAACTTTGGCTTCATACACTCTAAACTCATAAACCATTTGGGTGTAAATAATTGTGCTAAATTGGTTAAGTGCTATAGGATGCTGTGGGGTAAAATTGATCCAGATTATTAACTGTACAAAATCACTTTCTTCTGTTTGAACATTCTAAAAAACAATGTTTTATTGCAATTAAAGTAATTTAATTTTTTTGTAATTTTTAAATTACAGTATAATTAATTTTAAATAAAAAATTACTCAATGTTTCTCTCTTGTTCTTAAAATGTCTAAAGCGCATTACATGTTTTTGACGGTTTAAGCCAGTTTTTGACGGTTTAAACCAGTTTTTGACGGTTTAATCCAGTTTTTGACACTTGTCACGTCAAAAACCAGTTTCAGACGTCAGAAACCCAACCCTGATTTTAGGGTTTCATATTTGAGACAGTCTGGTTCTTTTTAAAATTTAATTTTTCTGTAAGAACTGGTTTTATTACATTTGTATTAATTTTCATTTAAAAAAGTGCTGAAGGTAGTTGGGTTATAAAATACAAATTTATACCTTCTGAAAATAGTCTCTCTTTTTTTTAAATCTCAAATTTAGTTTAAGGGCATAAAAAATGCACTTCATGTAGTAAAAGACACATTTATTTTTTACTTAAAAGAATAAAAATGATAGTTTTATTTAAAAATTAATAAATTGTAAGTAAAATAGTCTTTTTCTAGTTTTTGAAATGTATTATTTCTTTAATTCATTGTAATGCTTAATGATTCTTTTTGTTATGAATAAAATTTCGTGTTGTGCAAGTTATATTACAGTTATATATCGAATAAAATTTTAAATTAACTACTGTTAATAATAATTGCGTATTCATTTTTTTTTTTTTTTTTTTTTTAGGTATTGGTAAATGGCCTGAAATATAGAAAACAAACGAAAGTTGGAAGGCCAAGAAAAAGAGTTTATCAAGGCTTCAAAAATCCTGGATTAGAATTTGTAGCTGAAGGTCACGCGGGAAATAGAATGGATTTTGTGGAAGTCTTAAAAATGTGTGATCAAGAACCTGGTAAAATAAAATTTGTAACAGATGAAAACAAAGAACCAATCCAAGAACCCCCACCTCCCACTGTTAGCGAAATTGTACCATATCAAAGCAGAATTGCAGATTTCCAGAAAACTCGAGAAGAATCCCAGGGAATACACAAGATTCAGATAAGCTCTCCCCAGCAAACATTACCACATCCACCATCTGTTTTTCAAACATTTTATAATATAAGTTGTTCAACTAACCAATTTCTTCAACTAACTCCTGAGCAATTACTCAAGTCCCAGGTGATGTCGCTTGTTGCAGCAGTTGAACAGCCCAGATATATAACAGCCCAGCCCACTGATGAACAGACCGGATACATAACATCCCATCCCAGTGATGAACAGGAACAGGCATCCCCGAGTGATGAACACGAGACAGCATCCCCGAGAGACCCGAGAGAGAAGCAGGAGGAGCAGTCCTGTTCAGTCCAGCACGAGCAGACAGTCCTTAGAGATCCAGTAAAACAACCGCCACATTTAGTACAGAGAGTAGCTCAATACTTTCCGCATGACGGGATTGTCACCGAGGATACAGAAGTAAGCTTAATTTTATGTCTAAAATAAATCTAATTCAAAAACAGTGAATAATCATAAACCATGTTCTGCATTGTAATCTTTTTAATTTAATTTAATTTTATTTTTTTTCCAGGGAAATATATTGTATTGGGCGAAAGGTGGCCAGAAGATTGTGTTATTAGAAAGATTAGGTGAACAGTTACCCGTGCCTCCTTTAGATGGAAACGTGGGCATGTCTCTAACGGCCAGACCTGGAAAGGATAGGGCTCCTGAGTTTTACGTAAATATTTTCATTTTCTAATCTATTCATAATCTATTTTTTAAATCTATTTAATAATTAACTGCCCCAGTTCAACTTGTTACTTACCCATCATACGTAGTATAGGGTAAGTCTTGCAATCGTTTTGAAAATCGAAAAAAATTTTTTGATGGATTTACACGTTTTAGATAGTGGAGATTCCGAAAAACATATTTTTAGAAAAAAAATTTTGCCGTCTGTCTGTCTGTCTGTCAGTCTGTCTGTCTGTAAACGCTCTATCTCCCGAACAAATTGAGATAGAGACTTGAAATTTTGTATGTAGTTAGTATGTAAGAATGGGACGAACCCTATTTAATATCAGCAACCTCGATTATCCGGAACTATTTTTTTCGGACTCTCGAAAAATTCGTTCTGATGAAAGGTATATAAAAATTTTCGAATTTTTTCGTTCTAAGGAATGGACGTAAAAGACAATAAAATAACACACATTTTGCATATAGAACGAAGTCGATCGGATTATTAGTTGCCGAGATATTTGTAATCTTGTTTTCCACATTCTTCGATTTTTCATGACCCTGTATTTCATTCAAATTTCAATTCAGAAGTATATTTTAATTGGAAATGAGACGCTTAATCCGACTCAGTTAATTGTTAGTTAATAGAAGTATTATTTTTGGAGTTATAAGGATGTTTCTTTTACGCAGTTCGGTACTACTTGTTTGGCGTTTTATATAATTTGTCGAAATTGGTACATCAGCAGTTCTTTATTTTAACATTACTATGTATATTAACAATATTTAAATTTTGTTTATTAATTGCAATGCATTGTATAAATAGTTTCACATGTTTTATTTTCATATACATATCCATGATGGGTAAGTATTACGGTGGCCCCAACGACTAGTTTTTTACTTGAATTTTTACAATATTACCTTAGATTGTTTTAGTATACTAGGGTATCTAATCCTATTTTATTTCTAAAATTTAAATTGATGTATTTATTATTGAAAAATTTAATTAAATTTCACATAACTTTAATTAATAAAAAATAATTATTAGTTAGTAATTACAGAATAAATAAAATATTAGTAATATTTACTTATATCAAAACGATAAGTGACTTTTGATTACTAATAATAAACATTTTTATGTAGTTTGATAAATATGAAATTCTTTTCCACAGTTATACAAATAATAAATTTCAAGTACTTCTTTGAATTTTGTCTTTTTGAGAGATGATTTGAAGTCAATATTTATGATCATTAGATTAAGCAGATGACAAGGAAAAATAAAATTGTTAAAATGCTATAACTAGCACCAAATCTTTAAACAATTTGTTAAATAATTTGCATATCTTTAAAAAATAACTTTTGTTACTTTCTGTCTATTTTTGTTACTATGTTTTTATGGGAAATTATTTTTATCTAATAACCTGAAACATGTAAGTATAAAGATATGTGAGTGGAATGGAATGGAAAAAAGCCAATTTCATCTCAAAAAAACAAATTTCGTCAAAAGGTCGTGAAAGAAGAAGCCTAAAGATATCGAAGGAACCGTAAATTGTCAAATAATCATGGAAGAGCCTCAAATTTTGTTAGGAGATTGTGAAAAAATTGTAAGTTTTGTAAAAATGATCAGGAAATAAACACAATATGAGTTTATTGCCAAAAAAAATTGCCAAAGCAGCGTGGAATAAACCCACAAATTTTACCAAAATTTCGTTAAAGATTTGTAAATTTTATCAAAATATCGTGAAAGAATGGCAAATTTTGTTAAGCAGTCGCAAAACTGCAAATTTCCTCAAAAGCATGCAAAACGTGTCAAAAAGATTGCAAAATAATAGCCAAATGCGTCAAAAACTGTGAAATAACCACAAATTTCATCAAATCATTTCTAAAACATGTAAATTTCGTCAAAAGATGAATAAAAAATACAAATTTTATCAAAAGATCACTTATTTTGTCAGAAGACGAGTGGATTCCCACCTTTTTTTTTTTTTTTTTTTTTTCACTCAGAATCTGTCTTGCTATAAATACTCAGACATTAGTTGACATATGTTGTAAAAATAAATTTTCTATACCTACGGTAATACCGCATTTACCTATAGTATATCATAAATTTTCATGTGGATTGGGGGAAATGTATTATTGATAAGATAAGTTGAATAGTATATTTGACTATTTATGGGGTAGTATTATTTAGTGTTGTTGGCTTGCTTATGAGAGATATTTTAGATTTAAATGCCGTATCTATTTCTAAAAGTAAATTGATGTTTATAATTGGAAGGATGACAAGGATTTACATGATTCCCCCAACATTTTTAAGGACTTAATGGAATGCCTCGACCGTCCTCTGACTATCCAGATGCTTTTATATTTTTAAATATAGTGTCTTCTTTAGGATCTTTGTTATCTTTAATTGGTGTTATGCCGTATTTATTGCTTTTCCTTCTCTTAGAGGAATTTGAATCTTTTGAATCTATTAAATTATTAGGTCGTCGGGTGTTTTTAAAAATTTGAAAGTCAAAAAAAATGTTTGACTCAAAAAAAGTTAGTGTTACATATCATATTCTCTTTATTAACATGTTTGTTTACTGTAGACAATTTTTAAATCCATAAAATATTTAATTTTTTCCTCTCTCTCCATAGGAGCACCTTGCACCTAGAAAGCTGCCTGATGGAGCAAAATTGCCGCATGCTTGCTTCATATATGACGGGCTTTACAGGCGCACAATAAGGCAAAGTGAGATTCGAAATAAGATCGTTAGACAGGTCACCATCACTAAAACTCCACGTGTTTTCACTAATCCTACAATTTTGAAGAAGTATTTGCGCGGCCAGTACAATCGCTTCCCATACTATTTATTGGATTTTGAGGGTACTGATAGATGCTACTGTAAACCATTCTATTAAACTTCAATATGTTCTTCAATATCAATCTTCATATAATAAAAATAAAATATATGCTTAAATATATGCTTTTAATATTTTCATATTTATATTAAGTACGGTTTCTCCTTGAATCAGTAAATCTGTTAATATTGAAAGTCTGTTGTTTTTATTCTAATTATTTTAAAGTTTCTTTTTAAGGGGGTAAGATAGCTTTTTAAACAAAACATATTTTAATTTTGCTTAAGGGGGTAGGATACCTTTTTTAAACCTATAAAATTTTCGAAAAATTTTTATTACATATTTTGTTTCAATATGCAAAAAACTGCATTAAAAAATTCCCATTAGTTTAAAAATTATGGCTACTTTATTAACACTAAATATTAAAAAAACATAGGATAATAAGAACTTTGCATTGCGTTTATTCAAAATGATTTATTTTATTTTTTAATTTTTACTTAGAAAATATTTTTAAAAAAGTGAAAATTTTTAATTTTTGATTTTTTTTTTTAATTTACTCAAAACCTTTTTTCCATTTTTCTACGTGTTCAAAGGTATCCTACCCCCTTAATTTGCTTATGTATTATGTAGGTATTGTCACTATTATTACCTCCTGGATTTTGAGGGTACAGATAGATGTTCATTCAATTGAACTTCAATATGCTCTTCTTTAATATAACTTTAATGTAACCTGTGCAAAATTTTTGTAACAAATTTTTTGTTCTTTTTGCTATCCAAATAAAGTCTCACTAATGTATCCAGGTTATTCATTTTGGAAGTAATTTGTTAAAAATTTTATATAAATGTTTATAGCCTGAGCACTGGGCGTTTCAGTGTTATTTCTTAAAATTGCTTACTTCTAAAATGATAAACCTGGATGCTTTAGTGAGACTTTATTTGGTCTTTTTGAAATATATGTGCCTTGCACTGGATTGATTGGGGACTTGCTTTGGCAGGAGTGGGGAATTTCAGAAAATCTTACCAGCCAGCAACATGCAAAGTACAGTTCAAAATTGTTATGATAACATACATGTCATGTAAATGTGTTAATATTGAAAGTCTGTTGTTTTTATTGCACAAGAACTTCTATAATAACTCAAATTTAAAGTTAAAGCATTCATGTCAAATAAGTAAAAACTAAAAAATTATCCAGATAAAGGAAAACAATGTTATGTTATTTTCTAATGCATTTTTTGCACAACTTACAAATGATAAAATTAAAATAATATACTAATAAAGTCTCACTAATGTACCTGTCTAATGTACCTGTCACTAATGTACAAATGTACCTGTCATAAACACTCACTTTGTGAGATTAAGGTTAATGTTTACACTCTTTAGTGTAACCTGTAACATTAACCTGTGCGAAATGCACAAATTTTTTTAATTTTTTTTAAATTTTTTTGCTATCCAAATAAAGTCTCACTAATGTTACGCAAATGTACCTGTCAGGCTTTATTTGGGGGTAATTAAGAGGCTACTTCAGACTTCTTCTAATTTAGCCTCTTGATGCCTTTTGCTTTTCAATTGCTTTTTCAATTCAAATCTCCACCATGAGATTTGACTAAAGTCTAAATTTTTGTAAGTATACTTAAATTTGAGATAAATTCCATTTATTATTATTCAAATAAAGTCTCACTAAAGTATCCAGGTTATTCATTTTGGAAGTAATTTGTTAAAAAATTTATATAAATGTTTATGGCCTGAGCACTGGGCGTTTTCAGTGCTATACTTACTTCTAAATACTTACTTCTAAAATGAGAAACCTGGATACTTTAGTGAGACTTTATTTGAATAATAATAAATGGAATTTATCTCAAATTTAAAAATTGCATTAAAATTTAATAATTGCGTCTAAATCCTCTTATGATTATTGTTTTGCAACTTTGACAAAAAATTTAATTGTCAAATTATATTAAATTTGACATGTTTTGTACTTGTTTGTACATTTGGTACATGTTTTGATGCCTTCGTGGGAGTCTCGTCATCATAAATTTACTGTCATTACCATCATAAATTTACTGTCAAAAACTGTCATTTTCTTAATAAAAAAATATTTCATGTAAATTTTGTTTTTGTTTTTTTTCTTTTCTTCTTCTTTTTTTTTTTTTTTTTTTAATTACAATAAAATCTGTTTAAGCCGGAAATCATACATCTTATAGAATTTAACCTTTTAAACGCCGCACTATGATCGAAAGGTAGCACAAACTATTTATTGATCAAAATCCTATTAAAACTCAAACATAAGCACTATGAATAATTTTTTTTCCCCAAAAAAATTTTTTGTGTATGTTCCACAAATGGAACATTGGCAGGAAACACTTAGTTTTTTCACATGTTTTCATAAAATACGATTAACGATATTTAAATTAAAATCTTTATTTCTATGCACATTTTCTTCACGATTATAGTTAATTTATAAGCATTTGTCATTAATAACACTGTTTAGGAAAGTAAATAGCCGGGCTTCGCCCGCCTAGCTTTCGTTTGGCTCGGGATTCCAACAAGTATTCCAGCAAAAATAGTAAAATAAAGCTTACACAAAAAAGCTTTGCCACTTATTTAAAACATTATTACATATATTATGGATAGTAATTACTGTATGAAAGCAGCTTTATAATTATTTTTCAAAGTTAAAAAAGAAATATGTACAAAATGATACAAGATAATAATAATAATAAATGCTCTGAACTATAATTCACAGCAAAATAATCAAATAAATAAAAATCTTAAAAATATAAAAGAGAAAAAAATTACCAAAAACTTTTATAATATATATACATATATACTTTAAATTTTGTGTCCTACATTTGATCTATTATCGATGGAAGTTAGGAAAGCATTTCGTATGTAGTTTTTTTTTTCACACTCAAAACATTTTTTGTACTGTTTTTTTTTTCTTTTTTTTTTGCATACAGCACATTGATCTTGTGTTGATGGCATAATATAATTTATTTGACAAATGCCAATACATTCCTCTTCAGATTCATCTGATAACTCATAAAAAAAAAAAATCTTGTGTATCTTCTACTGTTCGAATCTAATTTGAATGAGACAACTCCTTTGTCTGATATATCCTAACTAACTGAAGAAAATCAGACTAAAGTGAAATAATAAAAATTCTTTATCGCGCTATTTTCTAATGTCACCTCTTACATTCTAGCTTGAGTCATAAACAATGTCTAACTATCAACAAACAGGCATGTTTACCCTGTCAGTTGTGAGTAATCCACTTCAGGAAAACGAGGTGTGAGAGAGACAGGGGGGGAGTAAGGGGCAGAGTGTGGAGGGGGGTAAAAGAAAGTGTATCAAAGTATATCTACACTATACATTACCTGAGATCTAGACAGATTGAGAATCTTGTTGAATTTTCTTTATTATTTACCTGTAATCCTTAATTTTTATAGAAACTTTATCATTTTAATTTATCTTAGTATTCTATTTTATTTCTGTAACTTCTTAATTTAACTTGAGTAATCTCATTTCAATTGCTTTTTTGAAATCACCTATTTTGGTTATTTTAATTTACAACAAGATTCATATGATTGGTAATCTAGTCCTGATCTCATTCAGTTCTTTGATAAAGCAGATGAATTAATTGATAAGTGATAAGAAGATTTTAGTTTTATATAGGAAAAACTAAGTGTCCCTGCACATAGATTTATGAAACATGTGCCAAGCAGATGGTTAACTCTGGAACCTGCAGCAAATTGGTTGCTAGGACAATGGAATTGCCTCCATGAGTATTTCTTAAAATATATTCCATCTAGAAAAGAACAAAGGACACTAAATGCAATCAGCTACAAAAAAATTGTTTAATATTTGAAGGATAAAACATTGAAATGCCCGGTACTGTTTATTGTATCTAGTGCCAAACTATTTACCCAATTAACTGCATCCTCTGATCGTTCATTAGGTCCCTAAGTCCCTACTATTTTGTACCAAAGAAAACATACTGCAGATGCGATCTGTATATTAAAACAATAAAGAAAAAGAAAGGTCGTTTGAGCTGGGCCTAGAAATTCCGTTTATGAATCCTGTTAGACCAGGAGGTGACAACACAAACACCTCGTAGAGTTTCACGGGTGAAAATCTCGGATAGCTCGACGAGCATATTAAAACACAATCGGTCTGCCAAGTCATATTTTCTTACTTTTAGGTACAAGAAAACAATGGTAAACCAGTGAGTGAACTTTTAAAATAAGGTTTTTACAGACTTGCCAAGTCTCCTGATTTTCATATGTTTCTCCATACTCCTGATTTTTGACATATTTCTCCTGATTTTTCACATTTTTAAAATATTCTGTTATTTTACAACAAAATATGTTGTGATTCAGTGATGAAAACTCTAGTGCAGGCATAATTGTTCTTTAGTATGATTGATCAGTAGTATTTTATGCGATAAACTACATTCGGATTCATTATAAATGATGAATCTTTAAGATTTGTTACTGTTATTGTGATCACCTGCTGCATTATCAATAATTTGTCTCGATTAAGACTCACTTATGATCTTTACTATAACTTTTACACAAGTTTATGTGAAACAAAACGCCCCCTTTTTTATAATATTTAGTCAAATTAAAAATATGTGAAAACATTATATGATTAAATTCTTAAGTTTTCATAGACAAAAATATCTCCTGATTTCTAAAACAAAATCTCCTGATTTTTAGCTTTCAGAACTTGGCAAGTCTGCATATTGAAAACTGTCAACCAATTTCCTCTTGTCTTTCCTCAGAAATGAGATATTAGCAAGCTGGATAAGTGTGTTATACGAGGAATCGGTATTGTTAATAATGCAAATCATGGAAATATCGTGAAACTTTTTTTTAGAATTTCTGCAGACTGCCGCCTCCCGGTCTATGTATATTTGTGATCTGAGACTTCTTAGCTTTGCAAAAGGCAGGAAGGAGGCCGGCACCTTGTTAAAATAAACCCTGTCACAGAAGCTAAGAATGAGATCCAAGGTGTCAGGTGGCTGATCACCGATAAAGGCCCTATTATACAACACATATAACAGTTGAAATAACCAAGCAATATTTGTATGTATAATTGATATTAGAAGTTATATTATTTTAAGGAATAATTTTAAAAAATTCCGTTTAACCCTCAGTTTTTCCCTCAGTAACACAAAAATGTGGGCTGAGAGTGGTCAACCTCCATGCGGTTCAGCCTGGGCAATGAGAGCTCTGTATTTGATCAATTTGATTGGGGAGTCATTTGATTGTGGTATGATTTTTTTATTTTATTTATTTATTTATTTACTTGTTTTTAAAACGAATTCATTAAAATAATAATCTTTTTTTTTTCTCTCTCTTCTAGAATTGTGTCATCTGTAAAGATGATAACCCACCGAACTGGGAGACTCCATGCGGACATTTCTTCCACAAATCATGCATCATCCCTTGGATAATCACCAATACCTGCCACTGCTCGTTCAATGGATGTGGAGGCAGTTTAATGCGATTGGGAAATTCTTTTAATATGGAGAATGATGGTTGTAATCATTAACACTCTACACAGCCATCATTCCAGTTGCACGCATATAATTGTGGACATACATTTCATGTACACTGCATCTACCAGTATCAGATGAAGGAAAGACTAAGATGCCCATTATGTAGGGGTCAGATTTTAGAGGGGGATTTAATTAAAGATCTGACCCCATACAATCAAGAAAACAAAAATGTGAAATTAAAATTCAGAAAAAAAGTGTGTGAATATGAATGTGTGGGCTGAGAGTGGTCAATCTCCACGCAGATCAGCCTGGGCAATGAGATCTCTGTATTTGATCAATTCGACTTAATTCATTTTGAGAAAATTCAAAGTTCTTAGCTAATGACCACAAAAAAATTATATTTTTTAATTTTTTTTAATTTTTTTGATTATGAAAATCTAGAATGGTAATGAACTATACATAATGTTAACAGTTTCACTCTTTTTGAAAAGTTGTTTGAAAACACAAGATAATATCCGTCATGATTATGTAAATAACAATTGTTAATATAAATAAGTAATAAACTTAGTAAATAATTCTAATAAAATAATCTAATAAAATAATGCAAACTCTAATTTTAATTCATAAACTTTTTTTGTTAAAATTTAAGTAAAATTTTTACAATATCATGAAATAATTATTAAAATTCATAAATTGTTATACAAAAATAAAAGACAAAAGTTTTTTTCATTTACACATTATTTATTCATCATTCTCAATAATTATAAAAATACAAAGTTTGCATTTTTTCACTTATGCATTTTAATCAAATGTTGTATAAACTTGGTGTCAATATTAAATGTTTTGTTACAGTGTTTGCATTTGAATTTCCTGTAATAAACTTTTTCATGAAATAAAAAATCCAGTTCATAGTAAAATATAACACCACAATGTTTACATTTATATTCCTTTTGAGAATGATTTTTTTTATGTTTAGTTAAAACAGACTTTGATAGAAACGAGTAAGAACATTTTTCACAAACATGAAACTTTTTATGAGATCTCTTGTGATTTTTTAACAAATATTTTAAATCATACATAACCAATTTAGATAATTCCAAAATAGCAAAACCAACATAAATCGGTCGATTCATGAGTATGAGTTTTCATCCTTTCAACAGCAATTAAATCTTCATCATATGTTTTAAATGACTTAAATGTAGGTGAAGCTACTAATTTTTTAGCTCTTTTTTCATTATTACAAAGCACAATATTTCTATGTTTTCGTAGATTTTCCAAACACAGAATTATTCATCAATTTAAAAAAGTCCTTTTGAAAAGAGGATTTAGCTTCTTTTTTTTCTCGGTATTAAAATTAATATAATCTTTAAGCCAAGGTGCTTGTCTGAATTTAAGGACTTTGTGAACAGCTGTAAGTTTTAATCCAAGTTCTAAATAAAATTTAAGATTATGATAATGAGTGATATAATTCTGTTTATCATTTAAATTTGGAATGAGTTTAGGGGTTCTTATGAATTTTCTATTGTTAACTAAGCTATGTGCATACGAAGACAACATTTCTTCTTTTACGACCAATCTTTCAGGAGCTAAGGGGTATTCATTATGTTACGAAGTGCAGAAAAAAATTGGTCAGAGTTTGCATCAATTATACACCACACAATACAACAAAAAATGTTTATTGGTGTTTGATGATAAATGATATTTAGTGAATGATGGGATAACGAGTCTAGCCTATGGATATAAGGATATTCAAACAAACAGCAAGATTTAAAAAAATGTACATAAAATATTTTTTAGACACCAATTCAATGCTTATGAAATTTCTTTATATTTTTTATAATTTAAAATAACAAATTAATCAAAAAGTATATTTTTGCAGAATGTGGGCCACAGTGAGTGAAGTGATGTTCATGATACCCCCCCCTCCCCGTCTCTGAACAGCTAATACAACATATATTATTTTTTAATATTTGTTGGGGGACCCATAGCCTATGCAAATTTTTTTTTTTTCAGATAAAGGTATATTTTCAATTGATTCCAATCTCTACTTTAATTTAAACTCCCCAAAAAATTTTAAGCCCCTCCCAAAAAATAAGCCCTCCCCTCTCTCTAAAAATCCCATCATACTGTAACAGACTCAAAACATCCACCTCACTACCCCTATGCTATAATATGATCTTATAAGTTTCAATCCCTAAAAATTTAAGCCCCCTCAATTTTAAGCCCTCCCCATCATCCTACTACATTATGATAACTCTTCATCAGATAAACTTCTCATTCAGGTGGTGGTGGTCCTTCCTCCCTCTTATAGGTGGTGGAGGGCCTCCTCCTCCTCCCTCCACACTCCACCCTGCTGAGGTTGAACTCCCTTTCTTTCCCTACTCATCTGGATAGAGCTCCCATCCAGCTATAGTTAAAGTGCCACAAAAATCCAAGTCACAAAAACAATAGTAGATAAAAAGAGATTATATTTCAAATGTATGGACTATGGTAATTTAGTTGATCTGGAGGATTCATTTTGTCCCTTGTATCCATCGTCAGATATAATTAAAATTGAAGCATTTTCATGTTTTTTATCATTCATTATGAGATTTAATCTGTCAGGAATTAGCACTGAAGAGTTGTTGACGCTTCTAAAAATTTTACTTCCTCCCTGCAAGTTACTTGACTCAATATAGTTGAACAAAAAGATGAATAGCGTTGGAGATTTACAAAAGTTGTCTGAAATACGCTTTTATTTCAAAAACTGCAATGAGTATTTTTGCCACATATCAAATGAACAGTGGGAAATTTACTGTTATATTTGTGAAGTAAAAACTTCACCTGTAGAACAATTAGATAATAGAAATTTTTTTACATATTTGTCCTTGAAGCAGCAACGGAAAATAAAATTTGAGAATGGGCTTTTTCTCAGAAGTACATACGCATTGCATAAATTATTCAAAGAAAAATGGTTGTAATAACATACTTCATGGGAATATGTATCCAAAGGACATCATGGATAACATATCCTTGGAATTCGATGTGGATGATATGCCTTTGTACCAAAAGGTCAAATATGAGATTTAGCCTATTCATGCAATGATAAATGAGTTTCCTCCTGAGAAAAGGCAAGAAATGCGGCCTCAGCTTAGGCTTTCAGAAGCCAAAAATGAAAACTTATTTGAAACCTTTTGTTGATGAACTGAAAGTTTTAAATGAGAAAGGACTGAAATGGGTAAATATAAGGGCGGGAGGGGGGAATGTAACTACTAATGTTTTCCCATTAATATGCACAGCAGTGCTATGTTACAGAATTAAAAAAAAAATATGAGTATGGATTTTGTGAAAATAAAGGTGAAAGCATTGTAAAAGCTTGGGAGTTTTGTCATCTTTGGTATCTGCAGATAAGCCTAGAAGAGGAGTTAAAAGGGGTTTCTCTTTTAATGCAGCATTTTCTCCCATTTTGAACCTTTTCAACATTTTGTTCCAAATTACATGCATTAAGCTTTATTAGGTGACACTCAATAATTTGTGCATATTCATTTGTGGATTAATAGCACAAATGATGCGATATCTGTGGGTAAAAAGAGCTATCATGTAATCGCACATTCTTTTGCATTTTCCAAATTCTGTTTGCTCTTGGGGACCGTTATGGAGTACATCTTGTTTTTCTTTTGAAGATTTTCAGGCTAGATTAGAATATTTATTTATAGAGGAACAAAAGGTGCTTAACAAATTTTGTTTATTTAAGGAAAAATTATTAAAAAGTTTAATTAAAGTTGGTTAGGTTTTAATGGCACAAAATCCTGTGAGGGACATACTGCACCAAAACAAAGGCTAAAAACACTAAAGTGAACTAGAGAACAAAATCAAAATATCTGGATGAGGTATGCCATCCAGATATAGTCAAGCAGACAGATTACAGAATTTAAAATACTAAAACATTAGAATAGAAATAGCAGTAGGACAAAAGAGTGTAATCTGGACTGAGACCTGTCCAGACGTCGTTAGAGTGTATCAAAGTCAGAAAAATAATAAACACAAAATATATTCTGTACAAGAACTGGAGGCCCAGACAGACATTTAAAAGATGATGAATGTTTTTTTAGTTATTTACAAAACATATTTTACAAAATTTATTATATATATATATATTTTTTTAGGGATGCTTTGAATTGGACATTACAGGCATTTCTATGCTCTTTTAAAGGGGTTCCAATGGGCAGCCTCCATAAGAAAACAAAGCAAAAAACAAAAAACCCAAAACATTGGGCTTGAACGTCATTGAAATGCGTAAACACAATTTCCTGAAGAAAAAGAAAGAAGACAGCAAATTGAAGTCTTTCTTAAAAACCCATGATCTCTAAGATCGTCTCAACCCTCGTGATGCCTTTTTTTGAGGGTGGACAAATGCTGTTTGCCTTTATTATCAAGGCCGAGCTAAGTATGTGGACTTTACATCTTTATACCTGTGGGTAAGTCTATTTTTAGGTACATTCGTAATTATAAAAATACGTAGCACCTATTGTCTTCATTCAGTCCATCCATCTGTCTGATCAATTTTTTCATTCACATGTTTTGAACTTTTCATGTTTTTTTTTGTTTTTAGATGAACAAATATTGTTTGTATCCTGTGGGCCACCCTGAAGTAATAACCGATGGCTTTAGAGGCATAAAAGATTACTTTGGCTGCAATGAGTATTTTTGCCAGATATCAAATGAACAGTGAGAAATTTATTGTAATATTTGTGAAGTAAAAACTTCACCTGTAGAACAATTAGACAATGGGATTTTTTTTAATATATATTTGCCCTTGAAGCAGCAACAGAATGTAAAATTTGAGACTGGGCTTTTTCTCAGAATTACATAAGCATTGCATAAATTATTCAAAGAAAAATGGTTATAATTACATACGTCATGGGAATATGTATCCAAAGGACATCATGGATAACATATCCTTGGAATTCGATGTAGATGATATGCCTTTATATCAAAAGGTCAAATATGAGATTTAGCCTATTCATGCAATGATAAATGAGCTTCCTCTTGAGAAATGTCATGATGTGCGGCCTCAGCTTAGGCTTTCAGAAGCCAAAAATGAAAACTTATTTGAAACTTTTTGTTGATGAACTGAAAGTTTTAAATGAGAAAGTACTGAAATGGGTAAATATAAGGGCGGGAGGGGGGAATGTAACTACTAATGTTTTCCCATTAATATGCACAGCAGATGCATGTGCTATGTTACAGAATTTTATCAAATATGAGTATGGATTTTGGGAGAATAAAGGTTAAAGCATTGTAAAACTTGGGAGTTTTGTCGTATTAATTAACCTACCAAATCCTCATTTGATCCATGCGCACTAATTAAATCTTTGGTATCTGCAGATAAGCCTAGAAGAAGAGTTAAAGAGGTTTCTCTTTGAATGCAGCTTTTTCTCCCATTTTGAACTTATTCAGCATTTTGTTCCAAATTACATGCATTGTGCTTTATTAGGTGTCACTCAATAATTTGTGCATTTGTGGATTAATAGCACAAAGGAATTGTATTCCTTAAAGAATAAACAAATTGTTGAACTTAAGAAATATATATCATGCCTCAGAGTGCCAGATGAAATGACAAGAAAACTGCTACATTAGAAGGCATCTGAGCAGAGATTTTTTTCTTATTTCACCTGTGATCTTGATAAATGTTCTTGATGAAAAAGTATATAAACATTAGAATTTGTTTGTTCATGCTATCTCTGTTCTTTTAGGATCAAATTTAAGTTCCCAAATTACAGAAGATGCAGAGAATGCTATACAAAAATTTACGTGGGCGATATCTGAGGGTAAAAGAAGCTATCATGTAATTGCACATTCTTTTGCATTTTCCAAATTCAGTTTGCTCTTGGGGACCGTTATAGAGTACATCTTGTTTTTCTTTTGAAGATTCTCAGGCTAGATTAAAATATCTTTTTATAAAGGAACAAAAGGTGTTCAACAAATTTTGTTTATTTAAGGAAAACATTATTAAAAAGTTTAATTAAAGTTGGTTAAGTTTTAATGGCACAAAAACCTGTGAGGGACATGCTGCGCCAAAACAAAGGCTAAAAAAACACTAAAGTGATCTAGAGAATAAAATCAAAATATCTGGATGGGGTAACCCATCCAGATATAGTCAAGCAGACAGATTACAGAATTTAAAATAGAAATAGCAGTAGGACAAAAGAGTAATCTGGATTAAGACCTGTCCAGACGTCGTTAGAGTGGATAATTGGTCAATGGCAGAAAAGCTGATAATACACCAAATGGTTGAGGATAAAAATCACTGGAGAAAATTTAAGTTTACCCATGATTTTCCCCAATCAGTCTCAACAAAATTTTCAAAATTTACCTATCAGTACAGGAAAAATATCGTAAATTTTTACGAAAGATGAAATTGCACTCCTACATATACAAAAAATCTCTTTAATTTCTACAAAACCTTTTTGATCAGCTGAAGGTTTGTTGCAAAATATTTTACTTTGAGGTATAGTTTATGTTTTAACAACTTACAAGTCAATACATAAATGTTTTTATGTTAAGTTTTCGCATGCAGGACATTTTGTCCTTTTTCCATGGAATGCCCTAATATATTTCTAAATTAGTCTTAATTTTATGCTTCGTCTCTTGGATTTAGTCGTCTGGAATTTATTTCCTTCTATTGAATCTCTTTTTTTTTTTTTTTTTTTTTTTTTTTCTTCAGAAAAATTTGTATTTTATATAATTTAGTTTATAAATTAATCCATTAAAATTTGTAGAAGGCTACTTTGCATCACTGTATCCAAATTATTTGAAATGTTATGCAAAAAAATACTACTTGATTATCCCATTGACCAATTTCACCAAACTATACAAATATCCAAACTAATCACTAAATTATACAAATTGGCATAGTTTTTATTTTAAATAATGAAAAAGTTAGTTAATTAGTATAATACTGAAAAAAGTACAAATTAAAAATCATTGATGATGTAACACATTGTTCCTGTTTAGTGTCAAGTGACATTTACAATTATCCATTTTTGATATATACTAACCATTTATGATAATACACAATTATCCATTTTTGGTATATACCAACTTGATTATCATAGATAATCAAGTTGTACTACAGAAAAAAACATCTATGCAAAGTTTGCTTGTGCTTTTGGATAGCATGAAGCAAAAGATATCTTTTATTAAAATAAAAGTAGTTTAAATAAATAAATGCATTTAATACATGCTATAAGCTCAGTGAAAGTGTGACACATTTGAATGTGTATACGGAAAGTAAAAAAAAGAAATTGTTTGAATGTTTAAATATTTTTCAGAAGACAAAAGGAAATAGTTGCAATGTAATTTTAAAGCAAATCGTTTTTAAAGACAGATCACTTAAATTATAATATTAAAAAAAAATCCATCTTTTGAATTTATGAAAAAAGTTAATAAAATAAAACACCAGTGAATAAATTTTATCTCTTTTTACATCCAAAATAATGTTTGTATTGTTTATATAATTATGTAAATAGAATATGAAGTTCCTTTTAATAAAATAGCATCACTCAGAATTTGATGTTATATTTAACACCTAAATGTAATATCTTAGAACTTCCATAAGGTAATATTGCATCCCACTTTTAACTCATTTATGGTTTTTATATTGATACATGTACAATTTTTTTAATAATTTAGATTATCAGTCTCAGCAGAAAATAAAATGCATCTCTGTTTCAGAAATGACTATTCTAAATACATTTTCTTTCCAGGCATAAAACTACTTCCTTGGCCTGCCACATTTCTAATTCTGAAAGAAAAACTTTCAACAGATTGATCACAATGTTAATGGTGAGTTGCTGTGGTTGATGAAAAGTGAATTGCCCAGACATCTTTCAAACATAATTAGGAAATATACATTATTCCCCACTGCAAAACAGCAAGACATCGTGGTTTGTTCACTAATGTCTGAATTTCCTTCCCTAAAATCTAACATTGGGGAAGGTCATGAAGGTTGGAACATCAAGATATAAGGTAAGAGAGGATGTCAGATAAGAAAAAAAAAAGGATTTAGTGCCTACTTCAAGAGGAAAGGTTTACACCGACAACTTATTGCTGGCAAAGAGGGAAAGAAATTTCTCTTTGGAGTACATTCCATCACAAGTCAACGCTGAAACATTTCAGTCTTATCTTGTTATCATTCTGGTTATTGGGAACATTTTAAACTCAACTGAAGTATATGTGGTTGCAGAAAAAAGTAATTATCGAATGTAATGGATTTTGCAGGCAGTATCTGCAGCAGTAGGGATGTATTTTGTGTGTAATATTGAATACCCTAAATGGGCAGCAACCACATATTTATTTTTTGAAAGTTGCATACTAAAATTAATCCTTAAAACATAATCTAACTAAATGAATTATTTTGTGTTATACTTTGCTGAAGTTTTAAGTCTTATTAAAATCTGTTTCTGACTGATATTTTTAATTTTGAATAAAATATTATTTGAATAAATCATTCTGAATTTTTTTTTTCCTTGCTTCATAAATATCTAAATTATTATATAGTTTTGAGTCTAACTTGAGATCTATTTAGCACAGAGCTGTTTTTTTTTTTTTTTTTTTTTTTTTTTTTTTTTTTTTTTTTAATATTTTATCTTTGAGCTAGAAACAATGTCTTTATTTGTGTACAGTCTGTTTAAAAGGAAGCAGAGGTTTTTTACATGCATAAAACTGGTATGTATTAAAAACATTAATGTTAATACTTACATAAATTACTGATGTTACAAGTATCTCCATTAAAACCCCGAGTACTTAAGCATTTTTAATTTAATATTTTACTAAGAATAATTACTGACATAATATAGCATGGTCATTTCATTAACTGATCTTCTCTACAAATTTGTGTTTTTCATATGGTGGTTATATATACATTTTTTATTAATATAATAAGCATTTAATTTTAAAAATTATGTGTATATTTTGAAATATTTGCTTAGAGTGTCAAAGTACTTTTGTTGATAAAAATTATATCTGTAAAGCTGACAATAATTATTTCAATAATAGAAGTAGAATGTTAAATAAGTTTAGTGAAATCATTTTTATAATTTATATTCATACACATCATAATAGGATTACCGAGTTAAAAATTGGATAAATTATTCAGTTAAAAAATTAATTTTTTATTCAATGTTCAATAAGTGTAATTCTTAACAATTTGTCATAAATATCTTGTAAAATTAAATAGTAAAATGATGCACGGCCAACACATGGGTGTTTTACAATTCCTCATGAGTCAATATACAGGATGATATTGGCTCATATGGAAATGCCCTCACCTCCGAAAGGAAACCACAATGACAGTGAAACAAAGATGAAAGGAAGACAAGAAGTGAGAGGAAAAGGAAAACAGAAAGATCACTCAGGTGCCCGGGGTTGTGAAGCCCGTGAATACCTAAAGAAGGTATTCCCCTGGGGGTTCCAATATGTGAAAAAAGTAGTGTTTGAAAAACATGTTAATTCTGACAGGGTTGTTACTCATTAAAATTTCAGTTTAATGTCATTATGTGAACTGGACACACTATAAGTAAAAGAAATATATCCATTGAAAATAAATATTTTCTAACTTGACTCATTCAAACCGCACGTCAGCCAGTGAGGGAGTAGGTTGTGCACATGCAGCCTCCACTGACTGCACAGAAATATTAGTTCAGCAGCGTATGTGCCGACTGCCTCAAGAGAGAACTTCCAACTGACATCCATACCCGTTATGGGTATGGAAGTAAAGTAGGGGTCACTGGAGATATGAATTTATTGCAACTAATCATTCATCACCTGTTGACGGGTGTTGACCTGCGACATTTACCCACGGCTGAAGCTCATAAGATGTTGCTCACAAGACACGATTAAAAGAGTAGAATGAATTAAAAATAAAGAATGTAAACAATGAATGTACAAAAAAAAACAAGCCAAAAATCACAGAACTAAAACCTAAAATTAATCAGGTGCATACTCCTCAAAAACAGCATTCTCATCATCTGTATTAGAGTCGTATGCCTCTGACTCCATAGTTTCCTCCACATATTGGTGCATTTGTTTGGGATCTTTCAAATTAGTGACAGTTGAGCTAAGATATGATTTTTTCTCTTTTTTCTTCACAGTTTGCCACTGTGAAGAACCACGAACAGTCTTGATTTTGGATTGGTTTTATAATTGAACTAGTATTAGGATTTCGGATATTAGATGCAGATGAAGGAGGGTTTTTTTTCCACTTTAAAGTTTGGTTGACTCTTTTAACTGTTTAGAAGATTTTTGTGGTGGACTAGTTAGGTATTCTATCTTAACTGGTTCAGATGATGGTGGCCAAAGCTCTAGCTTTGGCATAAGTCTTATGCTGGCAGCAGAATGCACATTACGTGTTTTTATCTTTGGTGGTACTGTTATAGATGAGCTACTGGGAGGAAAACAGAAGTATGTTTGAGTGCTTATATGCCTTGCTGATTTTGACTGCTGTCTTAGTAGGTTGGTTGGTTGTTTAGGGTTTTGTGGCACAAAATCCCTTGAGGGACATGCTGCGCCAAGACAAAGACAAAAAGAACAATATCAGGGTGTCTGGATGGGGTACCCCATCCAGATATAGCTAGGCAAGTTTAAAAGATCCAACTATATAGAGATCCAGATAACTAGGTCCAAGTTGTAGGAATAAAAGTAGTGAAAAAAATTCAAATTTCAAAATAAAATCCTGCATGCTTTAAAAAGGCAAAAAGTGCCCCATGGGGAATTTCCCCAATGAGGTTTGTCAAAATAGGTGATGATGAGTTAAAATATATTCTGTACAAGTGCCGGAGGCCCGGACAGTCAGTTAAAAGATGATGTATGGTTAGGCAGTCAAAATGACAATGAGGACACATGGGTGCATCATCCCGGAATAGAAGATGTTTATGAGTTAACCTAGTGTGTCCAATTCTCAGACGAGTCAGTAGAACATCAGTTTTCCGTGGGTAATTTGGAGGCCAGCTAATGATCGTTTGTTTGATACGGTTGGTTGGTTGGTTGGTTGGTTGTTTAGGGTTTTGTGGCACAAAATCCCTTGAGGGACATGCTGCGCCAAGACAAAGACAAAAAGAACAATATCAGGGTGTCTGGATGGGGTACCCCATCCAGATATAGCTAGGCAAGTTTAAAAGATCCAACTATATAGAGATCCAGATAACTAGGTCCAAGTTGTAGGAATAAAAGTAGTGAAAAAAATTCAAATTTCAAAATAAAATCCTGCATGCTTTAAAAAGGCAAAAAGTGCCCCATGGGGAATTTCCCCAATGAGGTTTGTCAAAATAGGTGATGATGAGTTAAAATATATTCTGTACAAGTGCCGGAGGCCCGGACAGTCAGTTAAAAGATGATGTATGGTTAGGCAGTCAAAATGACAATGAGGACACATGGGTGCATCATCCCGGAATAGAAGATGTTTATGAGTTAACCTAGTGTGTCCAATTCTCAGACGAGTCAATAGAACATCAGTTTTCCGTGGGTAATTTGGAGGCCAGCTAATGATCGTTTGTTTGATACGGTGCAGTTTATTATTAATTTCTGTATCCCAACTACCTTGCCAGTTATGATGGATAAAGTGTTTTATAATTAGTTTAACGTCTGAGAATGGCATCTTATGATCTAAAGGGTTAAGAGCAAGTTTTGCCGCTTGATCTGCATTTTCATTTCCAGGAATACCCATGTGTCCAGGTACCCAGCAAAATAAAATTTTACAGCCACGGTTTGTTAATTTATCATAAAAATTCAGGATGGATGAGACATAAGGATGTTTGTTAGATGATTTAATTGCGTCAATAACACTATTTGAGTCCGTATAAATGATAAATGAAGTGTTATGATGGTGTGAAATGTGTAACATGGCTCTCTCTATCGCAATCAACTCTGCCGTAAACACAGAAACTGAAGGGTGAAGCCGGTAACTAAAATTGGTATTATCACAGACAATCCCACAGCCAACAACATTGCTACTCTTTGATCCATCTGTGTATATATCGGTATAATTCCTGAATTTTGAGCGATGGGCTGCAAATAATTGTTGAAATATGACAGGTGCAGTGTTCTTTTTGTCATAGTCTTTAAAAGGATGGAGTGTGGTGATATTAAGAGTTTTCCAAGGAGGAAACTCATGCAATGAACATGAGCTCACCTTGATATTGCTTAGTTGACTATTGTTAATAATGTTCCTCATTCTGGCTCCAAATGAAGGAATGCATGATGGTCGATGTTGATAGAGAGTGTCGTTGTCTGTATTTAAAATGTAATTACAAAGAGGATGGCCACGGTGAGAGAGAATATGATAGTACAAATCCAATGAAAGCTTTTCACGAATACGGTGTAGTGCTGGTTCATTACACTCGACATAAAGGCTTAAAACCGGAGATGTTCTAAAAGCACCAGAGCAAAAGCGAAGTGCACTATGGTGCACAGTGTCGATTTTTTTAAGAACGGAATTACGTGCTGAACCATAGACCTGGCAGGCATAGTCAATTTTAGAGCGGATAATCGAACGGTAAATTTTCAGGAGAGAACTACGGTCTGCTCCCCAAGATGTGTTGGAAAGCACCTTGATTAAATTGAGAGAGTGCTCGCATTTTTTTCGTAGCTGCAAAACATGAGGCAAGAAAGTGAGTTTTTTGTCAAAATTTAAGCCCAAAAAGCGGACATTGTCAACAATAGCAATTTGATAAGTTCCGATGAAAATTTCAGGATCCGGATGCAAATCCCTTCGTCTACAGAAATGCACACATGAGGTTTTGTCTTTGGAAATAATAAAGCCATTTTTGTTTGTCCATTGAATAATACGGTTGATAGCGATTTGTAGTTGTCTCTCGATAAAATGCATATCTTGTCCTTTACATAGAATATTAAAATCATCAACATATAGTGTACCTTGAACGCTTGGTGGCAACTGGTTCAGGATGTCATTAATCTTGATAGCAAAGAGGGTGACACTCAGAACACTGCCCTGTGGTACACCCTCTTCTTGTACATAGAAATTTGAAAGAAACCTCCCAATTCGAACTTGAAAAATTCGAACTGCGAGGAAGTTCTTAATAAAAATTGGTAGGTTACCTCTAAAGTTCAGATTAAAAAGATCACGTAGTATGCCATACCTCCAGGTTTTATCATAGGCTTTCATCATGTCAAAAAAGATAGTCACCAGATGATTGCGTTTTAAAAAAGCATTTCGAATATGAGTTTCTAAAAGAATGAGGTTATCAATAGTGGACCTACCACGACGAAATCCGCTTTGGAATGATGCAAGAGAATTATTAGATTCCAAAACATGCACTAGGCGGCAATTAACCATTTTTTCTAAAAGTTTGCAAAGGCTACTAGAGAGTGCGATTGGCCTGTAGTTGTTTGGGTCACTGGGATCTTTACCTGGTTTTGGGAATGGAATGACAATAGCTTTACACCAGGCTTTAGGAAAAGAATGTTCAATCCAGATTCTATTGTAAAAGGTGAGAAGGTTATTGAGAGAGGTGGTAGAAAGATATTTTAGCATGGTATAAGTGATGCCATCGTGTCCTGGAGCTGATAAACGACTATTTTGCAGACATCGCAGAAGTTCAGGTTTTGTGAAAGGTAGATTATACTCATAGGAATGGCGAGATTTAAAATTTATGTTGGTAGATTCTGCTTGTCTTTTATATGATAAGAAAGGTTCTGGATACGAGTCTGATTTAGAATTAGATGCCAGTGTATTTGCTATTGTTTCAGCAATATTATGGGGTGATGCTATTGTTTGTCCATTGTAATATAAGATAGAGATGCGGTTTTCTGAATACAGTCCCATACAGTTTTTCACTTTCTTCCAAAGTTCTTTGCTTGATGTACTGGCGCTGATGTTGGAGATGTACTGAATCCAAGATTCACGTTGGCTTTGACGGCGCACTCTTCTAGCTTGAGCCTTTGCTTTTTTAAAAGCGAGATAGTTATTATTATTAGGGTAGCGTCGGAAAATGCCCCAAGCCTTCTGTTGCTTTTTCTTTGCCTTTCGGCATTCATCATTCCACCATGGTTTCCTGTGCCGCGGTATAGAATGTGATTTTGGAATACTAATATCTGCAGCATTGATAATACACTGGGTGATATTATCAAGCGCATCGTCAATGTCACCCGCTATCATATCACTTGTTATTTTAGCATTGTCTGTGAATGTTGACCAATCAGCTCTGTCATATACATAGCGTTTAAAACAATTATTAGAATCCATGTGAGGAGTAGTCAGCGAGATAAAAGTAGGGAAATGATCACTGCCGTGGAGGTCATTAGAAACCCAGAAGTTCCAATAAGGATAAATGGATGGGGAGCAGATAGCGAGATCTATGGCATGAAAGGTGCGGGTAGGTTCATGAAAGTAAGTATGATCACCGTTATTGAGCAGGCATAAGCCATTGTCAGAGATAAGGTTTTCTATAACATCACCACGTGCATTATTGTCAGAATTACCCCAGAGTTGGCTATGAGCATTAAAATCGCCAACGATGATGAATGGAGATGGGAGTTGAAGAATAAGATTATCTAGATGTGCTGACTGTATAGACATATTAGGTGGTAGGTATATAGTACAAATAGTTATTAGTCGGTTAATGTGCACACGAGTAGCAACTGCTTGTAAATTAGTATTTAAACTGATATAGGAATGGGGTATATTGCGAGATATGAAGAGAGCCACGCCTCCACTGGCCCTATCACTACCAGTGAAGTCTTTCCTGTAAGCAGCATAATTGCGTAATTTTGCTTTGTCATTTGGTTTTAGGTGAGTTTCCTGTAGAGCTAAGCAGAGTGGTTGATGGTCAGAGAGAATGTCCCGGATTTCGTCATGTTTATTAAGATAACCACGGCAGTTCCATGAGATGATATTATTCATAATTACGAGAGTTAAATATTTGTATTTATGTCATTTTGATCAGAAACAGTAGACATGCTACTGTCTCCGTCGTCCAGTATTTCATCCGGTTCGGGATGAAGATCCATAGCATCGTCATCCTCCATTCTTTGATTTTTTTTGTCTTTTTTCTGTGAATTTGTCTGACTTTTTGAGATTTTGTTCTTTTTTGGTGGGGGTATTGCAGATAGAGTGGATTTAGTTTTTTCTAAGTTATCAGGTACAAATTCTTCAAATACAGTATTTTCGTCAACATCTGAGTCATTGCTATAGGGCTCGGATTCCATAGCCTCGTCCGCGTACTTCTGGAGCTGTTTCGGATCTTTAATATTTCGTATGATTGAGCTGATGCCAGAAATTCGCTTCCCCTTTCCAGCAGTCTTCCATTGTGGAGAAGCTGGAGTTGAGGTTTTCTTTTTAACGGTTTGTATAGGAGGTTTTTTTAAATTATGTTTTCTGGGAGCATCAGGTTTCTGTGGAATATTGGTATTAATGGCAGGTTTTGTCTTAGTTTGGGGTTGAGATGACTTATTGGATAGAGCAGTCGGTTTCTGTTCTTTCTTCTCTATGTCAATTTTTACCGGTTCAGAGGATGGGGTGTTGGTCGATTCTTTAACATGAGTACTGGTTGATTGTGTTACAGTTGATTTACTGGATGGAAATTGAGAATCAGTTTGTGTACTTATGTGTCTTACGGCTGTTG
This sequence comes from Maratus speculifer, assembly GCA_964019185.1. Taxonomy (NCBI): domain Eukaryota; kingdom Metazoa; phylum Arthropoda; class Arachnida; order Araneae; family Salticidae; genus Maratus; species Maratus speculifer. Next base: position 254,199,157 of record OZ025301.1, read on the forward strand.
ATTGCTTCTTGAGTAAGCTAGAGTAGGTAATTCCGACAGATGGGGTTCTATTTTCAACTAGTTTACGGGCATCAGGATAAGACAAATTTTGAGTAACTTTTATAGTAATTATTTCCTTTTCACGGTTCCAGTTAGGGAACTTGCGGGAATATGCTGTATGATCGCCTTTACAGTTTGCACAGCGTACGGAATTTTCACAAGTTTTATTGTCGTGACCGACTTCCGCGCAACGTGCGCAGGTAAGAGATCCACGACATTGGCCATTAGTATTAGTATGGCCATAACGCTGGCATTTGAAACATCTGATAGGGTTTGGTATGTATGGTCGAACTGGACAACTTAGATAGCCAGCTTTAATTCTAGCTGGTAAATTGGGACTATTGAAGGTTAAAATAATATGTTTAGTGGGTAGTATTTCTTCATTGCGACGGATAGTGATACGGCGTACATCTACGACATTTTGGTCTTTTAAATTTTCTAGAAGTTCAGTTTTAGTAGAGAATAACAGATCAGGTTCAGATATAACACCACGACTTGTATTTAGAGTTTTATGTACTTGTACAGAAACGGAAAAGGTGCCTATTGTAGAGCAATTAGAAAGAATTTGTGACTGTTTAGCTGTAGAAACCTCAACTAGTAGATCCCCAGATTGCAGTTTTTTGATAGAATGGCCATCCCCCAGCACTGACTGGAATGTTTTTGCAATAAGAAATGGTGAAGTCTTTTTAAATGAATTATCAGATAGGCTATCAGTACGTTTAATGATGAAAAAACGAGTAAATGATAGAGTCTGTGCAGTTTGTTGCTCTCCACTAGGGAGAGAAGTAGAAGGAAAAGTGATTCCATCCATATTTAAAAGTAATAAAATTCAGACCCCGGCCGCACCACCCTCTCCCGAGCCCTACAAGGGGATGCACATTCGTGCACCAGTGCTAACCAGGGCCCATACGGTCACAAGACAACCCTATGTCAGTCTCCACCCTTAACGAGATGACTAGTAGTTGCTCGATCACTTGATCCCTAGAGCCAGTGACAAAAGTCAGCTGACCAGCCGATTGATGCATACGGGACCAAATGCACCTCCCGTCTACCTGAAGCAGAGGCCAAAGTAGTGTGTTGGTTTCCCTCAACTACCAGGATCCCCCTTTCCAGGGACACGGGTCGCCACGCACGGCCAACACGTGGGTGGTTTACAATTCTCCATGAGTCGATATGCAGGATGATATCGGTTCATACAGAATTGCCCTCACCTCCGAAGAGGAAACCACAACGAGAGTGAAACAAAGAGGAAAGGAAGAGGAGAGGAGTAGAGGAAAAGGAAAGGAGAAAGATCACTCAGGTGCCCCGGGGTTGTGAAGCCCGTGAATACCTAAAGTAGGTATCCCCCTGGGGGGCTGTCTTAGTAGGCTAGAGTAAGAAACTCTGACTTAGAAACTCCGGGTTCTTGATTCAACAAGTTTGTGGGCATCAGGATAAGACAGATTTGGAGTAATTTTAACAGTGATAATTTCTTTTTCTCGGTTCCAATTAGGACAAGTACAAGAATATGCTGTATGATCTCCTTTGCAGTTTGCACAGCGTTTGGATTTTTCGCAAGATTTAATGTCATGGCCGAATTCTGCACAACATGCGCAGGTAACAGATCCACAACATGTAGTGTTAGTATGGCCATAACGCTGCCATTTAAAGCAATGGAGAGGGTTAGGGATGTATGGTCTGACAGGACAATTCAGGTAAGCAGCTTTGATTCTTGTTGGTAAAGTAGGGAGAAAGAAAGTAGGGAGTAAGATTGAAAGTGAGTTGGTTGGTTGGTTGAATGGGGTTTAATGGCGCAAAATCCCTTTAGGGACATGCTGCTTCAAGACCAAGTCAAAATAGAAAAAAAGTTAAGAGCAAGTGAAAATATGCCAAATTAAAACCAATTAAAAGTCTACAGTCCTTTGTTAAAAATGTATAAAAATACAGAAACATGTTAAATTTTAGACGATGCACAATAATCATATAAACATAATTTTAAAGAACACAAAACTTAAAAAAGTAAGAGGTAAAAACAACACGGCAAGTGTTAAACACAAGGTGAAATTAAAAAGTAAAAATAATGCAGTAATTGTTTTTTAAAAAAAAGCAAATGAGATGATGCACAAGTCAGAATTTAAAAAATGTGAAGTTAATTTGGAATGAATTCGTCAAAAACAATATAGAGATGATATTATTCAAAATTACGAGAGTTAAATATGAGTATCTATGTCATTTTGATCAGAGACAGTAGACATGCTACTGTCTCCGTCGTCCAGTATTTCATCCGGTTCGGGATGAAGGTCCACAGCATCGTCATCCTCCATTCTTTGATTTTTTTTTGTCTTTTTCCTGTGAATTTGTCTGACTTTTTGAGATTTTGTTCTTTTTTGGTGGAGGTATTGCAGATATAGTAGATTTAGTTTTTGAAATATTTTGCTTTAAAGAAGTTTTAGTTGTAATTTGTGTGTTCCTGTTATGAGATGGTATTTTGGAAGTATTAGAATGTAATGATCTTACAGAGGCAGTTTGTGAAGAATTGGCAGAAGTGGATTGTTGTGAATCTAAGTTATCAGGCACAAATTCTTCAAATACAGTATTTTCGTCAACATCCGAGTCATTGCTATAGGGTTCGGATTCCATAGCCTCGTCCGCGTACTGCTGGAGCTGTTTCGGATCTTTAATGTTTCTTATGATTGAGCTGATGCCAGAATTTCGCTTCCCCTTTCCAGCAGTCTTCCATTGTGGAGAGGCTGGAGTTGAGGTTTTCTTCTTAATCGTTTGTATAGGCGGTTTTTTTAAATTATGTTTTCTGAGAGCATCAGGTTTCTGTGGAATATTGGTATTCATGGCAGGTTTTGTCTTAGTTTGGGCTTGAGATGACTTATTGGATAGAGCTGTCGGTTTCTGTTGTTTCTTCTCTATGTCAATTTTTACCGGTTCAGAGGATGGGGTGTTGGTCGATTCTTTAACATGAGTACTGGTTGATTGTGTTACAGTTGATTTACTGGATGGAAATTGGGAATCAGTTTGTGTACTTATGTGTCTTACGGCTGTTGATTGCTTCTTGAGTAAGCTAGAGTAGGTAATTCCGACAGATGGGGTACTATTTTCAACTAGTTTACGGGCATCAGGATAAGACAAATTTTGAGTAATTTTTATAGTAATTATTTCCTTTTCACGGTTCCAGTTAGGGCACTTGCGGGAATATGCTGTATGATCGCCTTTACAGTTTGCACAACGTACAGAATTTTCACATGTTTTATTGTCGTGACCGACTTCCGCGCAACGTGTGCAGGTAAGAGAACCACGACCAGACTTCGAGTAATCGTAATCGATTATAATCGACTACAAAAACTGCGTAATCGCATTGTAATCGTAATCGCAAATTTTAATTTCGAAATAATCACGATATAATCATAAAAGATTTCACTTTGATTACAATCATAATCTAATCGTAATCGTAATGCAGATAATCGCAATGTAATCTGCATCAAAAAGCTATATAATCGTAATCGAGCACAAAAGTACGATTACGTTCTTCAATTACATCTTTTTTTTTCCCCGTTCTTCGCTTCGCCATATCCGTAAAATACTCGGTCGGTGAGTTAAACAGTTAAACATTGCACCAAGGAAAGAGTAGTCCACGTGTGGAGCTCGTTAAATCGCCCCTTTAGTTAAAAGTGAAAAGAGGTCATAGGTCAGGGAGCCGTTCGGGGTGAAACAGAATGCATACTTTACACTGTATGTAGTCAACGCTATAAAGGGCTGTCCCTGAGTCCCTGGTATATAGTATAAAAACATAGAATGGTGAAAAAACTCTGATAATTCGAGGGGTCTTGTTTCGCGGGTTTTTGAGTGGGAGTGATAAGGACAGAAAAGAAAAAAAGAAAGAAAAATATTTTATTTATGGTTTTATTATGGGCACTTAGCAATTGAACAGACATCACCTTCTTTCAAATGTGGGAATGGGAAAATAAAGAAAATGGGAAAAAAAGAGAAAAAAGAGATGCTTAAATTACATGTGACAATTCATCTAACAGCTCATTCGCATTTTGGATTTCTTAGTGGTTGGTTATATCTAAGTAGTTGTTTACAAGGTTAGAGATGGCTAAGAGAAATAACAAAAATCGAAGATTATTTCACGGAATCTGTATCAGATTTAAATGAAAAAGGCGTGAAATTTTTAAAATATAAATGTAAATTGTGCTCGTCAGATGTTAGGGTCTCCGTAAAAACCAAGTCCAATTTGAACACCCACATGCAGGTAATTTTTTAATAGATATATACATATTGTATAGATTTATTTTAGAAATATTGCATAGTTATATCTTGTATTTTTCTTTAAAATTGTAGTGAAAGGAATTTTTTATATTAAATTAACTATCTAGTGTTTTTAATCATGAATATAAAGTCTGTTTATTCAAAATTTGTATTTTAATATATCTGGATAAGTTAAATATATAGATCAGATTTCTTACAAAAGCTCTTATAATAAAAGATTGTTTTTATTTTTATTTATTTATTTTAAATACGTTTATTTTATCAGAATCCCCTCCAAAAAAAAAAAAAAAAAAAAAAAAAAAAAACCCAGAAAGTAAGACAGGTTTGTCAATAAATATACTGGTGTAAGTAAGATTTCTTTAAGGGTGAAAGACAATGTTAATGATACCTAGTTGTTAGTAAATTTCTTTAGCTTATGTGCCAGCAAATTCAATGACGAACCCCTGAATTTTGGAAATGTAGCCACCAAATTTTCTTTCTCGGATTATTAAAAAAAAAAAAAAAAAACTACCAAAAACTCTCTAAATGAGTTATAAATAAATAATAGGATAAAAAAGGTTGTTTCCCCCCTCTCCCCTCTATTCCTCTAATACATTCCTACCAAAAGACAGTATTTTATATTATTATTATTATTATTTGCCTGTTAACGTTCATGTGCCTCAATTTTGTTTTAAATATAATATGTGGTTCAAGGGGACAGAGGCATGCAAATGAAAGATAAAAGAATGAATTGTTTTAATTCTCCCATTTCGAAAATTTTGGTAGAAGCTTATTTTTAAATATTTTATTTTTCTTCATTTTTTAAATTTTGTTTTGCTTTTATCCTTAAATGTCTTGCAACTAAAGTTCTAAGGAAAAATAATCTTAGTTAAACTCATTTCATGCTTAAATGTTAGGTTAAAAAAAAAAAAAAGATTGTGCAACACAGGTCCTCTCCCCCAAATTTTAGTGTGTGTGTAAGGGGAAGGGGGTTCATTCTACGTACACTGGTAGTCGTGAATTTCAAATCAGAGTTTCGTATGTTACATATACCTATTCTACCAATCAAACATCCTTAGAAATGCTCATAATTTCAAAATAAATTTATAATAATGAAATCAGTTCTAAAATATTGAAAAGTAAAACATACGTTATTTATATAGAAAAGAATAGCTCTTTAAATATAAATGATTTATTTTTCCTTTAAAAATAAATAAAAGGAAACGCATATTTTGTAAATTTGTAACTGTTTTTTAATTCTAAGTCCATTTTTAAAAAAATACAATAAAACCTGTTAAAACGAAACGTGATCATTTCAAAAATCCTGTCTAAAACAAAAAAATTTTTGTAAAAAATCTCAGTGAAAACAATACAATACAGTAAGAACAGACAGTACACTTGCTCAAATGGAAAATTTCTGCTGTCCCTTGTATTTCCGTAATACTAGGTTTTACTGTATTTTAATAAATATATTTTTTACTATATTCTCAAAAAAAAAAAAAAAAAATGATTAATTATTCGGCTAATAAAAAATTAATAAAGCACAATATGCTGATGCCGAACCGCTAAATGACTCAGAAATTTTCAATTATGTTTCAGTTTCCGTTTTAACAGGTTCATTGTCTTATAATTTTTCTACATTCTATTGATCTCAATTTCGAAATTTTTTTTGTTACAGACAGATGTTGTTTTGATTGTTTTTACTTTATATGTATAGAAATGTATATGTTTACTAAGTTGTTATCACAAAATAAGTACAATTTTTTACAACTTTATTATTATTTATCATTTTTTTTTACCAATGAAATGAAATTAATTTTATTTACTGAAGTCAATGATTTTATTAATTCATCGTTCATTGACGTAATTTTTTCCCCCTCTCTCAAATATTTTATTTTTACTGCATGTGTGCGCTTCGTGTTTTAAAATTGCCTTTTAAAATAAATGTCATAATAATAAAATAATATACAAAATAATGCATTTTGTGAATTATATTACATTTGTTATACCTAATATTAGATCTGTTTTTACTGTTATTTCAACTCAAATTGTATGTTTTGCAAAAAGTGTTATGCGAGCGAGCAAGTTTTTTTTTCTGTTACTCTTTTGTTTGTTCTTCTCAAAGCTGAAGATTTGAAATAAGATGAAAAAATGCTTTGAACTAACTTGAATTAAAGTTTAATATATTTTTCGTAACTTTTTATGTGTCTTTTGAAAATAATAAAATTTCATTTTCTTATAATGTGCCTGGTACAGTGAAATGTGTTAAAACGGAATTTCAAAGTAGCAAAAATAAATAAACAAGTATATATATACATATATATACATTTTGATTCAATTTTCCCCCTTTTCAGTATGGTAATTTAATATTAAATTTAATGGTTTATGTATTATTTTTCAATTAATTGATATATATAACCATTATATGTATCACAATATATGAACAATTGAATTTAATAACTTATACCACATTGAACACAGAGCGAAAAAATAAATAATTAAAGAGAATACAAATGGAATTTGTAGAACCAAAGCAGGATCTTCGGTCCTCAAACATTTTGGAATTACAAATGAAGTGTGTGGTTTTATCTTCGTATTTGCATGAAAAAGAAAAATAATACGAATTCGGGGCTATCAACAATATATATATGCATACAATTCATTTTACGTAAGTTTCCGTATTTACAGGTATGCCTCTTGTTCTTACAAGTTCCATAAACATTTATTAATGTAATTAACTAAAACAATTAACAATTAATTATAACATTTATTAATGTAAGAATGGATTTTGTTGTACTATATAATTTTGGTTAAAAATCAAAATACTGCAAATATTACAAAATAATTGAGAGCTATTTAATTTTTTATTTGTAAGTCATAGAATATAAATCAGTTTACAATGAATATTTTCAGAAAATTGATACCTTTCGTTTTTATTTATCATATTTGTCTTTTCGGTAGTTGGTGTACCATTTTAATGCACTTTAAAAATCTATTAAACTCAATTTATTTTTGCGCCATCAACTGTAGAATATATATTTATAACTAAATTCTAATAAAAAAAAGAAATAAAGTATTGGCATCAACAGTTTTTTTTTTTTTTTTAATAAATTTAGTTTTTTCGGTCTAAAAAATATCAGGCTCAATAATACAATGTCATATATACAGTTGGCAAAAAAAGTATTTGTACACTCTAAAATTTTTAATTTGTAACTAAATAAAAACAGATGTTTTGTCAAAAATAGTTTTAATACAGTCTGTTTACCGTGCGTTTTAAATTACACAACAGAAAATTTCGATAAAGATGTAAAATAATTTTCTGATAGGAAAAGTTTAAAAATTTCTTGCAAAAAAAGTATTTGTACATTTCTCCATCCTGATATTTACTGTGTTTTAATAGTGTTTATAGTTCAAAGGACTATTTTAACAGAAGCTGTTAATAATTTTTAAGTTCATATTATATTTGTCTGACATTTAATCTAATTTGTTCTTGAAGTAATTGAGTATAGAACCTAATACTAGAGAGGCACCTCTAGATATATGAAATCCTATGATTGGGCATAATAAAAATTTAAATTCGCTACAAGAATTTGTAAAAGCTATTAAATTACCATTTACAGCTATTGGATGTATAGTGAGAAACTATGAATAAATTAAAAGCATCGAAATTCAATGAAAACCAGGACTTCTTAGCAAACTAACAATGAGGGAAAAAGGGAGTGTTGTTAAAAAAGCTTTAAAAAATCCTATGCGTTTTCAAAAATTTGCTGGAGACCTTGCAACATCTTCTCGCATCAGAGTAATACCTCAAACAATAAAAAATATTCTTCTCAATGCAGATTTAAAAGGATGAACCTCAATGAAAAATCCATTCATCAGCGAAACAAATAGGCGAAAACGCATAGTATTCGCTTTCGCATACAGAAGTAAATCATTGGATTTTTGGAAAACAGTAATTTTTTCTGATGAGGGAAAATTCGGAATTTTCTTACCGTCAAGCATTCGAAAAAATTGGCGTAAAAATAAAATTGTTCTAGATCCAAAACGTATACTTCAAACTATCAAGCATGTTGGGGGGAATATTATACTTTTGAGGTGTATAGCTTCTAATGGAGCAGGACATTTAAAATTTATTGACAGTGAAAGGACAGGTTTAACATACATTGATGTGTCGCGCCATAATTTATTAAACTGTGCCAAGAAATTATGCATAGAGGAAGCTTTTCACTTTCTGCAGGATAACGACCAAAGCATACTGCTGTGATCACCAGCACATGCTTACGACAATACTCGAAGACGACTGGTAACTCCTCTAAAATCTCTAGACTTGAATCCAATAGAAAACTTGAAAATGCCATTGGATGCAAAAATCCGAAGAAAAAAATATGTATTACTAAAAAACAGTTTTAAAGAGGCTCTTATTGTTTTATGGAATAACTGTAACCAGACCGCTACAAAAAAGTTGGTGGAATGTATGTCACACCATTTAGAAGTAGTCATAAACACTAAATGAATTCGCACAAAATATTAATTTGTATCATTTTACTAAAATTTCATTAATTATATTACATTAATATAGTGTACAAATACTTTTTTTGCATTATATTTTTGTATATTTGTTTATTATAATGTAAAAAATCGATTTGTTTAATTTTGTTTTTGCTTCTATATTATAATGCATTAAATTAATGTATTACAGTATTTTTAGCTTAAATCTTTTGTTTAATTTCATTATAATTTAAAAAAATGAAGTGTACAAATACTTTTTTTGCCAACTGTATGTATATGACAAAATGTCATTTTCTTAGTTATTGAGAATTTCAAAAGGTAAATGATAAAAATTCAAGAGAACAAGAAGAATTAGATTTGGGAGATTTTTTTTTTCAGAATAGTTTATTTGCTTTCGAACTGTGAGCACAATTAAAAAATTGTAAAACGAGAAAAGTATTGCATATATGTAGTAAAATAACGAATCCAAATTCCAAAGTAAGAGGGATTCATAATAGAGTCCTGCAGAAGTTGGTTATACTAAATCTTAATCTTAAAATTTAGTAAACCCGAAATGCGGTTCGAACTCTATATACTCCAACCTAAACCCGAAAATTATGAAAATTAGTCGTTATTTTAATGCATTTAATGAATATTAGTTTTAATCATATCTTTAATATCAATTTTTATCTTTTTCATAAAAGATTTATATATAGATAGATATCCTATTTTATTAAAATTAGCTTTAACCCGACATGAACTTAGTATCAGGTTAGGTTTGGATAAAATCACTTAACAGGACACGTAACCGGAGTCTAGTTTGTAACATATAGTCTACGGAATTAGTGTAATCGAACTGTAATCGTAATCGACTAGTTCGGTAATCGTAATCCAACAAAAATATATTAATCGTAATCCAAACGTAATCGTAATCTACAAATAAAAAAATGGATAATCAATTATGTAATCGTAATCAGACTTGCATAAATAGACATAATCGTAATCTGTTTTCTGAAATTGGAAATAATCGTAATCTTAATCGATTACAGTCGTCTGTAATCGACTCGAAGTCTGACCACGGCATTGGCCATTGGTATTAGTATGGCCATAACGCTGGCATTTGAAACATCTGATAGGGTTTGGTATGTATGGTCGAACTGGACAGCTTAGATAGCCAGCTTTAATTCTAGCTGGTAAATTGGGACTATATAAAGTTAAAATAATATGTTTAGTAGGTAGTATTTCTTCATTGCGACGGATAGTGATACGACGTACATCTATGACATTTTGGTCTTTTAAATTTTCTAAAAGTTCAGTTTTAGTAGAGAATAACAGATCAGGTTCAGATATAACACCACGACTTGTATTTAGAGTTTATGCAATTAGAAAGAATTTGTGACTGTTTAGCTGTAGAAACCTCAACTAGTAGATCCCCAGATTGCAGCTTTTTGATAGAATGGCCATCCCCCAGCACTGACTGGAATGTTTTTGCAACGAGAAATGGTGAAGTCTTTTTAAATGAATTATCAGATAGGCTATCTGTACGTTTAATGATGAAAAAACGAGTGAATGATAGAGTCTGTGCAGTTTGTTGCTCTCCACTAGGGAGAGAAGTAGAAGGAAAAGAAGTGATTCCATCCATAATTAAAGATAATAAGATTCAGACCCCGGCCGCACCACCCTCTCCCGAGCCCTACAAGGGGATGCACATTCGTACACCAGTGCTAACCAGGGCCCATACGGTCACAAGACAACCCTATGTCAGCCTCCACCCTTAACGAGATGACTAGTAGTTGCTCGATCACTTGATCCCTAGAGCCTGTGACGAAAGTCAGCTGACCAGCCGATTGATGCATACGGGACCAAATGCACCTCCCGTCTACCTGAAGCAGAGGCCAAAGTAGTGTGTTGGTTTCCCTCAACTACCAGGATCCCCCTTTCCAGGGACACGGGTCGCAACGCACGGCCAACACGTGGGTGGTTTACAATTCTCCATGAGTCGATATGCAGGATGACATCGGCTCATACAGAATTGCCCTCACCTCCGAAGAGGAAACCACAACGAGAGTGAAACAAAGAGGAAAGGAAGACCAGAGGAGTAAGAGGAAAAAGAAAGGAGAAAGATCACTCAGGTGCCCCGGGTTTGTGAGATTGAAAGTGAGAATGACATGCTTTGTAGGAAGGATTTGTCCATTCCGACGGATAATGATATGATATGCTTCAAAGACATTTTGATCTTTTAAATTTTCTAAGAGTTCATATTTTGTAGAGAATAAGAGGTCTGGTTTAGAGATAACACTCCGGCTTGTATTCAGATATTTATGTGTTTGTACAGAAACGAAAAAGAGCCTATTGTAGAGCAATTATTGAGAAGCTGTGATTGTTTAGCTGTAGAAACCTCAGCTAGTAAATCCCCAGTATGTAATTTTTTTTAAATATAACCATCCCCTAAGACAGACTGGAAAGTTTTTGCTATGAGAAATGGTGACATTTTGCCAAAGGAACTATCAGAGTGGCTATCAGCATGTTTAACGATAAAAAAGCGAGTTAAGGAAGAAGTCTGTACAGTTTGTTGCTCTCCACTAGGAAGAGAAATTGAAGGAAATAAAGTTTTTTCATCCATGTTAAAAATAATATAATTCAGACTGCGGTCGCACTACCCACTACATAGCCCAAAAAGAGGATGCACATTCGTGCACCAGTGCTAACCAAGGCCCATATGGTCACAAGACAACCCTATGTCAGTCTCCACCCTTTACAAAATGACTAGTAGATGCTCAATCACTTGATCCCTATAGCCAGTGACAAAAGCTATCTGACCACCAATTGGTGCATACGGGACCAATATGCACCTCCTGTTTACCTGAAGCAGAGGCCAAAGCAGTGTGTTGGTTTCCCTCAACTGCCAGAGTCCCCCTTTCCAGGGACACAGGTCGCCACGCATGGACAACACATGGGTGGTTTACCATTCCCCATGAGTTGATATACAGAATGACATCGGCTCATACGGAATTGCCCTCATCTCTGAAGAGGAAACCACAATGACAGTGAAACAAAGATGAAAGGAAGACAAGAGTAAGAGGAAAAGGAAAAGAGAAAGATCACTCAGGTGCTCAGGGTTGTGAAGCCCGCGAGTACCTAAAGAAGGTATCCCCCTGGGGGAAGTGATACGGTGAGCATCTATGACATTTTGATCCTTTAGACTAGTTAGAATTTAGTTCTTCTTTAATGAAAAACAACAGATCTGGTTCAGATATTACAAAAGAGCAAGTATGTAGAGGTTGATGTGCTTGAACAGAAATGGAAAATGTACCTTTTGTTTTACAATTTGACAGAAGTTACTTCAACCAGTAGATCCCCAGACCGTAATTTTTTGAGAGAGTGGCTATTCTCTAAGACAGATTGAAAACATTTTTGCAATAAGGTTTTTTTTTTTTTTTTAAAGAACTATCTTAGAGGCTATCAGTGCATTTAATTGTGAAAAATCGAGAGAATGATGAATTCTGCACAATTTGTTGCTCTCTAGAACGGAGAGAAGTAGAAGAAAGTGAAGTTTTTCCATCCAAGTTAGAATGATACAATCTGGACACTGGCCACACCACTAATTACCAAGCCCAACAAAGGGATGCACATTTGTACAACAGTGATAACAAGGGCCCATATGGTCACAAGACAACCGTATTTTCAGTCTCCACCCTTACAGAGATGAATAATAGTTGCTCGCTCACTTGATCCCTAAAGCCAGTGACTAAAGTCAGCTGACCAGCCGATTGGTACATACGGGACCAATATGCACCGCCGTCTACCTGAAGCAGAGGCCAAAGCAGTGTGTTGGTTTCCCTCAACTGCCAGAATCCCCCTTTCCAGGGACACAGGTCGCAACGCATGGTCAACACATGGGTGGTTTACAATTCTCCATGATCCGACATACAGGATATCGGCTTATGCAGAATTGCCCTCAATTCCAAAGAGGAAACCACAACAATAGTGAAACAAAGATTACTATTGTGTTATAACCAAAACTTCTTCATGAATAAGTACTATCATCAGTGTGATGCATTATTTAATTACATGGACTAAGAAAATATGAGGCAAAAAAATCATTGAAAAAAATACAATAAGGAAAGTGCAGCACTGTATACAAACAACTTGCGGCACTGCGATGTGCAATAACTTAGGGCAAAACATTACAGTTTCATGTGGCACCTATGTGCATTCGGGTATGTCTTCTCTTTTTTTTCCCACATATGCTGAAAATTTGAGTTTCCTGGCCAAAGTAAGATATGTGGATAAATCAAATGGAATGAATGTCCATTGTGTGAATATCCAGACCCATATATTATCCCTAAGTGTGAATGGGGAGATTAAATAAATGCATGGCAGCATGATATATGCTTATTCAGGGCTGCCAGCAACTTTGGCACAAAATAGCAGCGAATTAGGGACCTAATGATTAAAAATTAGGAACTTTTGAGGGACAGAAAGTCTTAAATAGGGACCTGAAAAATAAACATATTTATGCAAATTAAATAAAAACTTTTTTTTTTCTAAACCAAATATAATATTTACAGATTTTTAAAATTAACCTTTTTTAGGTTTTTTTACTCATAAAATTTGTAATTGCATTATTATTCCTTTTCTTTATAACACTAGACAAGCTATCAGCTTTATTCTTTTTTACTTTCAGTTCCTTTTTAGCTGTTATACCAGGCTACTCTTAAAAAAGAGAGAGATTCGGATATTTTAGTCCTCCACTTTCCTTTTTTGCATTCATCTATTCTGTTTACTTCAAATTCTTCTTGATTGAGCTTGGAAATTATCTATTCATGTAAGAGTGCATCAATGACAATGTTTCTAGCAGACATAGGCTCATCCACGAAAAAGCTGAATTTTTATGGCCTAACAGACTTTTCATGAAATTCACAATTTTTCCTGATGTTTTGACGAAAACTTATTTCTTCACGATTCTTTGACGAAATTTGTCGATTTTGCATGATTTTTTGATATTTTCATTTTCAACAATTAACCTCTTGACATCCAGGACACACGATGCGTAAGTCCTGATTTTATCGTAGGCGACTACCAAACGTACACCGCGTACGTCCTCTTTTATTCGTATCTGATTTGCCATTTTTCATTTTCTAGTAAGGTTCAACCTTCTCCGAAGAGACATCTGGTTATGATAGACCTGTCACTCACTTTTCATCTCATAACTTTGATCACGTGAGGAGGCGTGGCTAGTCAGAATATAGGTGTTGCGCTTGCTTGTGAAATAGGTTGTTTCGTTTTCTTTGTTTGAAAATTTCAACACGTTTTGTAATACATGAAAGCTTTTTACTGTGCCTGTTATATTATCAATATGGTCAAAGTGACCATAGTGATGATCACAGCTATGATCCAGAAGAGGAAGACAGAGATACAAGTCATACAGATTTTACAGATATTTCTGATGACGAAGTAGAAGCAAGATGTGTAAATGAATGGATGTAAATTACTGATCCATTTTCTGATCATCGCAAAACACCACTGATGGAATTTCAAGGAGGAGTTGAAATTAGTCCAGCAGTTCTGTTATCGAATGCCAAATCTCCTGTTGATTGTTTTGAAATATTTTTTGGAAAGGTTGTTCCTTGTTTATGCAAATGGACAAATGAAAGAGCTGACTTATATTTTGAGGACATTGATTATAAAACAATAATGCTGTATGGATTAAAATGGCGTCCTGTAGAAGTGGATGAGATGTATGTATTTTTCTCATGTGTGTTTTTGATGGGAATAGTAAAACTTCCTGAACTTGTAGACTATTGTTCAAGCAATATATTTTATAGTGGTCCAAAAATCTTCAGCTCTCAAATAATGAATAGAAACAGATTTCTCTGTATTTTGAAATTTTTGTGATTTCCAGTCCTAAAGCCTACAAGAAGAGAATTCCCCTCACTAGAGAGGCTCAATATTTTGCCTATTGCATGAAGTAAGTCAAGTCATTTTGGATCCTGGAGAACATTTGGCAATAGATGATTGCCTTATGTTATATAAAGGGCGTCTGCAATTTCGTCAATACATAAAGGATAATAGGTCCAGATTTGGAGTAAAATTATTTTGTGCGTGTCCAAGTGATGAACGGTTTCAAGGATATTTGTGGAACTTTTCCCTATATATTGGAAAGGACATATATGATATTCCATTGTACTCAGACAGTTCAAGTTTACCTGTTTCTGAGCAAATAGTGGTGTTTTTGGCAAAAAACTTGCTTGAAAAAAGAAGGCACATTATTGTCGACAACTGGTACATGTCAACCCACCTGGCTCAGTACCTTTTGCAATACAACACATACATGACTGGCACTTTGCGTTCTAACAGAGGGGTTCCTCGGCATCTTATTGATGAAAATTTGAACAAAGGATCGTCTATATTTATTTGAAATGAGGCTATGTTACTAGTTCGTTTTTCAGATTAAAAAAATGTATATGTTCTAACTACCCATTATGAGGCTTCACTGTGTGAAAAGAAAAGATACTTACCGTAATTTCGTGTAGATAAGCCGCAGCTCAAACAATTCAATTTCGACCCAGAAAATTCATTCAGTAATTTATGATAAATATATACCGCGATTCAAAACGTTACATTTTATTTTTGAAAATTTCTGGGTCGAAATAGAATTGTTTGAGCTGTGGCTTATCTACACGAAATTACGGTAGTTGGAGGCCAATCTAAACTCTATTACAAGCTCTATCATATTGAAATTTATAATCAAATGATGGGATCTGTTGATAAAACTGACCAAGTTTTACAGTCCTACAATCCAACTCGGAAATCTTACTCATGGTTCAAAAAAGTTGGTATTCATGTTGTATCAAGAATGCTTTTGAATGCATTCATTCTGCATACAAATTGTAGTGGTGAGATCCCGCGATTCAAAGACTTCATAATATCCTGCTGTAGAGGAATGCTTCAGAAGCACACCAGAAGCACTTTGAAAAAAGCACAGCAGAAGAAAGTAAAACTTCAACTCATCCAAGTCTCCATCAGTTAGTGCAAATACCAACCAAATTAAGAAAAAAAGGCCACAGAAGAAAATGTCGTGTCTGCTCTAAAGAAGGTAAAAGGAAAGATACTTGCCTAATGTGTTCTGGATGCAACAAACTATCTGGATTATGTTCCGCAGATCATTTCGAAGCATACCATGATAATTTGTAAGTTTCAATCATTGTAATTGTCATGTTTTTTTTTAATGTTTAATTTGTAAACTTCTTTTTCTTGATTGATTATAAATAAATAGCAAAAAATATTTATTTTCAGTTCATTTCATCCGAATTATGAAAATACAGATTTACACTAAACGCTGGTATATAATGTCCATACATAAAAAAAGCTGTCTGGATGTCAAGAGGTTAAGATGAAATTTGCATTTTACTACATGATTCTTCAATAAAATTCATGCAAGATATTCGCGCATTTTCCACGATCTTTCTGCAAAATCAAGAATCTCAGATATGCAAAGCACAGATGGTCAAACTATGTCAATATGTAGCTCAGAGTTAGCCAAAAGAAAAAAGGATGTAAAATTAGTATTCTTAAAAACAGGGTTTCATCTTACAGGAGAATAAAAAAAGACGAAAATGGAAAGTAACTGTTAAAAAAAAACTGACAAATATAGAAAAAAAAAAAATTCAAACAAGAAGAAAGTAAACATTTCTAAAGATATTTACTCTATTTGTTTTGTCAATAGCGTGGGCTCATAAAATATATATATGTATATTTTTTTTTAAGTGAATTTTTTAATTTTTAGCTCTGCTAACTACATGTATAGTATCGATACTATATTAACAACACCTGTTTTTTTTCAGAAATTTTTCAAACAATATTTTCAAGATTTCACAATTGGAAATTGTCTCCTATTTTGAGAATCGCTCATATTTAAAATCAGAATTGTATTAGCACATTTATTAGTTCACTTGGATAAATTGTAGCCATTTGAAATTTCCAATTCTTTATTGTAAGTGCAATGAAAACAATTTAATATTTTTTTTATTAGAAGTATACCCTTTAATTAAGTAACAGAGTAATACTCATCACGTAACCAACTATTCAGATGCTGGAAATAAATATTAATACAATTTTAATTTATTGCTGCATATATAAGATAAACAGTATTTTTTATTATCAATTAATAGCGCACAAAAAAGTTTTACATAAGCTTGTGGCCTGTGTTTCTGCAAGCAGGGAAAATAGTGTTAGGTAACTCATATACCCTGTTCACACCAGAAACTTAAGATATCTTAAGACTGTCGTTTGTGAAGTGGTACCCTCCCAGAATTGGATGTCTGTTCACACTGCAAAAATTATTAAGATTGTTCACTGTGTCTGGGATCTGAATAATTCCGAAGTATGAGCATGCACATGAGTTAAAAAAAGTAACTAACTTTTTAACCTTCATTAGATGTTTATTTATCTTCTCGCTTTCCATGTTGTTTTTGCTCGTTTTTATAATGTCCAATTTCGATAATATAAACAACCAAAGGCCCTTTTCAGGGCCAAATTATGATGATCTTAGCGATCAGCAGAGATTGCTGTTTCAGCAATTCCTTACAAACCAAGCAGTTTTGGCGGAATTGGTAAATCTTGATACACTGTTGTTACAGCAGTTCAATCAACTAATGCTATCTGTGATGGACCACAGGCATAGAAGGCTCCAAAGCAGGATTTGGTGCTTAGAATGACCTCAGGCAATGTATGAAGGAATAAATTCCTTCTCAGATGCACGTTTCAAAGCAAACTTTCGAGTTACAAAGAGAACATTCAGCATTTTGTGTGATAAGCTAAATATGATGGGCCGGCAAGATACCACATTTCGTCAATACATCAGCATTGAAAAAAGAGTTGCCATCAGCTTATACAAGCTAGCTTCATCTGCTGAAAACAGAACCATATCGAACTTGTTCGGAGTTGGTAAATCGAGTGTCTGTGAGATTTTGAACGAATTTAACAGATGCATCAATCAATTCTTACGAAACGAATTTATCACATTTCCGACAAAAGAAACTGAAATAAGGGAAAATATCTCAGGATTTGAAAATTTCTGGGGCTTTCCCCAATGTATTGGCAGCATAGATGGCTGCCATATTGAAATTCAGCCGCCAAAAGAAATGGCGTTTGCCTATTTCAATTACAAGTCATTTTACAGCATAGTGCTGTTAGCTGTTTGTGACTTTAATTATAAATTCACTTACATCAATGTGGGATCGCCTGGCCGAAACAATGATGTTTACATCTACAACAATTCTGCCGTGAAACAGACAATGGAAAGATATCCCATCTACAGACAGATGGCCAGGCAACTAGCCAATAAAGCTGTTCCGGTATGCCTCATTGGGGATTCCGCATTTGCATTGTCTGAACATCTCATGAAACCCTACCCTGAAAGCCTTAATATGCCACTAGACAAAAGACATTTCAATTACTGTTTGTCTCGTTCTCGGCGAGTTGTTGAGAATGCATTTGGAAGGTTAAAAGCACGCTTTCGTATCTTAAATATCATGGAAGCAGAACTTCCAAATGCTATCTCAATTATTGAAGCCTGCTGCACCCTTCACAACATTTGTGAAAATTTGGGCGACAGAATTGATGCAAGAGGTGACCATGATGGCAACCAGAATGCCGGTGGCCAAACATCAGTTACTGGCAGCAGAAGTAGAGGCCCAAAAGAAATAAGGGATGCTATATGTGCCCACTTAAGTAGTTTAAGATCCAGTAGGTGAAACCTGGCACAGACATTTCATAATATAACTCCTTGACTATGAATTAATATGAAAATTATAACTGGGAACTTTTAACTGTGCCTAAGAATAACAATGACAAATTAGCAACTGATTTATAAGTAAAGAAAATTCATTTCAGAAAACCTTAATTTTCCCTTCTTATAAATCAGTTGCTAAATTGTCATTATAAATGCATAGTTAAAAATGTTTTAATAATTTCCAAAAATTTAATCTATAGTCAAGGGGTTATATAGGAACTAACTCCTCGCCTAGTCCTACGGGACAAAAAGAGGGCAGGTCCCTTTTTTCAGGTCCCTAGGCGCTCAACCATGAAATACATATTTTTTTTTCCTCTGGCTACCTCTCTCTCTCTCTCTCTCTCTCTCTTTTTTCTTTTTTTTTTTTTTTTTTTTTTTTTGAAAAAAAAAATGTGATTTTTCAGCCAATTCATATTTATATTTGAATTCATTAATTATCAATGCATTTACAAATATTTTCTACCAAATAAATTATTTATTTATATTCAGAGTTTCTTGATATACATTCATTTATTTTTTTAAATATTATTAAAATAAAATTTCAATAAACTTTAACACTTTTCTAAGGACAATCATTGATTTAAATTTTGTTTTTAATTATCTTTAAGGCTGAGTATGTTTAATAAAAAATGCATGAAGATATCTTTATGCAGTATTTTGGTTAAAATCAGAATTTATCAATTAATTTCAGTGGCTGAATAGTTGGTTATTCGGCCAAACCTTTATTTTTGGGTTTCATCTTACAGGAGAATAGAAAAAGACGAAAATGGAAAGTAACTGTTAAAAAAAACGGACAAATATAGAAAAAAAAAATTCAAACAAGAAGAAAGTAAACATTTCTAAAGATATTTACTCTATTTGTTTTGTCAATAGCGTGGCTCTTAAAATATATATATATGTATATATTTTTTTTAAGTGAATTTTTTAATTTTTAGCTCTGCTAACTACATGTATAGTATCGATACTATATTAACAACACCTGTTTTTTTTTGTTTTTTTTCAGAAATTTTTTAAACAATATTTTCAAGTATTCACAGTTGGAAATTGTCTCCTATTTTGAGAATCACCCATATTTAAAATCAGAATTGTATTAGCACATTTATTAGTTCACTTTGATAAATTGTAGCCATTTGAAATTTCCAATTCTTTATTGTAAGTGCAATGAAAACAATTTAATATTTCTTTATTAGAAGTACACCCTTTAATTAAGTAACAGAGTAATACTCATCACGTAACCAACTATTCAGATGCTGGAAATAAATATTAATACAATTTTAATTTATTGCTGCATATATAAGATAAACAGTATTATTTATTATTAATAAATAGCGCACAAAAAAGTTTTACATAAGCTTGTGGCCTGTGTTTCTGCAAGCAGGGAAAAGAGTGTTGGGTAACTCATACACGAGGTACTTCACCCTGCAGTTTTGAGATACTTGCGTTTTAGGTTTTCGGAGTGCGTTTAATATGCACCAACACTGCGCGCACAAGCAGAGGAGGTAGGAACATGGAGTGAGACTTAATGGTAGTGTTCAGTCCTCAATTCTGTGCATTCAGAAACAGACATAGATTTGATTCATGCACGAGGAGTCAGTCGAGTCAAAGTTGCTTCAGGCGTCTCAATATTATTCTATGGCTTAAAAGGCTTACCTCTGCATTTTTCATTTTCTAAACATTTCACTGGCTGTTCGAGAAGAGGCTTTACCATCATTTCGAATCCCAACCATTTGATTGGCTGTTACTGGCGACTTGCTTCGTTTCAGATGTCTAAGACCAGTGTTGAATTCAGACACTTTTTTTCCGGGAGGGATTTCTGCAGCTCCGAGGGGGGGAGAGGAAATTACACTTTTTTGACAATTAAAAAAAATTCGAAACTTCCGGGAGGGACATCTCATTGCTCCAGGGAGAGGATGTCCTTTCCCCGGGTCACTCCTGAATTCAACATTGTCAAACACACTCCTATACAAGATAGTTGCTGTTCATCTAGTTAAAAGATTCACATAAATTACATATACAATTAAATTAATAAAAAACTTTAATTCAAAACAAATGAACTATCAAATACTTAACTTTAAACATTAAAACAACAAGAAAATTTAAATTCACCATTCTAGCAATCTTGTACCTAACTTACAAGTTTTTTTTATTCTAATTTAAATTAATATCAGTAAATAGAAGTCCTAACTGTAACAATAAAAGAACGAAATTATAGCCCATTTAAATAGAGCTCATCAGTGAGACGTCACAGACAACTCAACTCCGCATTTCCATGGTAACTGGGTCAATACCATGGAGCTAAGAAGGTATATGAAGGAGACATATCAATCTAGCATTATAGTGAGCCCTGACGCCGAAAAACCAGTTCTTTCCCCCTCTTTCATAGCCGCCATGTTTGACTTTTACCGTAGTTGACTTGCGCCGCGAGGAACTTCCTCAATACGACGATCGGTAGCAGACGGGAAAAGGCAGCTTACCCAAGTCAAATATGGCGGCCGCGGCGTTGTAACGAGGGGGTAGGAAAGGCTTCAAGTGACGTCACATACGTCTCCTCCATATACCTTCTTTTCTCCATGGTCAATACAAACCGAAAGAGTTTAGAGTTTGTTAGAGATGCACGATATACCTTCAAAAAAAAGTCTTTCAATATGAAATCAGATACCGTTCAAAGGCTGATTGTTGAATTGCTGAAGTTTTAAAAGCGATCCGCAAGCGTTTGGGCCAAATTGTAACTTGTTTAAAACAGTTTCAGGGTTGAATTTTTAGCTTCACGATAAAACAACATACTCCATCTCAATCTTTTTTTTAACTCTGTGGTTTGTTTTGAACCAATTTCTGGGGTTGTGACGTCACCACTGATGAGCTCTATAGCGGAGGCCGGTGACCTTGACAAACTTAACCCTCACTTTCGCCAATTGAGGAGAAAATCACATGTAGTTCTATCACGAGTTTCGTGGAAACACAGTCTAACCTCGTCAAGGTTAGCTGCCTCTGTTATTTAAATGGACTATAGTTCATAAGATAACAGTTCAATGTCTTATAAAACACTAATCTTCATTTTCAATAGGTAACACTGCAATCTTAATAATAGGTCTTTTAAATTCACCATTTGCAGTTTTCAATTTTACCACACGAATTTTAGCATCGGATCCAGGGTAAACCTCGATCACTATTCCGAATTTGTAATGAAGGGAAGATAAGTTATCTTCCATTATGATTACCAAATCATTGACCTTAATATCTCTTTTTGGAGTTTTCCATTTGTATCGTTGCTGTAGTTGACTCAGGTGCTCTTTTGACCAACACTTCCATAATGACTGATACAGTGAAGTTATTTTCTGATTTGTTAAATCCATTTCTGGTTGAGCGGTTAAAGAAGTTCCAATCAAAATATGTCCCGGAGTAAAGCACTAATGTCATTGGGATCATATGAAATAGCAGTTATTGGCCTTGATAAGCACGGTTCTATTCGACAAAGGTAAGCATTCTTCGTGCGTCAAAAGCTGCTTACCTACTGTTTTTCGTAAATGCTGTTTCATAGATTTCATTTCTGCCTCCCAAAGACCCCTGTGATAAGGAGCTCCCGCGCTCCCGGGGGATTAAATTTCCACTGTATGTTCTCGGATAAAATCCAATCCAATCATGCAGTTTGGTGTTGTACTTAGTAGAAATTATTTTTCTTAGGATTTTTATCATTATCAACAAAATTCGTACCGCAGTCACTAGAAGAAAATCTCTGCAAAGCAGCCAAAAATCCCTCACTTGCGAGATCACTTACCAATTCCAAATGAACAGCCTTTGTAGCCATATAAACGAAAATACACACAACATTTTATAGGTTTAATTCCTCTATCATTTCTCATTTTTATATGAAATGGACCTGCATAATCTGCTCCTACCTTTGAAAATGTTCTACATGGAACAACTTTGCTAGCTGGCAAATCAGCCATTATTTCAGATGTTGTCTTGGCTCTAACTCTGCAGCATTTTATACATTTCCAAATAATTTTCATTATTTCAGATTTAGCATTTACAATCAAATAATTCTGACTTATTGCAAATTACAATAACTGAACTCCAGCGTGCAAATATTTTTCATGATAATATTGTATAATCATTTTCGTAATATGATTATTTTTTGGCAGTATCGTAGGATGTTTGCAATTTTCAGATACTTCAACATCTTTAAATCTTCCACCAACTCTCAATATTTTCCTTTCATCTAAGAATGGGTTCAAAGAAAGAATTTTACTGTGACAGTTAATAGGCTTTTGTCTTTCTAAACATTGTATTTCGTATAAAAATTCTAGAGACTGAATTGAATTTATAATTAACTCAGTAGCCTGGCTTATTTCTTTCGTAGTCAAAATTCCAACCTCTCGATTTTTAGAAAGTGAATTATTTATAAATCTTAAACACCAGGACATAATTCTCTGTAATTTTGTCCATGAAAAGAATTTAGTTAAAATGCAAACAAATTGTTTCCACCTTGAAGGTAGCTCCTTCATCCAATGGAACTCAATTTTGCTGTCTGTCCAATAAATGATACTAGAAAAGAAAATGTATCTTGCAAATATTTTCCTATCCGAGCCGCAACTAAAAGTACCCAACTATTCAATTCGTGGGAGAGTTATTTTTTTAAAAGGTGCGACTCTTGTTTTGAACATAACGATAATAGCATTTGTTTTATTATTTTCTTTCACATATCTAAAATAAGCAACAGCGCCATAGGCTTTTAAGTTGGCATCAGAGAAGTCATGTAGTACAATATTATCTTGCAGATTGATATTTTTCACCTTGAAAAAATACCTCGGCATGGAAAATTCAGTCACTTTTTTTTACTTCATAACACCATTCAATCTATTTATGATTTATTTCGCTGTCAAATATATCATCCCAGTTCAAACCTTTTATCCATAATTTCTGTAACAGATATCTAATTCTCATTGTAAATGGAGTAAGAAATCCAACAGGATCAAAGCAATTTGCAGCACAGCTTAACATGCATCTTTTTCTATCATTAACATTATTTAATGTCTGTAACAAAGGTTTAACATCAAGACTTAAACTATCAGTACGTGTATCTCAGTTTATTCCTAATATTATTTTTGCTAATCTATTTGAGCCCTTTTTATCACCCAACAATATGTTGTTTTTCTTTCAACACACTCTTAACACTTTTGAATTAGTTTCTAATTGTCTAAGATTCTTATTAGCCTTTTTCAATACGTTCACCCCAGTTGTAGAAAGTTTAAGAGCATCCTCAATTGAATTACTTCCAGAACACAAATCATCAACATATAACGCAGTTTTAAGCATTTTAAATGGATCAAAATGTATTTTTCAAATTTTTCAATGTGGTGCTTAATAACACAAGCAAGAATGTATGGAGAAAATTTAATTGCAAAATCTATACGTGTCATTCTAAAACAGCATAAAATTTCATCAATAGCACAACCTCCAGAAAACAGAAATCTCGAATAATTTCTTTCGACCTCGCTTATTCCAATTTCTAAAAATGCCTTTTCAATGTCAGCATTGAATGCAATTTTATTTTCTCTAAATTTAAAAATTACGTCTAATATATTAGGATTCAAATTCAAGCCATTTAATAAACACTCATTCAAAGACAATTTATCTTTACCTTAGAAGAGGCATCATATACAATTCATATCTCAATAGATTTATCGTAGCGAATTACTGGATGAAGTGGCATAAAATAACACATTTTATCAGTAACTTTAAAATTACCTTCCTCAATGATATTTTTATTTAACTGCTCATTTAAAATTTGTTCGTATTGCTCAAGCAACCGAATGTTTTGCTTAAATCTGCTACTTAACTCAATTAGATATTATTTACCACTTTCATATCTCGAATCCAAATTTTCTGTCTCCATTTTCTTCTTTCTGCGCAAAGAACACTTTCTTCTTTTACACTTCTTTCCGCCTGGAAACTCAGTCCCTACGTTCCTGCAGCTGGGACAATGGTGTGGCAACTCCAGGGTGGGAAGAAAATGGGGATGTCCCCATTCGATTAGGGAGTGATCGTGACGAGAGGCCAGCATCGGCCTGGCTGACCGTCGCGGCCTGCCGCCCAGGATGGAAATCGGCAGGCAGGTTCGTTCCAGAATTTCCACCACAAAGATTTGGGCCAAACATACGCTCACCGGTTAATACGGTTGCGTATCGCTCTCAGAGGAACACAGACTTCTCATACAAGTAGACTCCCAATTGGTAACCTTTTCTTAACGCCGGGATGTTTACCTTTCGTCACATGATGGAAATGAGATTTAGATTTAATAAACTAAACCGGTTTTTCTCCCGCCGAAATTTCCTTGGAATCTCTCTCCACATTCTTGCCTTATTCTGAAAACGATACCTGAAAGCTGTCAATAATGGGATCACAGCCAAAAAATGGCACCCCTTTGACACTGAAAGCGAAAGGTGTTGTATTCAAAATCTGGCCGAAAGAACAATGGAATGAGGAGTTTGCTTATATGAGAAGTCTGTACAGAGGAGCTCACGGTCCGATCCGGGTCAAGTGCGTCTTTTGTTTGACTGGAGCTTTCTTGCCCAGTGATTCAGACGTAGTAGAATCTGCACATAACTTTCACGCTACTAATCCCCAACTGGGTGTCGCCTCCAAGAATAACTAGAGGTACCTTAATCTTTTTAGTAGGAGTCCTCAATGCACGGTTGGTTGGTTGATTTGGGTTTTATGGCGCAAGGTCCTCATTAGGACATGCTGCGCCAAGACAAAGTTGAAGAGAGCAAACCAAGAGAGATAAATTAGTTGTCAGTACTAAAAAAACCCAAGTAAAAACAGTAATTATAAAACAAAGACATAGCTAAAAGACACTCAGTGTCAATTAAAACTTTAAAAGTTGAGAATAAAAGTTAAAATACAAACAGTGTAAAAGTTGAGATATAATACTACATAAAAACGGAGTTAAAAATCAGGGATGTAATGCATCGATACATGTAAATAAAATATAACTGGTTAAAATTGGAACAAACAATAAAAGAAAAATAACATAAAAAAGTGTAAATAAAAATAAAAAAATATATTTAAATACAGAAAATCAATCAAAATGATAAAATAGCAGCAATAATAGTTTATAATATCTTTGAAAAAACCATGAAAACAGGGCAAATCAAAAAATGACTGAAAAACCTGTGACATAGGTGTAAAAACAATGCAAAAGAGTAGCCAGGTCTCTTGAATGTATAATAAAACCAAAGTATAATTTAAAAGAATAATACTTTAAATAAAAAATAGTAAAAGTTCTTGGAATATGGCTGTCATAAAAAAAACAGCATAAAATGTTAAAACGTTAAAATGTTAGAACAGATACTAAAGTACTATGATGACGGCACATATTCCTCAAAAACAATGTTTGTTTTATCATCATCAGACTCATCACTAGAGGAGTTCATAGCCTCTTCAGCATAACTGAGCAACTGTTTAGGGTCCTTTATATTTTTTATGGCTGAGCTGAGACAAGATTTTTTGCCCTTTTTCTTCACAGTTTTCCACTGTGAAGAGACTTGTGTTGAGGGTTTATTCCTATCTTTCTGTGTGCTAGATTTTCTATTTGGTTTTTCACTTGAACGTATGCTAGGGTTCGACAAATTGTTTTTATTCAATACTGAAGTATTCTGTGTCTCATGTTCGGCAGATTTCAGATTTTGTAGCTTTGATTGATGAGTTTTGTGTTCGTTTATAAAGGTATTCTATTTCGACAGGTTCTGATGATGGTGGCCAGAGCTCTAATTTTGGCATAAGTCTTGTACTAGCAGTTGAGTATCTATTACAGGTTTTTTTCTTTAAATTGCTAGATGAGGGTGAGTCAAATGGAGTGGCAGAATCAGTCTGAGTGCTTATGTGCCTCACAGAGTTTGTTTGACGTTTGAGTAGGCTAGAATAAGAGATGCCAACTGACGGGGTTCTAGATTCAACAACTTTCCGAGCATCAGGATAAGGATAAGAAAGATTTTGTGTAATTTTGACTGTAAGAATTTTCTTTTCACGTTTCCAACTAGGACATGAACGAGAGTATGCAGTATGGTGCCGTCAAAAGGGCATTTTCTCGGTTCTACTAAGTTTAGCAGCGAAAAACCCATGAACGAGACAGTGATTCAGGGGATTTCCTTGCCCCATTCTCCGTGAGCTTCCACTAGGGGCTCCTTTTCCCATTTTGTCTGGTAGCCAACAAATGTCTTCCCTCAGCCATAGGATTCGATCTTAAAGGTTACTCGCAAAGCAATTCTCTTTCGGGGATCCTCGGCACTGGCTCGTAGACCTTTGCGTCTCAATAGGCTTCGTGGAGTTGACCTGAGGGGAACCTAGCGAGGAAACTATTCGGATCTCTTCGAGTATTGGATGGTGAGGGTTATCGCAATTGGCTGTTCGTTCTGAATTTGGGAACGAAGGTCGTTTACTTACGCCGAGCAATTCACGGACTACCGACCGGATGCATCCGGAGATGTTAGGGGGAGGCGTAGTAAAATTTTTATATAAAACACTTATTCCGATTCAGAATCGTCAGAAATACCAATATCACAATCTAATTAGGATTCTTCATCGTTTTTTATGGTTCTCGATTCACTTAATATGTCGTTAACTTGTAAGGGTGCCGGGTCCTCTTTAAACCACGTAGGCTTCAAATAACCATCCAATAACCACCCACAATCTTCAGGATTGACTTTACCGCAACATGCATCGGTTGCATGAAGCCACATAAAATTAACATATATTATGCGCAAAATTTTGTCTTTCAGTGAGATCCAGCACGGTTGCATCATATTGGAGTAGATGCCTTTAATCTTTCTAATGAAATGCTCTTTGTATTTGTTCATTGAATATACCTTTTGGAACAGCTGATATCTAGCGTCATTGATATTATCATAAAGAAGGGCAGTAATTTCCTGAACAGGTTAAATTTTACCTTCTAGGAGTACATCGTCTGGATCTGTCAATGATGCGAATATTTCCTGGAAATCCGTTCGTCTTAAAAATATTCTAAAAGGCTTGATTTTCCCTTTATTATAAAAAGCCGCTGTGTAATCACAACCAGTACATGCATGGAAAGTTGGCAGACCTAGGGATAAAGTAGGACCCAATTTCATTGCAAGCTCAGTACAGTTAATACAATAAAGGTCTTTCTTACTGCTTTTCTTTGGTGATGAACCCGCCAACCAAATTTAAGTTTGCGGAATTTTGTGGATAGTGGCCAGTAAAATTACCAAGACATCGGTATCATTTATTTGCTTTGACCAATATTTTCGAACTAGGTGGCCTTTTAGATACATGAAACATTATCCGCATATCTGCCTCTTCATGTTGACATACGTAGTCTTCTTCACGTTTCACGACCAGGGCCGTAGCGACCGCCCCCCATACCCCCCATTTGGGGGGGGGCGACGAAGTCAGGGGGCCCCCTAATCGATTCTATCGACCTTTTTACCGAAGTTTATTTGTTTTGAAAATGTAAGAAAACATTTCTTTTAATGTTTTTATTTTTTCAAATTCTCCTTCTCTTATTCAGGGGCCCGCCAGGCAATTTACCCAGGCGCACCTTTTTAAAGCTCCCCCCCCCCAATAATGAGGATTTTCATTAAAGGGTGCCAAATGCTTAAAATGTGCCAAAAGTGACCGAAATTCATACGTTTTCAAACATTTACGAAGGGAATGTTGTTCTCCTTTTCAGGGCCTGACTAAGGCAGGGGCATGCGGGGCAATTGTCCCGGGCCCCCCGGCTTAAGAGGGCCGCCCAAGGACAGATATAAATTTTTCGTTAAAGGAGTATCAAATGATAAAAAATGGTCAAAAGTGACAAAAATTCTTTTTCTTTTCAATTTTAAGGGTCTCTCTTCTCCTAACCTGTCTGTTTCCGTACCCATTGCTTCCTTAAGGCCTCACATTTATCCTCATATTTCTGAAATCGAAAAAAAAACCATGTAAACCTATAATTTTTTTAAGTTGTCTTCTGCTATTAGGTATATAGATATGAATAGTACTTGGTACGAAATTTATGTACACATACAATAGTTATGAATTTCAGTTTTAGTCACTTCAGTATAATTTACGAAAAAATTTAAGAGAGAAGGAGGCCCCCCTAATAATGTTTGCCCCAGGGCCCCCCCCCCCCCCCCCCACTGTCTAAGTCGGGCCCTGCTCCTTTTCCTCTCTGCTTCCAGTGTTCCCTCCACATACGCAGAAAACAAACTATATCATTAGAAAACAAATTATTAAAATTTTATTACAACCAGGGCCCGACTTAGATTGTGGGGGGCCCCTTTCTAACTTTTGGATTTTTTCTTGAATTACGCTAAAGTGTCTAAAACTAACCTTTATACTAGTTGTCTATTCGCATTTGTGAAAAGAATAGCACAAAAAAGATAACTTTAAGAAATTATCGAATACATTTTTTTCTTCTGTTATATAAATATAAGACTAAATGTGAGCCATTAAAATGTAAATAAAACTGTGATGTAACTGTTAGATCTAGGGGAGGGGGAAGGGGCATGGGATTCTAAAACAGAGGAGAGATGAGAAAAGAGCCCCAATAAAGCTAAAAATAAAGAAAGAAAGTAAGAAGGAATTTTTGTCATTTTTGGCCATTTTTTATTAGCCTTAACAAAAAAATTCTATTTGCCCTTGAGGGCCCCCGATTGAGGGGGCCCCACGTCCGATTCAGTTGTCCTGCATGCCCGTGACTTAGCCAGACCCTGATTACAAAAACATAGTATCCTATAGCTTTTAAAAGAAATTTTTTATTAATGTTTCCTCGTACGTGATAAGTTAAAACTGTTATGTCCAATTTTGAGCCTTCTTTTTTAGACATCTTGTAATGTACGTAGGTAAGCAAAGTAAAAATTTGCAAAGAAATACTTATCTCAAACAGTCTATTATTTTTTCTATAATTATCAAATTAATATTTTTAAATAAAGTTGTGACCAATTTTTTGGGATATCTTGTATATAGATGTGAGTACAAAATTTATGCATGTGTGCAATATGTTTTTTATTTTTAGTGTTTGCCACTTCTACATTATTTTAAAAAAAAGAAAAAAGGAAAAAAAATTACAGATAGATAGAGAGGGGGGTGTCCAGAATGATGTTTGTTCCGGGGCCCCCCGTAGCCTTAACGGGGCCCTGTTTTTATCAAAAACCTTGTTTAGATTTCAAAAACGCAGAAACCAAGAAACTGAAAATCCTTATTTTTTTACTCGTTCTTCTCCCCTCGCTTTTTGACCATGGGTTTTTGCATGGAACTAAGAAAGATAGGGAAAGAGTACCGGTCATCGGATCGACTCTGAAGAAAGCCGAGTTCTTGTATAAAGCTGCCAGCGACAAAAGGCTGTTTTCTTTTGAAATACCGGAATATTATGTTCTTAGAAGATAGGTCATTTTTCACACCGATTTTACGACGTGGGTGACACAAATAACATCTAGAGAATCCCCTTAAAAGTTAACAGCTTAGTTACTTAGTAGTAACCGGATTCCTTGACCTTGAAGGGAGTACTGGCCTATTCAAGTACTTTAGCAGCCCGCTAATGCATACAAGTACATGTTTGTAGACAACACAGCACTTCAGATGTGGATTTTCGCATGTTTTTTCTGATTTATTTTAGTAATACGCATAGTATAGTATTTATAAAATTAAGTGTATATCTGGAGGAAAAAAGATCTACTACTACACTAATCTGGTAAGTCATATTTATATAGCAGTTATTAAAAATTTTAAGTATTAGAAAATTTTGCACAGCTTGGAAAAATATATGTATACTAATAGAGCATATTTTAATAACACAAATTTCTCATTTACACGTTTTTCATTTAAGCGTTTTTTTAGGGCTCCTTCACAAAATTCTTTTTAATAAATCACACCATTCACAAAATTCTATTCCATAAAAATATACTCTAATTAATTTTATACTGTTAGGTTTTTAAATATGTGTTTTGCAAAGGAAACAAGTTCACCTGAAATGATAAATTTAGCATATAGACTTAAATAAGTTATTATTAATAAATGTTTGATGCGAATTTCAATAACTGGAATTCAAATGTCATTACAAAATACAATAAATTTCATAAAAATAACTTTATTTTTCACAAAATGGGATCCAAGAAAAGATCCCTGCGTCAACTTCCGATTCCATTGCATTCATATGTTAAACTACTATTTCGTTTGTTAACAAGTAAAAAGTAAATTCTCATTTAATTTATACTCTTATTTCCTTGAAAATCTAGAGTTCTAAATTCATGTCACAATAAGAAATTGTGCTCTTTTAAATTTTTCTATGCTCTTTTTTTTTTTTTTTTTTTTTTTTTTTTTTCCGTGATGCTAAATAATCTCACAGGCCCATAAAGCCCATTCTTACCAACTAAAATACAAAGGACCCCCGCAAATTTACTTTTCAAAGCTAATTTTCCATTCAATAAATTCAATCAGAGTAAAACATATATAGTTTTTTTATTATGAAATATTTTTCTTACTATGCTGCAATTTGTAAAACATAAGAAATATTTTGAAGTTCAAATATTCTCAACTGTAATTCCATATATGTCTTTTACAAAATTAATTGGTTACGTATAATTATGTATTTAATAAAATATTTTTTAATGTGTATAATATGTAGATAGTCAGTTTTAATTTAATAGTAAAAACATTATTTAATCGAAATTTGCATGGTAAAATTTCGAATAATTTAAACATACGAAAAATGGATTTAGTAAATGAAAAAACAACTGAGTGGATAATAGGGACCCCCCCCCCCCTCCTCTGTGATGTCGGGTTTCCTCTACTTCTAATTCTTAATGGGCTCTGAAACTGACAAGAAATGGCACAGTCCTCGAGCCTGTTAAAGTGTTGCGGGGCCTATGTCTTTACGCCCAATTCAAAATCTTTTGCCTCTTTTCAAAATAACAATTTTGCTTTCACTTTATCATTTAAGTTCTTATTTTAAAAATATTTTTGTTTATTTATTTTAAGAAAAAGTCGGCATGAACTAGAGTTTATAATTGTCTTGAAACCTGTAGTTACTAGCATTCCAAATTTTAAAAAGGGGAAAAATGTATATAAATTGTTACTTAAAAAAAAAAAAAAATATTAAAAAGAAACGTGTAAAATTTTTATAAGTCAGTTTCTGTAAATTCTTTGTCATTCAATACTTGGTTAAGCAATGAATTTGGTTATTCGGTGCTCTTTGAGGATAGCTGAGATCGATCTGTATACGGGCTGTTTTTTGCTATTTCAATTTTATTTACAGATAATTTTAATGAGGTAACTTTCATTTTTAAAACCGGTTTTGAAAATTAAAGCATCCTCTTTAAAAAAAACTTTGCAAACAAAATAAAAAAAGGTGAAAAAAATCTGCATACAGATTGATCTCAGCTATCCAGTGACAAAAAATCATTTAAAAATATTGAAATGCAACTGAGATATAAATTTCTTTCATAGTATTCCATTCCATTCCGTTCTTCCATGCATTAGAGAATGGATCTTTTCGCGTAACTGAAGTAGCCTCTTAAGTAGCGAACTGTTAAAATTATGTGTTTATGTAATTTATTTATTTTCTATACTTTATAATAAAATCTTAGCATTATGTGCTTATTTGTAAAATTGTTTTAGACAAATTTTATTTTAACATTGTTAATTTATCTTTAAGCCCGGTGGCAGAACTATCTTCAAATGTCTGCAACGCTAATAATATTTTCAAAAATAGTCTGCAAAATGCAACGTATTACATAAATATATTTTTTCTGCTATTGTAGTGCTAATTAATTATGGTAACATGCATGTGTATGTGTAAATTATTTCCATCACTTACAAAATAATAATAATAATAAAACAAAAAAATCCACTTCCAGCAATATCTTTCTTTTTTTTCCCTTGTGCCTTTGGCGAAATTTTCGTTTTCTTCGCGATCTTTTGACGAAATCCGTCTTTATTTTCGAGATTTTTTGACAAAATTTGTCGTTTTTTCGCGATTTTTTGACGTTATCTGTCTTTTTTTCAAGATTTTCTTGATGAAATTTGCCGTTTTTGGGGTATTTTTTTTTAACAAAATTTGCCCTTTTTTCGCAAGTTTTTGATGAAATCTGCTTTTGAGGGATTTTCTGACGAAATTTGCCGTTTTTTCGCGATGCTTTGATAATATTTGCGTTTATTCTCGCGATCTTTGGATGAAATCGCTCTTATTTTGCTACGAAATTTTGACGAAATTACGCGTCCCACAGTCGATCGGATTATTAGTAGCCGAGATATTTGTAATCTTATTTTCCGCATTCTTCGATTTTTCGTGACCCTGTATTTCATTCAAATTTCAATTCAGAGGTATATTTTAATTGGAAATGAGACGCTTAATTCGACGCAGTTAATTGTTAGTTAATAGAGTTATTATTTTTGGAGTTATAAGGATGTTTCTTTTACGCAGTTCGGTACTACTTGAGTAGTTTGGCGTTTATATAATTTGTCGAAATTGGTACATCAGCAGGTCTTTAATATAGCATTACTATGTATTTTAACAATATTTAAATTTTGTTTATGAATTACAATGCATTGTATAAATAGTTTCACATGTTTTATTTTCGTATACATAACCATGATGGGTAAGTATTACGGTGGCCCCCAACGACTAGTTTTAATGCAGAATACCTGAGAGCATGTTTTCAATGGAATTCGAAATTTACTGCAAACCAGCGCAGCGTTCTAAATACTTTATTTATTGATCATATACACCTGACTTATGTGTGTAAGAGAGCCCGGTATTGCGTTTATTTCTATTTACGCGTATTAAATAATTAATTGATTAAAATCGTTATATTTTACTTAATATATAAAAAAACTAATAAAATAATTTTACTATATTAAATTACTTGTAAAATAATAATAAATAAAACGCCTTCAGCATATCAACAACAAACAACATTTTTATTCTTTTAATAACAACAATATCGTCTGCCTTTTTGTTGCCAACAAATAAACGGAATCTTTACAAGTTCATGGAGGCTACATTACTCCCTCCCCAGTAACATAGTTACGATACAAATATAATATATACAGAAATATAATATATTAAATAAAATATAGAAAAGTACATAATTAGTCTCTGTAACGTTTCGAAAACCTTACTTGTCTACCAGAGCGTGTAGTTTTCTCACGAACATTTTTATCAGGCAAATCTGAATGTTCATTTTTGATTATTGATGGCACAGGCAGAAGTAGTTGGTTATCCGGTAACTCGTGATAAGGAGTGTTCTCATCATTTGTTAATAAATAAGCGGATTTCAATCTATCTATGGATATGTTGATATTTCTTTCTTTGATTTTTACTGTGTAATATTTTTCATGTCTTTTGACAACTGGAAAGGGTCCATCATAAGCAGGTTCGAGTGGTTTTTTAACCCAATCAATGCGTATGAATACATGGCTATAATTGTGCAAGTCCTTATGAACAAAAATTTTTTGAGAAGGCTGTCGGCGAGTTTTAATTCTTCCATTTGTTTCTGGAATTCTTTAGCAAAGGTTTCTGTGTCGATAATAGTTTTCGGTTGTTCAAAAAATTCTCCTTGTAGCCTGAGAGGTTTTCCGTAGACCATTTGTGCAATGGTAAAATTTGTATCACCACGTAAAGCTGATCTCAATCCCAATAGTACTGTAGGTAATTATTGAGTCCACTTAATTGTATTTTGCGCTCTAATTGCCGCTTTTAAAGTACGATGGATTCGTTCTATCTTCCCATTACACTGTGGATGATAGGCTGTTGTTGGGCTCAATTTAAAACCACAAATAATACTTAAATTGTGGAATAATTCTGATCTAAATTGTTTTCCTCGATTCGTGATTACACGATGTGGAATGTCAAAGCGAGAAATTCATTGATCATAAAATGCTCGAGCAACTGTTGGAGCCGTCACATTTTCTAGAGGAACTACTTCTATCCAACATGTAAAGCGGTCAATACAGGTTAGGCAGTATAATTTTCCTTCAGACGGTGTTAGTGGATCTATGATGTCAATAAGAACGACACTAAATCGTTCATCTGTTTCTTCAAAAGTGGCAAATGGAGAATGCGTATGTCTGCCAATTTTGTTTTTCTGACAATCAATGCAGGATTTTGCCCACTGATTAACATCTTTCCTAATATTTGTCCAAATAAACCTTGAAGCTACTTGTTTTACTGTATTTTTCACTCCAGGATGAGCTAAATTGTGGATTTTCTTAAAAATTTGTTCTCTAAAAGCTTCAGGAATAAATGGTCGGATTTTGGAAGTTGAAATATCACACCAAAGAAGTTCACTTAAATCCAAAGGATATTGTTTGAAATTTAAAAATGGATTTAAACGTAATTTTGTAAGTTCTTCATTATTAATCTGCTCATCAGAAATTTTGTCATAATCTATTGTAGAAATCGATTGTTTTCTGGATAATGTGTCTGCAACTGTATTTTCTACTCCACTAATATGTCGAATATCTGTTGAAAATTGTGATATATATTGTAAATGACGCAACTGTCTAGGCGAAGCTTTTTCATTTTTTTGCTGAAAGGCGAATGTTAAGGGTTTATGGTCTGTATAAATTATAAATTGTCTTCCTTCTAACATATGTATAAATTGCTTTACAGAAAGATATATTCCCAGTAATTCTCGATCATGGGTACTATAACTTTTTTGAGCATTACTTAACTGTTTCGTAAAAAAGGCTAATGATTTCCAGCAGCCTGCTTCAAATTGTAAAACTGCACCAATGGCAAAATCAGAAGCATCACAAAAGAGATATAATGGAGGATCAGGATTAGGATAGGTCAATAAAGCAGCATTTGCTAGGTCTTCTTTACATTTTTCAAATTTTTCTTTTGTTTCATCTGTCCACGAAATTTTTCTTTTGTCTTTCTTTTTCGCCCCTTTTAAATACTCATGAAGTGGTGCTTGATTTTCAGCAGCATTTTTTATGTATCTTCTATAAAAATTCACCAGACCAAGGAAAGTTCGTAATTCGTGGATTGTTTCCAGTAATTTATAATTTTTAATTACTTCTACTTTTTCTGGAAGGGGTTTTGAACCTTCAGGAGTAATCATGTATCCTAAAAATTGTAGCTGGTTTACTCCAAAAACTGATTTTGCAATATTTAAACGAAGGCCATATTGATCCAATCTTGAAAAAACTAATTTTAGATGTTCTGTATGTTCATCTTCCGTTGAAGAAGCTATTAAAATATCATCTAAATATAGGAAAACGAAGTCCAATCTGAAAAATACTTCATTAATGAAACGCTGAAACGTAGATGGAGCATTCCGTAATCCAAAATTCATCACATTACATTCAAATAATCCAAACAGCATTATTATCGCTGTTTTTTGCTTATCCTCTTCTGCAATGGGGATCTGAAAATAGACCTTAAATAAGTCAATTTTTGAAAATATTTTCTTTCCTTTTAATATATGCTGAAAATCTTCTATTCTGGGAATAGGGTAATGTTCTTATACGTCCATTAAAAACATTTCAAAAATATATATTAAAATATTTAATTTCTAAAAAGGACGTCAAATGCTAATAAAATACATTAAAAGATCTTAATAATTTGACATGTTTCGATTGAATTACTCTATCATCATCAGTCCTTTTTAGCATTTAAATATTTTAATATACAGGGTGTCCCATAAGTAATGGGACAAACTTTAAGGGGAGGTAGGGCACATCATAACGATTCAGAATTACATAGGAACCCATGTTCCCAAACGTCATTTTAACCCTTTAAGAGTCAGTTTTATTTGTCGATTTTTCCACATATGTGGGCGTGGCTTTTGAATGTCGAATTTTCAACAAGTGTATTTTATATGCTAATAGTTAAACAAAAAGAATATAAAAAATGAAAATGCTGCTTCTACTCGACGTATTTAACACACCGATTGTATTAATATACAATTAAGTATAGAATTTTAAAATGTCGGAACATAGAAGATTTTAAAAATGTACAGTAGGCGGAGTTATCATAGGAAGGCGAGAATAAATACTTTAAGAAATAAGTATCCACACCGGAAATTGTATTCCAGAATTTGTAGGACAGGAAATTTATAATGCGTTTAATCTTTAGACTTTGCTTTTCTTTCCACAGTAGCCTTGCAGAAATTACGCTGATTGGAATTGTCACCACCCGCTGAAGAGTATGCAACGTTTCACCAATAATGAACTGGCGGATATGCACTTCATATATGGCTTGGCCGAGGGAAATGCAAGGGCTGCACAAAGATTATATTGCGAAAGGTTTCCACAGAGAGTTGCACCGGACCGCCGAATATTTGCTTATTTACATTACAATTTAAGTAATTATGGTTCACTTCGAGGTGATAGGAGTAATGTGGGACGGCCACGACTGTCTCGAACTCCAAGTATGGAACAAAATGTGTTGGATATCGTTGGTAGCAATCCAAGTACCAGCGTACGAAACATCGCTGCTGCCATACGAGGATCTCGAAGTACAGTTCATCGTGTTTTGCGACTTGAAGGATTACACCCGTACCATCTGCAAAGAGTACCATCATTGCTTCCTACAGATTATCCTGCACGTAAAAGTTTTGCAAGTTGGTATCTCGACCAATGTCGTCTAGATCCTCATTTCCCATCCAAAGTTTTATTTACGGATGAGGCATATTTCACTCGAGATGGTGTATTCAACCATCACAATACGCATTTATGGTCTGATGAGAATCCCCAAGGAATGAGACCACATGCTGCCCAACATCGTTTTTCAGTGAATGTTTGGGCTGGTATTGTTGGCGACTTCTTAGTTGGGCCTTATTTGTTGCCAGCGCCTCTGACATCTAGAGATTACCTTATTTTTTTGCAAGAGATGCTACCAAGGTTACTTGACCCAGTACCACGTGATATGTGGTTTCAACATGATGGGGCACCTCCGCATTATGGAAGATGTGTTCGTCAGCATTTGAATCAGGCGTTTGGTCATCGATGGATTGGGCGTGGTGGACCGGTTATCTGGCCACCACGCTCTCCTGATTTAAGCAGCATCGATTTCTTTCTGTGGGGTGCATTGAAAGGTGCTGTTTACGCAACACCGATTGATACAGACATGGATCTGGTTGCGAGAATCGCCTGCGCTGCTGCAGATATTAAAGAAAATCCAGGTGTGTTTGAGCGAGTCCGCCAGTCCATGGTCCGACGTTGTAACGCTTGCATCACTAGTAATGGTGGAAACTTTGAACACCTTTTATGACATTCTTACATGTCACTTACCAAAGTACGTATAATATTTATGACCAATAAATATTTGAGATGATCTCAGTCTTGTGTCTCTTTCTTTAAGTATTTTTGATTTATTTAAAACTCCGCCTATTATAAGTTGTTTCTACATTCTAATATTTTACATTTTCATGGTTATTATTCTTACTAATACAATCAGCGCTCTAAATATTCGAATAGATGCAGCGATATTATACTTCACAATTTTTTCGTCAAACTATTATCATAGAATATCTTTTTTAAATTTAACATACATAAACCACGCCCACATGTGTCAAAAAATAGCCAAACACAGTTAAATTTTACATGGTTAAAATGACGTTTGGGGACATAGGTTCCTATGTAATTCTGAATCGTTATGATGTGCCCTACCTCCCCTTAAAGTTTGTCCCATTACTTATGGGACACCCTGTATATTTTTGTTGTGTTTTTATGATTATAGATTATGTATGATAGATTTAAATTTCACTTTCAGCAATTTATGCCAATAAATAGAAGCATATCTAAATTTATTTATACAACCCTATATTTTACCTGTGATCTTTATATATATGACACTAAATAATTAAAATTTAATTAAGACTTGAACACTTTTAAAACTACTAAAATCACTCTTCCAGCGCTTATCATCCATAGATGTTCTTGGCCTTGTATATTCTTTTATTTATTTCTACAAAGATATCTTAGCATACTAAATGTAATTTATTGTTCATATATCTTTATATATAAAAATCTTCTGTGCGTGTGTATGTCACTGAACTCCTCCTAAACGACTGGACCGATTTAATGAAATTTTGTGTGTGTGTTCCAGTGGACTCGAGAATGGTTTAGATTCACATTTCATCGAAATTGAGTCAGTACTTTTTTAGTAATTAGGCAAAAACTAATAGTTAGCGATTTTTCGCTAATTAAAAGAGTTGAATAAGTTCGACGAATGGAATTCAGACGGAATGTCCGAGCGGTCTAAGGCGGCAGATTTAAGCTCTGCTTCTTCAAGAAAGAGATCGCGTGTTCGAATCCCGCTCCTGACAAACGTGTAATGCTTTACAATAATGTTTCCTGTATTATAGTTTTGATTAACAGACTTCAGAAAATCGTTAACTTTTAACTAAAAAGAGAAAATAAACTTTTCTATCAAAAATTGAACCGACTTCAAAAAATACTGAAGAGTGAAAAAATAATTTCCTTAAATAATTGTAATAAGAAATTAAATTAAGAGCATAGTGTTTATCGTGCGTATTGTTATATTTACATACATTTATTTGATTTTCTGGAGTCGGTGCCAAGAAGGACAACGTCTGTCGGGTCCACTAGTATATATAAAAAACACACACTTTTAAGCTATTTCTATTCATAGTAACAAGGAAGGTCTCCATTTGGAACTATAATGGCCTATAGAGGCGCTGCTCGAAGCCTTCGCTACAGGATAATTGTAACTTTAATTTCTCTTTAACTAATGCTAAAGTCCCATTGAAACAATTCTTTATTGTAAATGCATTTAAAAGTTTTAGATATTCAAATTTATATAACTTTTACTTCGTCATATAAGACAAATGTCATATACACAAATGTCACGGGAAGTTTGAAATTGTGCAAAAGAATAATTATTCTGAAGAAATTTAAAATGCATGTAATGCAATGCGCTTACATGGCACTATCCTGAAGCGAGAAGTTGCATCTTTTCTCCACCAGATGGCTTATACGAGCGCTTGAATCGCCAATACTGAGCATACTCAACATTAAAAAAATATATACTAATTAAACTACTGTAGTGACGATATCGTCACGACATCGCTAGAATAAATATGTACATATAAAGAATGATTTAGCACAACTAAAGCGAAAATATATAAATATTTGTATATATATGAAAAAAAGAATTATTAATTAAAGTAAAGTTTTAAATTTATTTTATTCACTAATGTTCATTTTAAGTTCGTTTCATTCATTCAAGTAGTAATAATAACTTCAGGTTTCAGGAAAAGATAAAAGCTATTTTTTTTTATTAAAGCTATAAACTTTATGATTTTATGACGCTCGGTAAGAACGAATGGTTTTAACAAGGAACACACAAGTGGGATTTCAATTGCTCACCATAAAAACTTCAGATGGTAACAATAGCAAAAGTTGTAAAAAAAACCAGACTGTACGCAGAAGCCAACAATGACAGAATTTACAGCCGAGAACGCCCACAGAAGGGAGGCTCAGACAAAGGTCCCAGGAGTTTCTGCAACCCGTGGGGCGAAAGAAGAAAAAAATGTCTTTCTAGTGGCCGAAAGGGGTGAACCTCCTACTGGTCAAGGCGGCCAATGAGAGGTGTGATGCGATGGCCCCCAATCAAAGCGATAACAGAAGGCCAATGAAAAGAAAAAAAAAAGGTTTTGGGAGGAGAAAAACAAAAAAAAAAAGAAATAGAGCTTTCTCCGAAAAAAAAAATCTAAAATTCATAAGGTATTTTGGTCCCAGCTATGTAGGTTGTACGTAGAAAAGTTTTCTTAAGAGAAAATCATCTCCGGAACGGGGAAGCCTATGATTTCCTCCGCATCCAAGTTTCTTTGACATATGGACAAATCTGTATAAAGAAGAAATGAATCTCTGGAAATTACTGGCAGTTCCGACTTCAACATAATGAATTTCAGGCGACTCCAGATGGCGGTGCGTGCTGATATGGCAGACTATTTTTATATGAACATTTATGCTCAACATAGTGAACAACGTGAATTATTCTCACAGACTATTTTTTTATGAATATTTATGCTCAACATA
This sequence comes from Maratus speculifer, assembly GCA_964019185.1. Classification (NCBI taxonomy): domain Eukaryota; kingdom Metazoa; phylum Arthropoda; class Arachnida; order Araneae; family Salticidae; genus Maratus; species Maratus speculifer. Next base: position 254,239,748 of record OZ025301.1, read on the forward strand.
GTGAACAATGTGCATTATTCTCATAGACTATTTTATTAAATATGAACATTTTGCTCAGCTTAGTGAATTTCACGTGTCTCCAAAGGTGCGAGATGATATTGCAGACTGTATTTTTACATGAACATTTCAATGCAACAGTACGATTTTCACAAGTCTTCAAACTGTGGCGTGAGCTGATATTATAGACTCGTTTTATACGAACATTTCTGTCCAGCATTGTGAATTTCACGTGTCTCCACAGGCCAGCTTGACTTATTATCATCGACTATTTTTTTGCATGAACATTTGTGTGACTCCTGAGGAACTTCATGTTTTTCCAAAACGATGCGGTGCGAATGAAAGCCAATGGAACGCTTGCTATGGATTACTCTGTCGAATGGATGTCAATGCTTCATAAAAAATGGTGAGCGATTTAATCTTACTATATGTGGTGTTCCTGTATTTCGAAATTATCTTTTAGCTCATTTTATATATAAATAAAGAGAAATTTCTTTAATATTAAAATTAAATTTTTAATTTAAAATTTGAGTAAGGAATTTATAAAAAAAAAAAAAAGAAAAGAAAAGAGAATAATAAGGAGAACTTAGGCTATGCCTTTCTTTAGTTCTGCTGTGAGTCTTTTGTTTTTTGTATAAGTTTATAATAATATATGATAAAAAAAAGAAGGAAAGTAAACATGATCAAAATAATTGATAAATTAAAATATTAATATTTATAGTGCTCGTACTTACAAACTGATAATTTAGGATGGTACGATGTCAAGATGTTTCCCTACGAAAATGATATGCTTAAGTAATAATTCTTTTATTGTGTTATGATTCATATAGTTGTTGTTCGAAATAAATATTTGTGTATGTATATATGTATTCTTGTTTTCTTTCATGTTTTTCTCTTCCTAAATTCTCTTTAGGAAAATTACCTGTTTCAAACTCTCAAATATTAAATTTAATTTTATTTTACGATAGTCATTTTGATACTCTCCATATCTCTTAAAATTCCTATATTGCGAATTTAAACGTTAAATAAGTTGAGCCTGAGCTATTCGATTTTCCTTTATTTAAATTATTGATAAGTTTAAAAGAAAACAATTTTTGTTTGGTAATATCCAGTTCAATCATTCACAACGCTGATTGGGATATTATCTTATTATTATTTTAATTGTACTAACCACTATCCTTCGCGTACCGTGTAATGCGGTGTAATTTTCCTCACCACAACTTCTTATGTATCTAATAAAGGATCAGTCAAATTTAACAGCGGAATTGCAGTAGAAAGTCTGAAACAAAAATAATACTTTCAAATATCTGGCGCAAAAAAACGAAAGCGTACGTAACTTGGCGAACAGCATTTTTCAACGCGTTCTCGCCAAAAGCAAACGATATTTAACGTTAATGGATTTTTAAAATGCTTGTTAATGGTATCCCTTAAATGTAAAGAAAAACTAACTTATGCTTTCACTGCCGCTGACAATGAATGTTTTGTGAACTGGGGTATTGCTTCTTTAATATTATAAATTTATTGCTGTTAAATGTTTGATAAACAAGCTGGTGCAAACAGTTTTTAAATCGAATACAGTGAAACCCGATCTATTGTTCCCGCATTAATCGTTTTATTTCTATGGTCCCTGCACACATTAATTTTAAATAATATTAACGAAACCCGCATGTATCGTACTTTAAAAAAATCGTTTTCCCTCATTTATCATTGTAAATCTCCTCACCGAAATTAAATTGAATGTCAAGCGCATCGAACTAAAATTAATTCTTTAATCTTAAAATCATTTATTTCTTCTTTAAAGGAGAGGGGGGGGTGACAAGGATTAGGGCTGATATTGTGACATGCATGTACGTATTGAGGAACAGGCGTTCTTGTTTGGTAAATGGGTTATGCTATTCTGTGTAAGAGGAGGATAGATAAATTATAAAGCCAGCTGGCTAATACCATTCCTGGCTAATCTGTCGTGTGTGTTGTTCAATGCATTTGTTCAATTTCAATAATGTGAGCTTTTAATTTAGTGCACTCTGCGCTACATTTTATGAGTTTTTGTGAATTTTAAGAATGCTGAAACTAGTCCGAACCTTAGAAGAAATGCTTCGCATTATAAGGAAAGGGCAGCTGAAGGTCACTGTGGGCAAAATTACTGTGGATCCAAAGTAATTTCCTGCCCGTCTTTAAAACTCCTACTGTATAGAAGAAGTCAAGGCGATCTGATTGGTCTAAGATTGGTCTGCGATTAAAAGCTCTGTTGTATGATTGGTCAACGTCGCCATGATGATTCCTGTAATGATCGCTAAAGCAAAAATGTAACTGGTGGACTGGTTGAAAGAAGCGTTTGTTTGTAAACATGCCCTTTCCTTATCAGAAGATGTAGCTGGTGTAGAAATTAGTGATTAATTTTGCATTCATCAAGTTGGTGCGACATGTGGTGTCCTAAGTATAGAAGAAATGTGTGATGATGCAAAAAATTAAAATAATGGCAATGAAGCAGATGATAATGTTCATGTCGATAAAACTCAGCCTACATCAGTGCCAAATCTGTCGGAAGCGCGATTTTGGAAATTGTGTTCGATTCGGCACCTTGGTGAGAGCGGTGTTTGGGATACACTCACTTCCGAAAGCTAAGCACAGAGAGGAAAATGCTAATTTCCTGAAGCCAACCAGAATTGAAGAGGATGCAAATCGCTGCAGAGGTAGATGGAAGTATGCAAATATGTTAGGTAACAGCTAATCGCGCTTTCATCTCAAGAAATATGCAAAAAGGGCAGTCTTATAAGAAACTTGTATCTACACTCATGGTAGTGGGATTTCTGGACAGGGTATCTGCTACATAAAGCCTTTTCCCTGGAACATGCACAAGTTTAAATCTATATTTAAATAATTCAATTGCCATTCTTTGTAATCTCGGAGACATATTTTCCATTGGTTTCTGTAGTAAACCGACAAGAGGTTTATGATCGGTTTCCACTACAAAATCAGTACCGTACACATAGTAGTGGAATTTTCTACATCCATTGACAACAGCTAATAATTCTTTCTCGATTTGGCTATATCTTTGCTGTGTGTCGTTTAGAGCACATGAAGCATAGGCGATAGGATGTTCTTCTTGAAGTAATACTGCACCTAATCCATACTGACTAGCATCAACAGAAATAACTAATTTCAAGTTTGGATTATAATAAGCCAGAACAGGTGAATTAGCTACCAACTTCTTCAAATTTTCAAAAGCTTCTTGCTTATTAGCCGACCATATAAATTCATTTTTCTTGCTTAAACGTTTTCTCAAAATTCCTGTTTTATCTGACAAATTATTAATAAACTTTCCTAAATAGGTAATCATGCCTAAAAACCTCTGTAATTCTTGTTTATTAGTTGGAGCTTTGAAATCTACAATTGATTTAATTTTATCATCATTTACCGAAATTCCTTTACCTGTTAAATTATAACCCAAATATTTCACGGAACTTCTTTTAATTTGACTTTTTTCTAAAGATAATTTTAAACCAGACTCTCGAGCTCTTTGAAGAACTGCTTCAAGTCTTCTATCATGTTCTTCTTCTGTCTTACCAAATACTAAAATATCATCAATATAAACTAAAGTACCATCTAAATCTGCAAAAATATTATCTATAGTTCTCTGGTACACTTCAGGGGAACTACTTAATCCGTAAGGCAAACGACAGAATTTGTATCTTCCAAACGGAGTGGCAATTGTACATAAATCAGAACTCTCTTGGTCAAGAGGTATTTGCAGAAAAGCTGACGATGCATCAAGTACGGTGAAAAATTTTCCTTCAATTTGTGAAAATAAGCTCTGTTGATAGGAATTGGATAATGTTCTCGCTTTACATACTTATTTAACATACGTGGATCTATACAGAGTCTTATAGGATTATTAGGTTTCTGTACTATAACTATAGGATGTACCCAATCAGTTGGTTTTACAACTTTTTCTAATATACCTTGATTAACCATTTTATCAATCTCATGCTTTACTTTCAATTTTAAGGCATGTGGAATAACTCTAGAGGCAGATATTTTAGGTTCGGCTTTGGCATCTAATTTGATCTTATACACGTATGGTAATTTTCCCATTTTGTTTGAAAATACATCTTTAAATTTATCTATAAAATTACTATTATGAGCCGAATCAACATTGATGTTTCTATTTACAAATCCTAACTTTTCACAAGCTTCAATTCCTAATAAAGCACTTGAATTTTGGTCAATAATATAAAAATCTAGTAATTCAGATTTATTTTTAACTTTACATTTTAACTTACTGACCCCGATTACGTTCAAATTGTGTCCTGTATAAGATGTCAATTTTCTGTTAGTTTCTCTAATAACTTCATTATTCCTCACATCATTAAAAATATTAAGGGGTAAAACATTGACTTCAGCTCCGGTATCAATTTTAAGTGACACTTCTGAATTATTTATTAAAACAATTTCTCGCCATTCAGACTTTAAAGAATTAACCTGGCACTTTACTGAATCCATTTTAATAGAACTAGTACCACTTGATGGGTAAAAATTATCAGAAATTTCATGAATTTTTTTATTTATTATTTTCCCTTTCTTTTTACAGGCGATCCAGTAATGGTTTAATCCTTTGCAATTGCGACATTTTTTACAAAATGCAGGGCATTTACCGTAATCATGAACAGTTTTGCATTTTGAACAACTTTTATTAAATTTCTGGTTAATATAATTACGTTTTTTCTTATCGTATATTTTCCTCTGAATTTCGTTTTTATTTGAGCGAACAGCATTTACGATGGTGGAATAATTATTTTTATTCATTATTTCCATTTGTTTACCACTGGACTCTTTAGCTCTACAATATTCTATTGCCTTTGCAAGGGTTAACTCAGTTTCCATTAGCAATTTTTCTTTCATAGTAGGATCTCTAACTCCAATAATTAACAAATCTTTAATTAAACTATCTTCTTGATCTTCAAAGGAGCAATCTTTAGCCAAATTTTTCAAATTTGTAACAAACGAATCAACAGATTCATCTTCTTTTTGGCGACAATTAAAAAATTTATAACGCGCAATAACTGTATTCCTTTTCGGTTGAAAATACTCATCAAAAAAATTTATAACAGTTTGAAAATTATTTGCATTATCATCACTAAGTTTAAAACTATTAAATATATCTATACATTCTTCACCCATTATTCCTAGTAATAGCGCTACTTTAAGTTTATCAGGCTTATTCATTTTCTCGGACGCTTCTAAATAAAGCATAAATCTTTGCTTAAATTTATTCCAATTCTCGGCTAAATTGCCATTCAAACTCATATTTGAAGATACCTTTAAATCCATTATAACGGGTATAAATGAATTGTACTCAAAAGCATAAACACTAAATCTTAAATATAAGAATAAAAATTTCTAACTTTTTACGATGCAAATTTAAGCTGCCATTTAGCTGCCACCATGTCACAATGTGTGGTGCTCTTTATATTAATAATAAAATATACATAATAGTATGCTAACTACTTTTAATAATATAAATTTAAGCTCATAAAAGATACACCACATAGGCGCTACATATTGCTATGAAAAAACTTTTAAAACAAATTTTAGAACAATAAGGCTGGAATTACGGTGCCTCGCTCTGTCTTATCTTACGCTCGATCGTAGAATGGGCGTTCCTGCGATCGATCGTAACTTTGTATTACGGTGCCTCAGCGTAAGTCCTCGCGCTTAAGCGTAAGTCCTCTTGCTCTCAGCCAATCAGAGGCCGTAATCACTTTTGTTGTGGTTGCGCGCGCATCCATTTGTGTTGAAACTTACGACAGCTTTCGAGCTGCCTTAAGTTACGCCGCTACCGTAAGGCTGGAATTACGGTGCCTCGCTCTGTCTTATCTTACGCTCGATCGTAGGATGGGCGTTCCTGCGATCGATCGTAACTTTGTATTACGGTGCCTCAGCGTAAGTCCTCGCGCTTAAGCATAAGTCCTCTTGCTCTCAGCCAATTAGAGGCCGTAGTCGCTTTTGTTGTGATTGCGCGCGCATCCATTTGTGCTGAAACTTACGACAGCTTTGGAGCTGCCTTAAGTTTACGCCGCTACCGTAATACCGTTTGCGCTTTGTTTACATCGTAAGTCTCTACGTCGATCTTAAGTGAGGCACCGTAATATCGCCCTAATACTTTTTGCGCTTTGTTTACATCGTAAGTCTCTACGTCGATCTTAAGTGAGGCACCGTAATATCGCCCTATGGCTGTGTTCAGCTGTTACGCGCGCTGGACGCGTGCGCTCAGGAGCCACGGACATGGAGTGGGTACCTATAGTGGACGGGATGTGCGTTCAGTACTCTCTACTGTGCCACTAGCGAAGGTAACTGTGCGCTCAATAACAGATGGAGAACAGATCACGGATGTAATTACTTGTGGTGCCAATTATAAAGATAATCTGTTACAAATTAATGTGAGCTCGATGGCCGAATGGTCAGAGTGCTGAGCATGTACCCAGACGATACGGGTTCGAAACCTGCGCGGACCAAAAGTTGCTTTGTGTGTGTGTGTGTGTGTTTTTCTTTTTTTGGTTGCTTTTTATTAATAAATAAGACATTTTTATTAAAGGTAAATTTTATATTAATAATATAGAAGCACATGTATTTCTATTATAATAATTAAATACTTATTTAAATACGAGAAAATGAGATTTTGACGGAGAAAGTTTTAATATTCTAATTATCCTTTTAATATTCTAAATTTATAATATTAAAAGGAAAATTAGAACGATATTAATATCGTTCCAAAGTGATTTATATATATATTAAGCAAATGAAAAAAAAAGTTTTCTGCGAAAATATCCGTATACGCATAAAATAATTATTAATGTTCTTCTTCTTCTTTTTTTTTTTCTGAAAATTTTAGAAGTAAGTTTTTATTGAGATTACGATGCAAATATAATGCATGCGTGGATATTTTACGGTGTTAAAGTCAAAATGGAAAAGATTATAAAAGCAAAATGTAAAAGATGTACATTTTTTTAAATTAAGAATATCTGCATACATATATTTTAAAGAGGTGAAATATTTGGAGTTTGCCCTCTAGTTTTGTAATGAATAAAGTATGATTAGAATGTTTATAATTTTTTTTATTGAAAGTATAAATAAGTGTTTTGCTTATACTAACATAATTTCGGATGTCGTTTGTTTCTCATATTTTATGACATATTTTGGCCTGTTATCCACACGGTATTAAAATATACAATCATTAAATAAGAAATATATACATACTAAAACTTCTTCTGAAAAATTATCTAACTAACAATGCAAATTCCATTGAAATCAATCCAGTATTGTAGATTACAAATCAATCTTGTAATATGTGGATACAGGGCCATCGCTAAGACTTTTTATTGGTGGGGGAGAAAACCTTAATATTGTCAAGTCAAATTTTTATATTCGCCAACTCGTTTTATAATTTTGCCAAGTTAACGCACTTTGAAAATGTAATACAGTTCTTATTTGTAAAAAAATTAATAATATTCCCAATTAGAGTTGTAAATCTTGCAAATTCTGTCAAAAATAGAAAATGTATTGCAGTTTTTATTAAAATTTTAATTAAATTTGACATAAAAGTTTTAAATTTGCAAAGTGTAACAACATTTGTGAATGCTTTGGGAGGGTAGGCTCCCCCCTGTCCCCCCCTTAGCTAGTCGCCCGTGTGGATATCTCAACCTTGGTTTATCAACAGCATTCTATTAATTACAATAGAATCAACAATATTCTATTATATAATGCGAAAAGTATAAAGCAACTGATAAATGATTTTTAAATAAATAAAAAGAAAATTATTAAAAAATTTAAATTGTATCAGTCAACCTACCAACTTTGTTTACAAACAAAGTGCAACCAATAACAGATAAGCACAAAACGCACAATCACGTGATCAAATCGCCCATCAGTTTTATTTGCATCGCGCGCGTCAGCTTTGAGCATGGTTGGTTGTCATATTTTAAATGCTGATCGGGCTTAATTACATGTAATAGATCACGTGATACTTTCTGGAATATTTTAAATTTTATTTGGGAGGTCATAGGTATGTATTTCCGTTACGAGAATCATGTTTTGAAAGGATAAAGGGATATAGTATTTGTATTTACCAATTCTGAACCATAAAAATAATGCAATAATTGAATAACTTTAAAATTCTCTTCTTCGATAGCATCTACTCCAAGCAGAATCTACTGAGCGCGCGCGCACAAAAAAAGCGTCTTTTGAACACGGCCTAACAGTTACAATTACAGTGTAAGTTGAAGTAGCAGTTATGACATATTATTACAGTAATATTTTTATAATCAAAAACAGATCATTGACTTTCTCATATACGTAGACGCCAAATCCCATTCTTATCTCGGCATGGTTTCGAATTCAACATGTTTGGCGAAAAGATGCTGTTTTTTGGCGGTGATCGCTTTATTGGCAACTTTCAGATTTCACAAAGAGAAAAGAAGAAGTGCGGTCCAATTCAAGACAAACATAGCAATATGAGTTTCGGCGGGAGAAAAACCGGTTTGGCCTGCTAAATCTGCCCTCCGTCACGTGACGGAAGGCACACATGTTGGCCTACGAAAAGGTTGCTATTTTGGAGTCTAAGTATCTTAAGGTCATTGAAACAGATGCTATATAAATTAGCGCTTAGACTCATTCATATACCACCATTTTAAAATGGCGACCGTAAAGTTCAGATTTAGTCCAAAAGTTTACGAAGATTAGATTAGTTCCGTTTTCATCCAAGTTATGTCCAAATGGAGGTAGGAACGTTAAAATTTTGTTCCAAAGATGACAAAAATTCGACTGGTTTCGTTTTCGTCTACTTTATGTCATGAAATGGGACAAATAGGTTAAAATTTAGTTCTGGAGTTGACGAAAATTGGATTAGTCGAATTTCATACAATTAACGTTTCTGAACTGACGTTCTTATTTTGTAGATATTTTGTAGATACGTCAATGTCAAACATTCAACAAATTTTGGACGCATTTTAACCCATTGGCTAGGTCCAAAATACATCAGACGTATTTCGGAATTAACAGAGGAAAACTGGATGTAATCTGAACGTATGTGTTGTGTGGGAAGATGCGATTACAGCCAAATACGGTAGAGCACCAAAAGAATGACCCAGAGAAAACAACCAAATCCGGTAGAAGAGTCCATTCCATGTCTGAAGACACTGCGGGGAGGGGTACTGTAGCACTGAGACCTTTTACAACCGCTTTACAACTTATGTAACCGTTTCTCAGGAATCTCTCCACTCCACTCGCGATCCTCACGAGAATTCTTGAACAAGATGTTTTATCTAAATGTGGTAACTTTTTATCTCAGTGTAAACCGCATTTAATGTTAAATCTCCGAAGATGTATTATTTTTATTGTAATAAGTGTTTTAGTAAAAATAATGTGTGTGTTTATGTGTTGACTACTGCTTCAAATGTTAGGAAAGGATAATTAAGGTTTCGGGCTTCCCAAATCGCTGCGTTGGAGCCTAAATATCATGAAATCGCGCTCAGAACCTTCTAAAACACATAAATCCATCGGAAATCAAAATATTTCACGAATCCAGTACTTTTTTTTTAAAGATAAAAAAAGTAAAAATCATGAAATCACGCCCAGAATCTTCTAAAACAAAATAAATCCATCGAAAACCGGAAGTAAAAAGTTTTCAAGAAACCAGTACTTTCTGCTTTTAAAGACAGAAAAACGCTTGCATTTTTCTGGAGCAAGAACTTAAACTTTTTCCCACTAGATAATGCACTCAACTATAAGGAAAGGGCAGCTGACGTAACTGTGGACAAAATTACTGTGGATCCACAGTAATTTCCAGCGCGTCTTTAAGACTCCTACGATATCGAAGAAGTCAAAGCGATCTGATTGGTCTAGGATGGGTCTGGTCTGATATGCCTGTGATTAAAAGCTCTGTTGTATGATTGGTCAACATCGCCGTGATGATTCCTGTAATGATCACGAAAGCAAAAATGTAACTGGTAGATTGGGGCGTGTTCAAAAGACACTTTTTTTTTGCGCGCGCGCTCAAAAGTTTCTGCTTGGAGTAGGTCTTATCGAAGAAGAGAATTTTAAAGTTATTCAATTATTGCTTTATTTTTATGGTTCAGAATTGGTAAATACAAATACTATATCCCTTTATCCTTTCAAAACATGATTCTCGTAACAGAAATACATACCTGTGACCACTCAAATAACATTAATAGTATTCCGGGAAAGTATCACGTGACCTATTTCATGCAATTAAACCCGATCAGCATTTAAAATAAGACATCCAACCCTGCTCAAAGCTGACGCGCGCTACTAAAAAAAAACTGCTGGGCGATTTGATCACGTGATTGTGCATTTCGTGCTTCTGTTTTATTGGTTGTGCTTTTGTTGGTAAGTTGATTGATACAATTTAACAATTCAATTAGGGATCTAAAGATTTTAACTTTTTAACAATTTTTTTTATTATTTATTTAAAAATGATTTATCAGTTGTTTTATATTTTTCGCAATAATTAAAATGCTGTTATCAAACAAGATTGTGATATCAAAACATTATAAGGTTTATTTTTAATCTATTATACTGGATGTATTTCAATGGAATTTGCACTGTTAGTTAGACAATTTTTCAGAAAAGGTTTTAGTATGTATATTTCTTATTTAATAATTGCATATTTTACAGAATACTATAGTATTCTGTAATAATTATAATTATTACAGAATACTAAATTGTTATAATAAAACTTTGATCACTAGTTGTCTAATGATGTAGCTTGTTTTTTGCATAAATGGATACTCCATCCAATGGATACTGGAAGCAAAGAGGGGAAGGATGACCGCTTTATCTTCTTAACTGTTTGAAAATATATGAATTTTGGTCATTTTGGCTGATTCTAATCATTTGGCACTTTTAATAAAAATCCTGATTAGTTTCAGGGGTGGGGGGAGGTCCGGAGCTGTTGCCCTGCTTGCCCATGCATAAGTCGGGCCCTGAGTAAAAAAAATAATATTCTAAAAAAATAATAAAGCTAGTTATTATCTGATAACTATAGTTATTAGAATAAAACTAGCTTTATTTATTTATTTTTTGCTATAGCAAATTGTGTTGGTAATATCTTGCGGATAACATCGTGTGGATAACAGACTAAAATGCGTCATAAGATAGGAGAAACAAATGGCATTCAAAGTCATGTTAATATAACTCGTAATCTAAGCAATGTACTTATATAATATTATCAGGAGAAAATTTATAAACATTCTAATCATACTTTGTTCCTTACAAAACTAATATTTTTTAAAGAAATATCTCTTTAAAAAATATACGTGCAGATATTTTTAGTTTAAAAAACGTACATTATTACATTTTGATTTTTATAATATTTTTATCGTGTATTTTAACCATGGACATAGAGAGGACACCTCTTTATGTCCATGATTTTAACACTATAAAATATGATTTGTATCTTAAACTTACTTCTAAAGTACTTTTTTATAAATTTTTTAAATAATTTTTTGAATGAAAAACATCAAGAAATTATTTTACGCGTATACCTTTTTTATTTTTTCGTCTGTTTGTTGTTATTGTTGTTTATTTGCTTAATATCATTGTACGCGCGGCAGCGCGCTACAATAATATGATTGAGCGATGGTGCACACGGATTTTTCAATTTTTCTTTTTGCAATAACTAACTAAATACTTATCCAATTTTGATGATTTTTTTTTTAAATGTTCGTCTGACCAAGACGCACAACATAGCACAAAAATTATTTTTTTTATGGCATACTGTAGGTGTACTGTAGAGTATTCTGAAAATATGACAAAAATTTTGTGTCCCAGCACTTTTCTCGAAAACTACTAAAGATAAAAACTTAATTTTTTTTTAAACAAAAGACAAACTTTTTATCCCGAGGTAGTCATCGAGAAAACGTTATTTCGCTGGGCGGTTTTTCTGAAATTGCGTATTTTCCAAACTTGGTCATAAATGGGTATATCTAACGTTCTATTGCAGATAGAATGTTGCGGTAAAGTTTATTTTAAAGATTTTGCGATGCTAATTAATCCTGCAAAAATTCATAGCTTTACGTTAAACAGTTTTTTTACAAGATGAAATAAAAGAATGGCAGTCATCAATCTAAGGTACTTGTGATCATCGGAGAGAAAAACCAGTTACACCATTCGATTAAGCATAAAAAAATACAGAATGCTTTTTTTTCTCTTATTTTTAACTTAATTTTTTAACGAATTATGAATTTTTTTGAAATTTTTGACATGCTGATTTTTGTCATTTTTTAACACTAGAACGCCCGGATGGAGTCGATTCGACTCCAATCATGTAACTAAATTTCAATTCGAACCAGAAAAATTTTCTTGAAATAATTTAAATCTAATCCACGCAAATTTACGTTAAATAAATCAATTAAATAATTTTGAATAAAAATTCTGGTGAGAAATATTATTTTCAAACTTGAGTAGAATTTCCGGACGTTCTAGTGTTAATGAATCATTTACTGAATAATTATGCACGGTGTCTAGCCCTGGTGGCTGTCAAATTTGATTTTTAATTTTAAATTAGGCAATTTTTTGCACAATGCCAAATTTATATTTTATCCATTTTTTCATTTATTTATATTTTGTTTTTAGCACAATGGCATCAATGGCAAAAATGCCTGGCATACCTGTCAAATATTGGGGCCCTGTACTTTAAAAAAGTGTATTTATTATAAGTAACCGTATTTATTCTAATAGAATGCGCCCTCTAATAGAGCGCGTCTTCTAATAAAGTGCGCACCTTGGTGCTGATTGAAAAAATAAATATACGGAAACGATATAGTAGATAAGTAGAAAACGATTACTTAAATGCATTATCGAGGATTCTCATCGATCAAAATAGAGATATTCTATCAAAGCGATGGAGTGGCGATGCAGAAAAAGTTTCAAATTTTGAACAATGTACCACTCCTGTAAACTATAGCGCCAAGGATATGCACACTGTTAAAAATCTGCTGCATTTTGCTGCAACGCACTCCCCTGCTTGTATAGAAAACGGTTACTTGGCCGTGAAATGGCGCTTTTTCATTGGTTGGAATAGAGATATTATATACAAGTGGTGGAGGGCGTTGCAGCAAAATGCAGCAGATTTTTAACAGTGCACTGTTAAAAATTTGACCCATTTGTTGCAGAGTCACTCCACAGCTTTTATAGAATGTCTCTTTATGGCCAATGAGAATGCTCCATAACACAGTAAAGCAATAGTTTCCTATAAAAGCGGTGGAGTACGTTTTTAATAAGTCCGTAATGAATACGGATTAAGAAAAAAAAGAAGCATGGTTTTTGTATCAAACTTTACTCTTGCATAAAAAAAGTTCCTGTTTTTGGCAAAAATAATGGATATTTGAATGAAAAATCTATTCTTTGAAAGGATTTATTATTTTATTCACTTTAGTAAAAAACTGATTTTTTTTTTTTTTTTTTTTTTTTTGAAAACCACCGTAGAATTTTGGTATAGAAAAACCTGTTTAAATTTTTTTTTTAATTTGTAATACCAGAGTATTAGAGTATGTAGCATTTTTTAATTTCAATACAAATAAGATTTTGTTTTCCATATATAAAATACAAAACAAGTTGTGCAGTATCCCTATGGAATATGGAAAAATAGAAGGACTAGTGAAAAATGCTCCAAGGAGCAGTGCAAAAGCAGAATATGATTTTAATTGAGCATTAAAAAGTAATGGACAAGTGCTTCTGTTAATTACTGAGCATGAGGAAGGATAAGGGATCCCTTCTTGGCTACAACTCACTTCAATGCCAACTTTGAAAAAATCATATTCAGGCCCGGACTGGCCAGGTCGGCTGGTCGGCGATCGCCGAGGGCCCCCGACCCAAAGGGGCCCCGGAAATGCAACACAAAACTAGTCGTTGGAGGCCAACGTAACACTTACCCATCATGGATATGCATAACATAATATATGAAAACATAACATATGTAAACAATTTATAAAATGCATTACAGTTCCAAAATAAATATAAACGTATAATTAAGTACTTTTAACATATAATTATGCTCTATTAATGAATTTCTCATGAACCAATCGTATGAAACGCCAAACAATTCAAGTAGTACTAAATTACATAAAAGAAACATCCTTATAACTCCAAAAATATTAATCATATTCACTAACGATTTCTTGCATCAAATTAAATGTCTCATTTCCAATAAAAAGATATTTTTGAATTGAAATTTGAATGAAATACAGGGTCATGAAAAATCAAAGAATCTGGAAAACATGATTAGAAATATCTCGACAACTAATAATCCGATCGACTTTGTTTTATGCGCAAAATTTGTGTTATTTTATTGCCTTTTACGTCCACTTCTTAAAATAAAACAATTCGAAAATTTTTATATACCTTTCATCAGAACGAATTTTTCGAGAGTTCAGAAAAAATAGTTCCGGATAATCGAGGGTACTTATATTAAATAGACTTCGTCCCATTCTTCCATACTAAGCACATACAAAATTTCAAGTCTCTATCTCAATTTGTTCGAGAGATAGAGCGGTTACAGACAGACAGACAGACACACAGACGGACGGACGGCAAAATTTTTTTTCTAAAAATATGTTTTTTGGAATCTCCAGTGTCCGAAACGTGTAAATCCGTCAAATTTTTTTTTTCGATTTTCAAAACGATTGCAAGACTTACCCGATACTACGTATGATGGGTAAGTAAAAGGAATATACGATTGTATAATTACTACTTACATAATAAAAAAGTTGAGTATTTTCCAATAATAATATGTGTTTACAATAAATTTTAAACAATTGGAAGTTTTTTCATGATAACTTATATAGCTTCGTCGTGTCATGTCGTTGGACAGACGGAATAGGGTTGCTGAATGATATACAGTCGACTCTTGTTAATTCAAACTCGTTGGGACTACAAGAAATGTTCGAATTATCCGAAGTTCGAATTATGGTAAATATGAAATAAAAACATGCTTAACATGATACTATTACAAAGAAATTAATGTTATAGTGTTTTTTAAATATTTTTCGTCTGTTATCAATAGAATATGACTTAATAATAAATTAGAATGTATAAATAAATAAATTAATTAAATGATTAGAAATAAGCACAATGGAAGAAAAATTTGAGGTGTCACTGACGGACAGACGGGGCACTAAGAAAGTGGATATCAAATGCATTGGACTATATGTATACTCGTTCGGAACAATTTTCACAAAAATCAAAGAAAGAAAGTAATTCAAATAACTTGAAATCCGTGAGAAAGAAAAGAAAAATGAAAAATCGGAATTCTCGTCAGTTCGAATTAAACGAAGTCAAGAGCAAATGAGTTCGAATTAGTGAAAGTTTTTAACGTTATTCTACCATTGAAAATTTCGGGACTTCATGTTTAGTTCGAATTAAGCGAAGACTCGAATTATCCGATTTCGAATTAACGAGAGTCGACTGTATCGCCCTTTCTTGCAGTACTCATAGAATCAGATTCAGAGTGCATCGCGACGCTCACTTGCCAATCTCGTATAGTATGGTTGTAACAAGTGCAATTTCACAGTGTGGTCAACATGAAACAGGTGTACGAAAGCGACAGTACGAAAAGGAAAGAAGAAAATGAGAAAATTTTTAAACATTGAAAAATGTTTACAACTTTTAATACTTGGTTAAGTAGTAAAAACGACACGATTCCACTCAATTTGCACAAAAAAATTAGATTTTCTTAACATACAATTAAGATCCTTTTAAAGAATACTACATATACATTTATGAAATATTTTATATTTAAAACTATACTTTAAAATCACGATATTTTCTCAACATAGAAAATACACGATAATAACATTAATGATTACTTAGAAGCCTAGATTTTTGAACATTCAAATAAAGATTCATTATAAAATTAATGTAGTTTAGATTTAAAGAAAAAAAAAAAGCCAGTAAAAACATGATTAACTTTTGAAGGTGTATTATAAAAAATATATTTGTGAAAATATTTCTCTGTCATTTATTAGAGCTCCTTTCAAATCCAAAGGAGTTAGTTCCTGACATATTTCTAAATTCATTTTCTTCGGAAATGCATAGGTTTTACTGTTTTTTCTTATTCAGAACATATGTAATTTAATGGTGTCTTCCATTTTTTTTTATTTTTTTTTTTTATAAAGGCATTATATCTTTTAGAAATATTGTCAAAGTTAGCATTTTGAAATTAATTTTTGGAAGCGATATCATTGAAAAGGGGAAAAACCTGCAGTCACGTGACAAAAATCTCTTACCATTTGATAATTTATTTACCAAAAATGGAAAAATTATTCTATTCCCAAACTGGGCCGTAGCTAGAAGTGAACAATAGGGGGGGGGGGCTCAGGACTTTTTTTTCACTCTCTCTGACGCAGAAAAATAAAATAGTGTGTATTTACATTGTAAGTACCATGTTTCTTATTAAACTGTTGTAATAACTTCATTTTATGCTAAGAAAAGAACAGGAGGATGAAAATTTTGGGTGCATAACTGGTGCAAAATTAAACATCATGTTAGCTCCATATGTACAAATAGGATGAGGGAGTGTTGAAACATTTGTTTTAGATACAATTTAGTAATTCTGCGAAACTGTTAAAGGTCCGCAAAACTAAATTAGATATTTGAACAGAATTTCATTTGAATTTTCGGAACAGAAATTCATTTAGTGACCTTGGAATCTTTTTCAGGGGGGGGGGGGGTAAAAATATTTCAGGAGGGGCTGAGCCGCCCATAGCGCCCCCTTAACTATGGCCCTGTTCCCAAATCCTTTAATAGTCACGCAAGTCAATTTTATGCATTTACAGTCACCGCCAAAAAAATCTTGACACTTTCGAATTTTGATGGTTTGTTAAATATCTTGAAATATACACAAGGAATCATTCTGAAACTACTGGTGTGTAAACAAAATAGTACACGTCATATATTTTGACAAAGATTTTTCCCCGAAATCTAACAAGGGACCGTCAATAAATTGAAAAATAACGAAGATCTTTTGGATCACCCTGTCAAAACTAATGAAGCAAAACAGTTTAAACTGCAGATAATGATTAAGTGGCTTATTCTGATACGTTGTGTCGATTTTTATGAATATAGCTTGAAAACTCGTAGAGAAATTAAAGTTTTTATAAAAACAGTCCAAAATTTTTCCACGTTTTTTGCTTATAATTTTCAGAGCTCTTCATAAAACACAATAATCTTTTCAGAAAATATGACAAACAATATTGCACATAACACCCTGTAATCAGAATTAAAAAATATTTAAAAATGTATGAAAAATGAGTTGGTTTACTAAATAATTTTTTACTGCGCATGCGTCAAAGCTATTAAAATTTCATTTACATATTAGGTTAGTTAAATGTATAGAGCAACTTTTGTGAAAGTCTCAAAAACATAGCTTAACAACTCTAAAAATTATCGTCAATAGAATATGGTCAAAATCCGTTATTTCCAAAATAAAGCAAAAAGATAAGGAGTTGTATCCAAATATAGTAGTACATGCAATACTGTGTAGGTACTAATCAATGGAATATGGATACAAAAGAAATAGTCTGAGTGATCTGCGATCACACGTACCCACTTTTTTTTATTACTGTTATGTCACTTTTAATATTTACTTAGGTATCACAGTAGGATTTAGATTATTATGACTTCGACACAGTCATTTGATTGCCGAAAACTAAAAATATACATCACGCACATTTTTAAGTAATAACCACTTAAAATGAATAATTCTCACTTTTTTTTTCTTGCTTGGAATTAGTTTAAGTATGGTGTATAAAAATAATATAAATATATATTGTGAAAGTTAACAACATTACAAAAAGCTTACATTTTACTCAACTATTTTCCAAGTGACAAAATACCCTAAATGTGGTTTTTTGCCATCCAAGCCTAAATTTAAAAATAAAATATAATATTCTGTTTTCGCTAAATTTCCCGTAAGGGGCCCCTTTTCAGTCTCTAGCCGAGGGCCCCCAAAGGAGCCAGTCCGGGCCTGATCATATTTGCGCTTTTTCCGTGAAAACAAATCAGTCGCAGTTACTATAAAAATGTATAGTGTAAAGACGTAACCAGTAAACATGCAGCTTAATTAGACAAAAATGTAAAGGAAGGCGAAATAATGCCAGATACCTAGTTCCTGCAGGTATCACATTCATGCACTGCCACCAAGCATACCCTAAGTGTATAATTGCACAGAAAATTGATTTGTAGTATAGTGCAGAGTGAACAGTGCAGTTAACATCAGAGATGTAGTACAGGCTATACGCCGTACACCTTCTGGACTTTTTAATAGAACACCATATACCCTCTGTTTTTTCAAGAAAGCTTATAGTATACACATTCTAGAATATCCCTCTGCTTAGAGCATATATCTTATGTTATTTTTATGACTACACCCCTGGTTAACATCTAAAGCACGGTGGAAAATTCTACTAAAGAACCGCAAATTTCTTTTGTATGGAAAAAGCGCAAATATGATTTTTTCAAAGTTGGCATTGAAGTGAGTTGTAGCCAAGAAGGGATCCCTTATCCTTCCTCATGCTCAGTAATTAACAGAAGCACTTGTCCATTACTTTTTAATGCTCAATTAAAATCATATTCTGCTTTTGCACTGCTCCTTGGAGCATTTTTCACTAGTCCTTCTATTTTTCCATGCATACATGTTACAGGCCAAACCCGATTTTAGGCCAAACTAGATTGGCCTAGGCCAAACCGGTCTATCCTAACGCCCATCGGATAAACTAGTTTTTCCTAGGCCAAACCGGTCTATCCTAACGCCCATCGGATAAACTAGTTTTTCCTAGGCCAAACCGGTTTATCCTAACGCCCATCGGACAGACTAGTTTTTCCTAGGCCAAACTAGTCTATCCTAAGGCCCATAGGACAAACTAGTTTTTCCTAGGCCAAACTAGTTTGGCCTAACTTTTATAGGATAAACTAGTTTAGCCTGCTGTTTATTGGTCTGAACTACTTTATCCTAGGCCGATCTAGATTATCCTAGGCCAATTCAATTTGGCGTGATTTTATTGAATTCGATGATGGCCTCAGCGCCAACGTTCTAGTTTGTCCTAGGCTGATCTAGTTTGTCCTAGGCTGATCTAGTTTATCCTAGGCCAGTGTATTTTACGTGTTTTTAGCTCACAGGCGTCAAAGTCTAAGAAATAATGGGCTCGCAAGTTCTGTATGTACGCATGTATGTATACATGTATGTACGTACGTATGTACGTAACACGATAACTCTTGATAGAAATAATGTAATTTGACGTTGACGTGTTATTATCTCATTAGACTACCAAAGCCTGAGAAATAATGTGCCCATGGATTCTGTATCTATGTATGTACGTAAGTACGTAACGCAAAAATTCTTGATAGAAATACCCGATTTGCATCAAACTTTCAATATAGGTTTATTCTTATGAGGAGTTTTTCTGTTTAATTTTGGGAGGTCATTGGAGAATAATAAGTGGGAGGAAGATCGAGAGGCTGATTCGCCCCTTCCCTTAAATCAAATAAATGGGTATCCATGCATTATTAGCATATTTTATAATAAAAAAATTAGATATAGAAGCATTCTGATGAGACGCCTCCATGATTAGTTGTGGATGTTCATTGTTTAAGTATAAAGAGAGGGGGAAATATAAGTAACGCCCCATAATTTATGTAAATGCTTTTTTCAAGCAGAATTTGCTGATTTGCTTAAATTTTTGAAATAGATTCATTCTGGTAAGGTGCTTCGCAATTAGTTTTGGAAGTTAATTGGTTAAGAACAAATGGAAGAAAGGGGGACTCCCGCCTATTTTTGCCAAATGGGTTTTTCATGCAGAATTAACCGATTTGTTGCAAATCTTTGATTTGTTCATTTTGATGAAGCGCTTCACTGATTAATTTTGGTGGTTCTTTGGTTAA
This sequence comes from Maratus speculifer, assembly GCA_964019185.1. NCBI lineage: Eukaryota > Metazoa > Arthropoda > Arachnida > Araneae > Salticidae > Maratus > Maratus speculifer. The sequence continues at coordinate 254,259,698 of OZ025301.1, forward strand.
GTATAAAGGGGAAGCGTACAATTTATTTCCTTAAATTAGATAAATTAGTTATAATACAGAATTATCCAATTTGCTTAAAATTTTGGACATGAATTCATTTTGATCAGACGCTTCTTTAATTAATTTTTCTTTTGGTTAAGTATAATGGGGTAGTGGACGATTTATTGCCTTCCTTAAATTAAATAAATGGGTTTTTAAACAGATTTATCTGATTTGCCGATTAAATTTTGAATATAGTTTTTTTAATAAGGCGTATCTCTGAATAGTTTTGAGGGTTTAATGATTAAGTATAAAAGGAGGAATGTAGGATTACCCTCCTTAAATCAGATGAATGGTTTTTGAGCAGAATTATCTGATTTGCTTCAAATTTTGGATAATTGTTCAATTTTATAAAGCGTATCTGCAATTAGTTTTGGGGTTCAATGGTTAAGTATAATTAGGGGAAATGGGAAAAATAATCTCCCTCACTTGTTTTTTCGAGGGTGATATTTTAAAAAAAAGTCTGTAATATACAATTAGTGTAAACAGCCTGTGAACAATTTTCCTTAAATTAGATAAATTAGTTATAATACAGAATTATCCAATTTGCTTAAAATTTTGGACATGAATTCATTTTGATCAGACGCTTCTTTAATTAATTTTTCTTTTGGTTATGTATAATGGGGTAGTGGACGATTTATTGCCTTCCTTAAATTAAATAAATGGGTTTTTAAACAGATTTATCTGATTTGCCGATTAAATTTTGAATATAGTTTTTTTAATAAGGCGAATCCCTGAATAGTTTTGAGGGTTTAATGATTAAGTATAAAAGGAGGAATGTAGGATTACCCTCCTTAAATCAGATGAATGGTTTTTGAGCAGAATTATCTGATTTGCTTCAAATTTTGGATAATTGTTCAATTTTATAAAGCATATCTGCAATTATTTTTGGGGTTCAATGGTTAAGTATAATTAGGGGAAATGGAAAAAATAATCTCCTTCACTTGTTTTTTCGAGGGTGATATTTAAAAAAAAAGTCTGTAATACACAATTAGTGTAAACAGCCTGTGAATGCAAAGCCATTACTTTAACAGGGCAATATTCTTTTTAATATTAATCCTGACTACTGCTCTCTAATCTTGTGCAAAGTGTTTTTGCTATCACCCCTGTATAATGTATTTTATTTGAAGGGTAGTAGAATACTGTTACAGGTTTGAACGGGCCGGAATTTCGAAGCCCGGTATAAAAATTAAAAGTTCAGCCCGAGCCCTGCCTGTAAAAAAATCATTGAAAAGGGACTCAGTCCGGCTCGACCTGGCCCTACTCAATTTCTGCAAAAAATTCAGATTTTAATTCACATACATTTAAGATTCCTTTAAAGAATACTGCATACATATTTATGGATAAATTTACAATGTATTTTTAAATTACGATGTGTTCGCTAAATGGAAAATACACAATGTATTATTGATTATTTAGATTCTTAGTCCTTCAATATTCAAATAGGAATTCATTAAATAGTTAGAATAAAAGAAAAAAAGGAGTGTTATAAACATCATAACTTTTGAATATGTTTAGTTGTCTGAGCAAAGCGAAGTCTTTATACTCAGAGATACGTAACGATATTAAAATTCAAAAAAATTCTTTCGTCAAGCAAATCTCAAAAAGTACTTGTCGGATTTTGATTCTGTTTGTACCAATAGGTACCTATGAAGGTAATCTGGTGAATGCACCTACTTTTAAAAATTAATTCCAAATAGTTTAAAAGTTATATTAAAAAAACTGATAAAAAAGCACAATTTATGTGCATACGTCACAGAAATTTGGTGAGCGTGATTTTCACCAGCTGGATATTTTCGTGGATAACCGAATCAGTACATGGAGTAAATAGTAATCATTTTCGCACTCAGAAATACTGAATGCAATAAAACATTTTAAAATTTAATCATGCAGGAAAATAAAACTGTTATTTTTTTATATTAAAAAATGTCATAAAAACTTTGATTTTGAGATTTTGTGATAATCTCTTAACAGCACTTTTTGATCGCTAAAAGCATCTTTTACCTATTTCGCGTGTGAAAATTAGAAACAATTACGTTTTTAAATAAAAAGTTTCTCTTATGACATCATTTTCCCTTTATATTTATTTTCATTGCATGTTTTCTTTTAACTTATATTTTGTTTGTGTATGGAAGTCAATTCTGGTCACTAATTTTTCGGCACGGATACCACAAGCGCATCAGATTTGGTGCAATTTTTTTCAAAGCCCATTTGGCGAAAACTCCCTTTTCAAATAACGCTTACATACACATTTTTAAATTATTTTCTATTTTCAAAAAGAACTTACAGTAAATAAAATAATAATAATAATTAATAACTATAAAAAGAAATATTTTATATAATTAAAAGAAGGAAGTGAAAGTAAATAAACATTTTATGAGTAAATAAACAAATAATAAATAAATAAAGCCGGGTTATCATCTCAGGTAAAATAATGCCATTTTGACGCCAATTATGTACCCTGGTGCATATGAGACATTTTTTCCCATTTTTCACCCATTTCCTGTTGGCATACAACTTTGAAATATGGAGTATGTATGCATACCTGGGAGCAATACTGGAATAAGACATTGATTTTTTTTTTATTATTCGATTCAAAAAGGGGCAACGGGGCTATTTTTTAAAGTTTTATACAATTTATACTGCATAAAGGAGCCACTTACCTATTTCTATATACCAAAAGAAGTAAGTGGTATGTAAAAACAATTATAGTATACATAAATAAAATACTTGAGATAATATACTAGAGATATAAGCACCGGGTTTGGCGAGATTTTTTATGCCAATTAGGCGAAAACATCGTTTTGATTACCAGATGCATATAGCATGCTATAACAACACGTTATTTATTTATTTCAAAATGAAAAAAAAAGGAATAAATGAAACATTTCCTGTTATTAAAAAAGATATAACAATCAATAAATGATAATATTTTTAGAACAAACAATTTATTATAACATTTATATGATAACCAGCATGTTAGGCAACTGTTATAAAGCTATATTCGCCATGGCGAATCTCTCTTCACTGCCAATTCTCCTAAATCAACATTTATCTCTGTTCTGATAAGTACATCTAAATCTAAAAGGTTCGCACTTTGTGAACTCTGTTTAAGTTTGCCTCTGCTACCTCCTTGGTTTTTAGTTAAAGGAAAATTAGTTTACAGTTCAGCTGCTGTTTGCTCAACTTGATATGTGAGGTCAGCGTCTTGGTAAAATTTATCACTTCATCCAACCAATCTTCAGTGTTTTGACTTTCGCCAATGTTAGGGTTGCAAGAAGTCTGTTTCATCAGTTGGCGATTGACATAGGTTATTGACTATGCATTCTCTTTCTCGCCGTGGCGTAAGTTACTGCGCTTGGCGCCCTTGGTTTCTTTCTGGCAACCTTGGGTCTTGTGGCGGGAGTCAGAAAGAGTTTTGTCAACACACACACGTTTGTTTGGTACTAGAAGGTGTACCTTTTTCTTTGATTTTCTGGGGCCTCACGTGGACGCCGGGAAAGATCGAGGACGAGCATGGCAGCATCATTGGACAGCTAAGTTAAATTTTATCAGTTCCTACTTCCATCCTTTTTATTTATTTTCCTTTTTTTAACTTTTTCCCCAATGATGAGAAACCCATTATTGTTTATGGTAAATTCAGGATTCGCGTGAAACTTGTATATTAAGATTCAATACATGTTCTTTTTTATACTACAATATCGTTGTCTTCCTTTTTTTCTTTTCACTACATCAGTATTATGTGATTTTTAAACATATCTTGTTTTTCCTTTAATTTTTTTTTTCCAGAACACGAGCTGTTGTTTTTTTATTTTAGTAATCAGGTGTTTTTGTTCTAAATTTCAGTCTAATTTTTGAGTTCTCCATTCATAATTAATTTTTAAATATTTTTGCTTTCATGCAATGCCTTTTCGGTTTGATTTTTATAATCATTTAGGCATGCCAAATACTTTATATCATATGGTACCGAAAACCCTTTTTATCCGTTTGTAGTGGATATTAGCATCTTACTGCACGGATTATGTGTTCTGGAAAATCCATTTCAATCCTATCTAAGTTTATGATTAAATCGTGTTTCATTTGTGTAGCATAATACTTTTATGTATGTTGAATTGTGTTGTCCATGTATTTTGCAGAAAAATATAGTATTATTTGATATTTCTTATTATTTATAGTTCATGTCAAGGGTGTCACATGGTATTTCATTAATTGAATCATAGTTGACTTTATTGTTTATTATTTAAATTTTTTTCTCCCTATTGTTTGATTTGAAATTCAATGTCTTCAAATTAATTACAACAGTGTATTTTATTTTTTCTTACAATGTCAAAAAAGTCATTATTTTTGAATATTCAGCCGTTTAACGGCGATCCGAAATTTGTTAGATTTTTCTTCCAACAATTGAAATCTGTTAAAGATTTAAATGATCTTGATGATAAACAGATTGTTGCAATATTCACAAATAAATTAGAAGGTTCGGCACTTGATTTTTTTGTTGACACTCCGTCAGTGCAAAATTTGAAAAATTTGGATGAGTTAGAAGCAGCATTTATTGATTTTTTTACCTCTACTGACATTGTTCATTCTCTAAAATCTTTAGATAGGTTGCAAATTAGAGAAGATGAAAAGTTTAAGCAGTTTGCTTCTCGTTTAGATGTGGCTGTTCGTAATGTATACCCAAGGGTTGATGAAAATTCGCTTAGTCAGATCAAATTCATGAATTTGCTTCGTATTGCCCCTAAATATTTTAAAACTAAGCTTTTGGAAGAAGGTATTTCAGACTTTAAGGCTGCAATTGCACGTGCGGATGTTTTAAGAAATATCCATTTGGCAAATTTGTCACCACCTGCTAAGAAAGGTGATAATGCTATGGTTTTCCATAATCAGGTGTCTAATCAGCCTAGCTCTTCGTCTAATGACAACTCTGCTGCTAATGACGTCCCTCAGCGGTCTTTCCGGCGTCCCACACAAAAATTTCACAAAGATGATGCCCCACATCAGTGGTATAAACAAAATAATAATAAAAAGAGGTGGAACAATAACCAATTTAAACGTAGAAACACACCTAGACATGATAATTGTAGATTTTGTGGGAGAGCAGGCCACTATATGAAAGATTGTTATGAATTTTTAAGACTCGTGAATCGCTCTGAATCACATAATACCAGTTTAAATCACAACAGACATACAAAAAAGGTTGACAGGCATAACAACGAGAGAAGAGATTTAAACGATCGTCGGAGGTAGAAGAAGCTGGCACTCTGCCTTCCACGAATTTGACATTGCCAGTATTTGAAAATTGTTCGTCAGGGAATTTAGTTACACTAAATACTTGTCAGAATGATAAAAAAAAATTGTCTCTTAATCACATTACTCCAACAACCTCCTGCATTCAGGATAAGGAAAATAAATTAACACCTATATGTAATGAGGTACAAAGTGAGGTAATTTTTACGACTTTTGACAATAATTCCACATTACCATGTGTTCTTGGTCACATAAATGGTATTTCATTTCCCATGCTGATTGATTCAGGAAGCACTATTTGTCTTATTGACACATCATTAGTTGATTTTTTAAAGGGTAAAATACCATACAAATTTTTAGCAAGACAGGTTAACATCACTACCATTAATTCAAATGTTGCCTTTAGAGGGTGTATTGAATTTTCTTTCAAGCTGAAAAACAATTTTTTCAAACAGGAGTTCTATATTACAGACATTTCTCATAAAAATTTTTCAGCCATTCTTGGATTTAACTTTATTTCTAAATATGCTATAACCATTGCATCTGCATTTGATGCAATGCTATTTAAAGATGATAAAATCCCTTTCATTAAAGATTCTGATAATGTGCAAGGAACAAATCACCATTTAGACATTTCTCGTAATCAAATCAGTGATGCTTATTTTCAAGGTAATCTAAATTCTGTTGAACAGGAAGGGGATTATGGTAACAACACAGTTTTAGGTCAATCTGTTGAACAATGTAATAATAATAATGAACTTTTTGAACAATATATTGACAATAATTTAATTGTAAATTCCTTTGATCCAAATCATGAAAATTGCTCTTCTAATATAAATTCTAATTTTTGTAATAATGAGAGTGTACTTAATGTAAACAACAATCCACCTGTTAATGTGAATATAAATAATGCTAATAATTCTGAATTTGAAAATTTCTCTGAAAATGTGCATAGTGCATATCGTACGGTAATTCCTGAAAATGGAATTTCGTATGTTAAAGTTAAAATACAAAATAAACCTACCTCATCTGAATTCATATTTAACCCTGTATTAGACAAACCTGGCATTGTTGTAAATACTTCCCTTCATTCTCTTGAACATTTAAAAGATAATTCTTTTTTAATTGTAATTGAAAACAAAAACACAGAACAATTTTTTTTAAAGAAAAATGTTAAGGTCGGCACTATTTCAAATGTTTTAAGCCATGACATACAAGAAAATAATTTCCCAGAAGAAATGTGTAATTTAATAACCCCCTCAATTGATGTTGTACAACAAAGAGCAGCTGAATTTGATATTAAGGACTTTTGTTTAGATCATTTAAATTCCTTACAAAAACAAGAAATGGTTGAAGTTTTAAAAAAACATACACAGGCATTTTCTAAGTCTTTAAACACCATTGGTCATACTGACCTAGTTACACCTAAAATTGATATTAGGAACTCTCCTCCTGTCAAGACTTTGCCTTATCCCATCCCACAGGCTTTACAGGATGAAGCAAAAAAGCAGCTAAATGAAATGTTGGCTGCTGGGATAATCAAGCGGGCAAATTCTTCTTGGGCATGTCCTATGTTGTTGGTAAAAAAGAAGATGCTTGATCCTTCTAAACCTCAACAGTATAGACTTGCTCTAGACCTGAGACTCCTAAATGCAGTCATAATGCCATCAACTTATCCGCTGCCTAAAATTCAAACTTTGTTAAATAATTTAGCCACTTTTAAATTTTTTACAACCTTGGATTTGCCGTCTGCTTATGGGCAAATTCATATGCCTCAGCACTTACGTGACAAGGTTACTTTCACAACGCCATGGGGTTGTTTTTCTTATAACAGATTAGTGTTTGGGCTTCGTACAGCTGCTTCAACATTTCAACAGTTAATTGATGAAGTAATTCAACAGGCGAATGTTGAAGGAGTATTTTCTTATCAAGATGATGTGGTGATAGGTGCCAATACTTTTGCAGAAATGAAAGCTAAATTAGCAATGTTATTAGAAGTCTTTGAAAAAAATAATATCACCTTAAATTCAGCAAAATGTCAATTTCACAAATCTAAAATAAATTTTCTAGGTTTTGAAATTTTTGATCATAAAGTTATGCCCATGCAATCAAATATAAAAAAAATATTGGCTTTTCCTTCCCCCAAAACAAAGAAGCAAGTTAAATCATTCATAGGACTTTGTTCATTCTACAGGTCTTTGATACCTGCATTTGCTCGTAGAATTGAACCCCTTATTAAATTGACATCCCCTAAAGAAAAATTTAAATGGTCTCAGCTGCAAGATGAAGCATTTCAAGACTTACAGCAGGTCTTCTTTAAAAAACCCATCCTTCATCTCCCTAATTGGGATGAAACCTTTTATGTAAATACAGACGCTTCTGTCACAGCCATTTCTGCTGTCTTAATGCAAAAGAAAAATGGTATTCTACTCCCTGTGTCATTTTTTTCAAAACTTCTGTCTCCATCTGAAAAAAAATACCCACCCATTAAATTAGAACTGTATGCTATTTTTAAAGGTATTACAAGTTTTAAATATCAGCTTTTCAACAGACATTTCATAGTTTTATCGGATGCTAAGCCATTAAACCATTATAAAAGTTCTTCGTCTCCAGCTGATATAATAACTCGATGGCTGATGGAGCTATCAGAGTATTCTTTTTCATTTGAACACATTCCTGGTTCTGATAACATCTTAGCTGATTATATCAGCAGAATACCTGTTCCTTCTCCATCTGAGGACATAAGCACAAACCCTAAGCTCCTTAAGACAGATGAAATCATTCCAGTTGAGAATTCTGAGTTAGATTTAAGGAATAACTTACCACATAATTTACAAGAATGTAATCATTTTGACACCAACCATAATATAAACACTGACAACCATATATCTGATGAACTTTTATATAGTGAACAGCGAAAAGATCATACATTAAAGAAAATCATCAATAAAATCGAAAACAATAGTAACAGCGAACAAAATAGTCCCTACTACTTAAATCCAGAGACGAACATCCTGTGTTATGACAAATTTTTTGCATCTGAACTTAATAACCTACATAGAGCAGTGTTACCACCATCATTACTTTCGAGAGCGCTTGCCCTTGCTCATGTAACACATGCTGGATTCAACAAGACCTTAGAAAATGTTAAGAAAAGATTCACATGGAGAACTATGGCTGCAGATGTTTCGAACTACATTAATTCATGTCAGACCTGTTTGATCCATAAGAATTTACATAAACCACAAGCTCCTCTTTTGCCAACTCCTTTGCCAACGGCGTGTAATCAAAAGGTCTCTATGGATCTAGTAGGTCCCTTTAAAAATCATTCTTATATTTTAACAATTGTTGACCATTTTTCTAGACATTTAGAATTGTATAATCTTCACAATATTTCTGCCTCTCCTGTCACAAAGGCCCTTTTGCATTACTGTGCTACTCATGGTAAACCTGATATAGTACAAACTGATCAAGGAAGTCAATTTGACTCAAATATTTTTTCTACTTTTAATGACAAATTGCACATGAAATTAACATTTGTTACAGTAGCCCATCCACAGGCAAATGGTTTGTCTGAGTCCTTGAACAGGCAGTTGAAAACAGCCATTAATACCATGCTTTCTGAGGGTTACGATTTTTTTACTGCCATGAAAACCCATCAAAATCTGTACAATTCAACAGTTCATCCTGCCACAAAGTTTACACCAAACAAAGTGCACTTTGGCAGAGATATGACAGATTTATATGAAAATTACAAGACACAAGGTAATTGGAATTTGGATCCCAACACAGGAGACATACATAAAATGTTCAAAACATTGGACAAAATATACCATCATACATATGTCAACAACGAACAATTTAAAAGAAACACTCTTAAAAGATGTAATGTAAAAAGAAAGTTTATGAATTTAGAATGCAATGACAAAGTATTCATTACATTTCCTAATGTTTTCAAAAAAAGAAAACAGGGTCCATACTGGGTAAAAAAAATTATTTCTCCATCAGTTGTACAATTACAAATTTGTAATAATGACAATGCTTTTCCAATATTGGTACACACTGATAGAATTCTTAAGGTCATTCCCAGAAAAACCCATTTGCAAGAACAGAGAATTCTGAATGACATACCTCAGAACTCCTCGACCTCATCACCTACTGCTAATCAATTACAGAATTCACCTGTGTCTGGTCATAAAAGCAATATTTCTTCATTGACGCATAATGGTTCAGACAATTTTCCTGTTATTTTCTCACCTAAGAATGCATTATCTAGACATGATAAAAGAATAACTCTGATGGAAGATTGTGACTCATTCAGTTCCTCATCTATGGACAATATTAATTTGTCACCTGCACAACCTATTGCATCACCCATATCACACACATCCACCATGGATCAATTGTCACCAGGTAGCCACTTCAATAATAGCAATCTATCAGAAACTAGCACACCCCATTCTTCTCCAGTTAATTTAATTCCTGTTTCTCCAAGTCCTGTGACTGTTTCTCCAAGAAGATTGCGCACCAGAGTCTTTAGGAATAGAAACAGTGACTTTTTTTACTATTAACCATTACTAATTAACTTTTACGATTTTGCAGACATCACTGAAGTAGCGTTGTTTCTGTGTACAAGGAACAACATTTTCTGCTGTTAGCCTGATGGATCAGATGTGTTGATCTTGACAGTGTTGTCAACAGGAACTACTGCAGATGCATGCTCTGAAGAAAGTCATCCCTGTCTGGAAATACCTATGTGGGAGCCTATCCTAGATGAGTTATTCTGGACATCCAGTTTCTACAATAAAATGATAAGTTCATCTTTGTTTTCTCTTAAATAAATTTATCCTTATTTTTCAATATTATTGTAATACTTAAGATCTTACAAATATAGTATAAAAAATTATAATTTACAATATTGTTTTTAAGCTTTGATATGTATTATGTGGTAAAATATAAACTATTGGTGATACTAGCTTGGAAAAGTCAGTAGTGGTATTCTGTGTGTTGAATAAGTTGATGCAAGTTATATATGCAAGTAAATAATCATTGTTTATGTAGCAATGATGTATTACTTCTGAGTTGTATATGTTAAAAAAGGTATTTTTGTATGTATAAAATTACTCGTTTAAACACCCTTTAATAGTTGGGTTACATGAGAATATTTAGTTACCAGCTAGATTCTCAAAAAAAATATTTTAAGATTTAAATGTTGACATTTTTCCCTTCATGTTTTACTAGGAATAATACTGAACATGTCATTGTACAGTTATCATTTATGGTAAATGCAGCTCATAAAGAAATTAATGGTTATAATTTAGTGAATGAAAATACTAATGTAAAAGAAAGATATATTGGGCAAAAATGTGTTGTAACAAGTTAATGTAACCTTTTGGTAAATGCTTCACTGATGCATGTATTATGTAATCATAATATAAAGTTGATCATTTATATTGACATTTGCAAATAGTTTGTAAATAGGTATTAAATATTTCATTCAATTAATTGGTATTACCCACTTTAAAAAATATAGTTACTATAAGTTAATTATGCTTCCTTTCATTATGTACTTAGACTCTGGCCAATTCTAAGACACATAATATAACATCTATTTTGAAAGGATTTCAGTAATTTTACATACTTGCAACTATATATATATATTTTTTTTTTTCTCTCAAAAAACTATTTGTGATCTTAAGATAAACAATTAATAGATTGTGCTTGGAAGTGTTTTCCTTCTCATGTCCTTAAGGGGTAGTACAATAAGGCTGCATTTGTTTGTTTTACATAGTTTAAAGTTGTAGTGTTGCTAGATAGTTCTTCAAATACGTAATATCAACTGAGAATTTTGTTTTATGTTACATTAAAATCTAGACATATTTTAAAAGCTATAGTTAACTAAACTATACTTCAGTTTTCTTTTTGCGTCAATGTGAGAAAGTAATCTAAATTTTTTTTTTTCTCCTTCAACACATGAAGTAATTGATTTCTTGTTTAGATAAAAAGAAGTTGTATTTATGTTAAGGATATACTGACTAATGTATGTCTTATGGAAACTTGGTTCTTTTGACACTTTTGGATACAGATATGTTATGGTGTTTAAATATAAGTAAACTGCAGTGCATCAACACTTCAAAAGGTTGTTTTGCAAGAGTGCACAAATATTCCTCTGTAGTTTAGTGGAATATGGTGTTCAATGCAGAAAGATTTAATCACTAACATTTTTTTTCTTATAGGTACATTATCATATTACTGCAAAATATGTGCCATGTTTAATAATTTGTTTTTTTTTTTTTACTTTTATCTCTCTTCTCTTAGATGCCCATTCCTGTAAAGCTCATTCCTAGGGCATGACCTGTCGTTTAATCCTGCTCATTGTTAAGCAGAAGTCTGTTTTTGAGAAGAGCGACAATTTGTTTTGTACATATTTAATTTTTTTTATATAACATTGTAAATCCTGATTTCGCGTGCATATGTACTTATGGATTTCTCATCATTAGTGTTTGTTTAGGTAAAACCCCTCAATTTTTTTTGGTTTAAAAAAAAAAAAGTTTTTTCATTGGATAGAGGTGATTGCACCCTATCCGCTTCAAATCTTTTTTTTAATTGGAGGTATGGGAATATGTTATAAAGCTATATTCGCCATGGCGAATCTCTCTTCACTGCCAATTCTCCTAAATCAACATTTATCTCTGTTCTGATAAGTACATCTAAATCTAAAAGGTTCGCACTTTGTGAACTCTGTTTAAGTTTGCCTCTGCTACCTCCTTGGTTTTTAGTTAAAGGAAAATTAGTTTACAGTTCAGCTGCTGTTTGCTCAACTTGATATGTGAGGTCAGCGTCTTGGTAAAATTTATCACTTCATCCAACCAATCTTCAGTGTTTTGACTTTCGCCAATGTTAGGGTTGCAAGAAGTCTGTTTCATCAGTTGGCGATTGACATAGGTTATTGACTATGCATTCTCTTTCTCGCCGTGGCGTAAGTTACTGCGCTTGGCGCCCTTGGTTTCTTTCTGGCAACCTTGGGTCTTGTGGCGGGAGTCAGAAAGAGTTTTGTCAACACACACACGTTTGTTTGGTACTAGAAGGTGTACCTTTTTCTTTGATTTTCTGGGGCCTCACGTGGACGCCGGGAAAGATCGAGGACGAGCATGGCAGCATCATTGGACAGCTAAGTTAAATTTTATCAGTTCCTACTTCCATCCTTTTTATTTATTTTCCTTTTTTTAACTTTTTCCCCAATGATGAGAAACCCATTATTGTTTATGGTAAATTCAGGATTCGCGTGAAACTTGTATATTAAGATTCAATACATGTTCTTTTTTATACTACAATATCGTTGTCTTCCTTTTTTTCTTTTCACTACATCAGTATTATGTGATTTTTAAACATATCTTGTTTTTCCTTTAATTTTTTTTTTCCAGAACACGAGCTGTTGTTTTTTATTTTAGTAATCAGGTGTTTTTGTTCTAAATTTCAGTCTAATTTTTGAGTTCTCCATTCATAATTAATTTTTAAATATTTTTGCTTTCATGCAATGCCTTTTCGGTTTGATTTTTATAATCATTTAGGCATGCCAAATACTTTATATCAGCAACTAAACGCCATTTTGGCACCAATTAGGTACCTCGGTGTATTTAGGGCATATATGTGCCATATTTATTTGTAAACTGAGCATGAAAGTTTACCAGGTGTGTTTTCATAGGCGCTTATATCTTTTTGCAACATAGCGCACCTTTCGAAGCCAAAACTGCACAAAAGAAAAAATAATCAATATTTGCAGCATTTTTTTCAATGTAATGCACATTTTGTAATCAGTAGGCTCGATAATCAGACCTCGTTTTTTTGCTTTAAAAGATGATATTTCATACGACGTCTTTTTGGGATTCGTCGTTTTTCCATATTTGATAGTATGTGTCTACTCGTTTTGTACCCTTTTTTTTGTAACTTTCTTCTTTATTAACAGCGACATATGGATTTCCTATTTAAATAAAAATTCTTCTAAATACAAAGAATTTTGTTAAAATAAATAAATAATAGGAAATGCGGACATCTATTGCTCAAAACACAAAATTTTTCCTATTGAGTTAATAAAAATCAGTAAAAACATAATTTTTATGATAATAAAAAGGTGACTTATGTAATAACAGAGTCATATATTATGTACGTTATTGATTAAGCATGCATATTTCAATGAAAAGTGATATTTCAAAAGTATTATGAAATTAGTTAAAAACCATTTATTTTAAACTAAATTAATAAAAGATTTATATTTTTAATGAAATAAATGGGATTTGAAAAATTATTGGAAATTTATCACCATAGATGTATCAATATTACAATCAGTACCTTGTATGCAAAATGAAACAATTAGCAATACTTTTTATACCCGAAAAATGGTCGTTGCTTTTTTTAAGGTTAAAAAATAGATTACGAAATATTTCTATATAGAGATGCCAAACCCTCGCTTATTGCATAGCAGAATTTTCTTATAGGAAATGTTATTTTTAAATCCGCAGAATGTTCCAATTTAATAAAACATTTTCTGTATTAAAATACCGGTACCCAAAATGCCGGAGACTTGGCATCTCTGCCTATAACATTTTAATTAATCACGGTACTTTTTTTAATCGGATTCAAATTTAGTGAAGACAACGTTTTTTGGCCGAAAGCAGTTTTTTTCCACATGTGTAACTACGATACAATTCCTTGATGTTGACTTATGAATGTTTTGACTTATGCTATCATTACTTCCTCTCATTTATTTATTTGAATTTTAAATAAGATGACTCAAAATCGTGTTTTTTAAATATACGAAAAAAAAATGCATTTCGAGAGAGGGCGAAAAGGGCGATATTTGGCGATTTATTACCTGCGTTTGGCTAAGTGTCTTACTACCTTGCATTTAATACTCTTCACAATACTTCGCTGTTATATGGACTTAAGCGCTTTTATAAAAAGTTTGACGTAATTCGGGCTTAAGAAAGTGAGTTTTTTACTGAATAATACAAATAAATGAAAAATGAATACTAAGAAATACTAATAAAAGAAAAATGAAGCATTATATTGATCTATGTATATTTAAAAATTCATCTGCTAACACTAATTAGATAATTTATGTGCAGGGGTGGGGAAATTTTACAAATTCTTACCAGCCAAGGATTTATTTCGCCAGCCGGCAAGATGCAACACACTCAGTTGAAAATAGTTATGACAAAATCGCACGCGATTACAGACAAAATTACTATTACTACAATGCATTTTCATAATTCTTTTTTGTATAATATTAAGAAATATATGTAACAAAGGTAAGATTAATATTAGATAGAACTTAGTACCATACTTACACTGTAATAATTTGGAAAGTTAAAATATCTAGATTAAAAAAGTGTTTCTGATAATGTGCCTATTGCCTACAGGTTTTCAAAAACTAAAAATGCACTCGCCTTATGAGAAAATCCACTCGCCACTGGCGAGCAAAATGATGTATTTTCCCACCCCTGTTTATGTGTATATAATAGGAGATAAATAGCTTTTGATTCTGTATTTCTATGCTATAAAGCATTAACGTTTGTGTGTTTTTCGTTAGCATTGGGAGTACCTAGCCGATTAAAAAAATAATGTGGGCAAAAAATGTTGGTAACCATCTTTGCTGCAAAATATACTATATTTTGCGTAGGAAGAATAATCACCATCAATGCACGAGCAAAAAAAGTTCTAAAATTGAGAATTCTTTGATGTTGATATGACTAAAAATTTAATATTTTTTTTTTTTGGTGGCAACTTTTAAGATATAATATTCTCGTTATGAACGATTTTTAAAACATTCGACAATTTAATTTCACATATTAAACATTTTTTTTCTAGAAAAAATTTTAAACCCAATTTATTGAGAATGTTGCAATTTCTAGGATACTGTTGGGGTCAGAAACTATAACTTTGGCATCACAGTAACTTATAAGATGTAATTGCTCGTTTAGGACAATTTTTAAAAAAAGGATTCCTTAACTCTTATCGACAACCTCATTGCATCCGTAGAAAACAAATATTCAACATTATAAACTATTCGGACGGATTTCACACCATATAAAATACACTCAATTTCTCTTCAAACATAATAGTTTATGTTATTTATAGTTTCTCAAATCGGTGCGAAGCTTCTGTTTATGCTCATGACATCATTTCAAAGAGCTATATTTCCAATATAGGAAAATTTGGTGTTTTATTTTCTGTATTACTTTTAACATTTTGCATATTTCCAATTTTATATCCATGCATGGTTTGCTTTTCTTTGATAAAAATAGTATATGCAACAAGATTTTGTAGTTCTACGATTCGATATGCTTATTTTCATCATTATATTTTATCACAATGAATGACCAATTAAAGGTAATATCTCATTTTCTTTACTTATCGCAAGTTATTAAATGTGTATTCTCAGCAATATCGCTCAGACTAATCCCTCTGAGGGAAGTCCTAGTAAAAAGTAATTGTTGTTTGTAGTTTGTAGTTTATAGTTTTGTAAATATATTTTTCTATCATTCCTTAAGGGTTTTCTCAAATCCAAAAGAGCTGCATCTAACACATTTATTAATTAATTCCTCTTCGGAAATGCATAAAATTAACAGGCATTCTCACTCAGAAAATATGTAATCGAATGGCGTTAACCATTTTTTCATAAAAGCGATGTATCTTTGAGAAAATACTATTAAAGCTACGTTTTGAATCGAATTTCCAGTTGCGACTTTACGGAAAAGAAAAACTTGACGCCATGACAAAAATAGCTATATGTCGACAGGTAATTAATTTCTCAAAAATGGAAAACGCTGTTCGATTCCAAATTTTGTTCAGCTGCGATCTGGCTCGAATAATAATAATAATAATAATAATAATAAAGCAAGCTGATCACTGCATGGCCCGAGTCTGCAGAAAGAAAAATAAAAACAAGCAAACACCATGTCCAATGTATCATATTTCTACGGTGGACATGTTAAATTTCTGTATTGATGTTACAAGCAATGACTCTTGACACACATTTATGCTTATTCTAGTGAAAGATATGTTTTTACCGGCCAAACCCAATTTTGAGCCAAATTATATTAGTCTAGACCAAACTATTTTATCCTAACGCAAATTCGATAAACTAGTTTTCCAATGCCAAACTTATTTTTCTAAATGTCCATAGGATAAACTAGTTTTTCCTATGAAAGTTGGTAATCCTTCACTTTTTCTTTCATACTTAACCATTAAACTCCCCAAAACTATTCAGGGAATCGCTTATCAGAAAGAACATACATCCAAATTTGACGCAAATCCGTAAATTCTGCATCAAAACCATTTATCTAAATTATTGGGGGGTTACCTACATTGCCCTTTGTTTTACACTTAAACGATAAGCATCTACAACTAATCACGGAGACATCTTGTCAGAATGGTCCTATACCTAAAATTTTAAATGAAAACTGATAATTCTGCATGATAAATCCATTTCTCTGAATTAACAATGTGGTATTAGCCTCCCTTTCACCCCTCTCAGTCTTATCCAATGAATTCCCAAAACTAATCAGAAAAGTACCTTATCAAAATGAAATTACTTCCAAAATTTTAAGCAAATCGAATATTTCTACCAAGAGTTATCGTATTACGTACATAAGTACGTACAATCATGCGTACATACATAAATACAGAACCTGCGAGCTCATTATGTCTCAGGCTTGGACGCCAGGGAGCTAAAAACACGTAAAATTATATTGGCTTAAGATAAACTAGGTCAGCCTAGGACAAACTAGATCAGCCTAGGACAAACTAGAATGTTGGCGCCAGAGCTGCTAGAGCGTACCAACTTAATGTTGGAATCTGTCGTAAGTTAACAAGCTGCGCCAGCTGGTGGCAGGGGTGCAAATGAATGCGCGGGTTTGACGTCATATATGTGCAGATGTTTATTATCTCCGCATCTCTTGCGCATATTTTCTGAATTTTCACTCAATCATGACAGATTAATCAAGTCTACGAGATATATTGCAAAATATTTTTGTTACAGTTTGTATCGATAAAATCATGTACATTTAAAAAAATAGTCACAATATCATTTTAATTTCGGGAGAAAAAGCACTAATTAGTACTCATAAGTACCATATAATGATACGAAAAATATTGACTTTTACCCTAAAATTAAAATGACAATGCGACTTTTTTTAAATACAGATTTTTTTTATTAAAAATATATGTATTTAAAAAAGTCGCATTGTTATTTTAATTTTAGGGTAAAAGTCAATATTTTTCGTAGCATTATATGGTACTTATGAGTACTAATTAGTGCTTTTTCTCCCGAAATTAAAATAATATTGTGACTATTTTTTTAAATGTACATGATTTTATCGATACAAACTGTAACAAAAATATTTTGCAATATATCTCGTAGACTTGATTAATCTGTCATGATTGAGAGAATAGCTTGAAATTTGTGATTGAATTTTTAATATGAAGTCTCAAAATAGCTTTGTCTGTTTAAAAAAAAAAAAAAAAGAAAAGAAAAGAGAGAAAGAGAGAGTGTGTAATCTACGATTTTAAGAAAATTATCGTCTAGAACATTAAATATTTAAACAAATAAATTAACAATATTTCTTTGTTTAACAAAACAACATTTAATACATACATTTAAAATTATTCCGAATATACGTATAATGAAATAGTTTTTTAAATTAAAAGAATGAAATGTTTGCAAGTTAAATAATAAAAGTCGATACGACCAAGAAAACATTGGATTTTTATCGTCTGCAATTGATAATTAAAAATGGAGCTAAAGTTAAATATTTTATTTAGTATTAAATTCTATACATTTCTAAACATTGCTAAACATTATATTATCATAAAAATACTAAGATGTATACAATTTTGTATAACTTAGCTCATCAAGATTTAGTAAAATGTGACACTACTTCAAAATTCTGCATTTATGTAATCTACTTACTAAATTATATGAGTCATCTTATCATGACATTAAAAGCGTAGTTAAAATCGAACATATTTTAATCAGAGATATTTGTATCGCATAGTTAAATGATATTTCATCTTAGTATATTTTATGTTAATATTTAGTCGTACTACACTTATTTATTCTATATTTATTTACAATATTTCAAACCTAAAACTTATTCTACGAAATATTTTAAAGTAACATTTTATAGAAACAAAAAAGTTGTTGCCATTCACACAAAAGAAACTGCAATCTACTTAATAATCTTCTAGTTATGCACCCCTGCCGCTAGATGGCATATGCCTTGACCACTCCTTTAATCTTGCGGACAGCTCTTCCATAGGAGTTGGAACGCTTGAAATATATGCAGTTTTGGTTGGCGCTGAGGCGGTCATTGAATTCAATAAAATCACGCCAAATTGAATTGGCCTAGGATAATCTAGATCGGCCTAGGATAAACTAGTTCAGACCAATAAACAGCAGGCTAAACTAGTTTATCCTATAAGAGTTAGGCCAAACTAGTTTGTCCTATGGGCCTTAGGATAGACTAGTTTGGCCTAGGAAAAACTAGTTTGTCCGATGGGCGTTAGGATAAACCGGTTTGGCCTAGGAAAAACTAGTTTATCTGATGGGCGTTAGGCTAGACCGGTTTGGCCTAGGAAAAACTAGTTTATCCGATGGGCGTTAGGATAGACCGGTTTGGCCTAGGCCATTCTAGTTTGGCCTAAAATCGGGTTTGGCCTGTAACATATATATAAATCACTTTGGAACGATACTTTAAATATTAAATGGGCTCAAATGTAAAACTTTCTTCTTAAAATATCATATTTTCTCATATTCAAATAGGTATTTCATTATTGTAATAGAAATACATGTGCTTCTGTATTATTAATATAAAAAATTATCTTTAATAAAAAATCCTATTTATTAATATAAAGCAACCAATTATTAATTTAAAAAAAAAAAAAAAAAAAAAAAAAAAAAAAAAAAAAAAAAACATAATCACAGTTTGTAGACGCGAAAGATTCGAACTCACAATCGCTGATTTTAAGCTCATGATGATCTTTATCATTAGCACCGTCCAATCAAATCCATGATCTGTTCTTAACCTGTATCTGAGCGCACAGTTCGGAGTACTGTGCGCCTGGTTCGGTACTTGAACAGCCGCAATTAGGTTCCACTCCATATCCTTGACTCCTGAGCGCGCGCGCTTGACTGCTGAACACGGCCTTGGTTGTAGGAAGCGTTTGTTTGTAAACATGCCCTTTCCTTAATCATAAATCGCTGAACTTCACTCCATATGCTTCGATCTTCTTCCAATCTTTGCCAATTCGATTGCCATTCGTGAACAGATAGTTTAAGCCAGATGGTCATGGATTGTTGTCATCTGTATCAGTGAAATTTATATTGGAGAAAATTATTAAAATCTTAAGTAATTAAGCAATAATTTAAACCGAATTTCATGTTATGCAATGTAATAAAATGGTCAAAATTTTCTGGTATGAATTGATTTTCTCAAACGGAAAGGACTTTTCGAACAACCCAATATTTTCATGCCTAATGAACATTTTATATGAATATTTTTGGTTTATGACATTCAATTTAAAACAACAGCAGCGTATTTTTTCATTTTGAATTTCAACCTTTTTGACAAAATGCAAAATAATTGTATCTAGTCTGACAAAAGTTATGTATAAATTTAATAACTTAAAACTAATTCTAATTAGCCTCATGAAAGTCAATATTTTTACTTTGTAATATAATAAACAGGCTAGATGTGCCAGTAATAGACATCCTTGAAGAATTTTTCTTTAATCAATAGTTATTATATTGCAGTTTTTTCAATGTTATATTTATTTATCAAAAATATTTAATCATTTTTATAGTCTCATTTCCAATATGAATCAAAATTTAATTCTAAGAATTAGCAGAAATATATTTAAACACACAAAAGTTCACTAATGAACACCACCATAAGAAGCATTCAATAACATTTTTATGACTGTATTTACTATTAAAATTTAATGAAAATATGCTAATGAAACAAAATAGTTTTTTTTTTCAAATAAACTTAACAATTAGGATATTGATAATTAATTAAATCTTTACAAGAATTGTTCCCTTTTTATAGTTAATTATTGTGGTTATCCCAAGATCAATATTTTAAACTAGATATTCAGAGGTCGATCCAAGCAAAATTTGAGACTTATTTTGGGCCCATTAAAAAATCTGTTTAATAATACATGCCCCTCTACAAAATTCTTTAACACAAACCAAGCCCCTTCATAAAATTTCATTCAATTTAAACTTACTGTTCATTGATTATTATTTTGATTTTTAAAATGTGTGAAGGACATTTTATTCAAAATAGATAGCAAGAATTTTTATAATTTGCAATAAAGTAATAAATTGATTTGTAATTATTTCATTTATTTTAAATTTTCTGCAATATTTAGAAAATTAAACATTTTAACCCAAGAATCTCCAAAAGTTAATGTTAAAAATTTGCAATCTCCGTTTTTGGATATCCCAATACTTATTAATATTTGTTGATAAATTATTGAAAATAGAATATTGTTAAACTCTGAAAATAGATCAAACCACTTATGTTAGTAAAAAAGAATGAAAAATGCACCAGGTCTTTTTCTCAAGACTTCAGCCATAACTTCATCATTTCTTTATTAATCCACCTATTATTCGCCATAACTATGATTCCGGAAGGAAATGATCCCTTGGGTAGTGTTTTTCTTTTAAAAATTATTAAGGAATTTAATTTTGTGCCATCTGCACAGCAGGCCAATACAACTGTAAAGCAGTTCCGTTCATTCCCAGAAGTCTAAATGAATATTGTCTTGAAAAAACTCGGTGTAACAGTTCTTTGAATAATACCTTGTATGGATCATCAGCCATTAAATTATCAATGTCTGATGCTATAATGAAAAGATGATAAACCACCACTCAAAACGCAGAAAAACTAAGTTATTCATAAAGAGAATCTATTTTAATACAAACTGAAGTCTCCCTACGCAAAATATTTTAAGAAGAACTGCAAAAATCTGAGCACAAGCCAGACCCGTCTGGTCTCCACGAATCTTACCTACCGACTGACTGGATATATATTATTTTAGGCAAATTTCCTAAGAAAAAGATTAATTGTATGAAATCAAATATGTAATAAAGCATTACTGGTATTTACGGTCCTACTGGGCAGCATATCAAAACCAAAAGCCATAGATACTTCATCCGTATTTATGATACTTTCAAGCATGAAGTTAGGTTATTTGATTTTCTCCGCGTAATTTTTAGACATTGAAATTTTTTCTTCCAAATCCTTTTGGAAGACATTAGGCTATAGTTGAACTCGAACAAACAGTCCACTCCTCCTCATAAGTCTTTTGCATCATGATGCATTTACCTTAAATTCTACTAAATCCAGTTCAGCTGTAGAAGTTTTGCCTTTCATTCTAATGATCATGGTAAAAATTGGCTTGCCTTCCGATCTCTTGGAATGAATCCATTTCTGAAGTTTTTGTTCTAATTCAGGCCATTGTGCTCCTTTTCCTCTGCTCTTTTACAATTTCTCTAAGATTTGTTTATCTTTTTGCCATTGCCTAATATTTTTCTCATCAATGCCTAATTATCGGCCAACAGCTCTATTTCCCGAAATCTCAACTTTCTGCTCTGCTTGTAGTTTATATCCAGCCATTTAACTAGCACGTCTTTTAAGCATTGTACATGTAAAGATGCAAAAAAAAAAAAAAAAAAAAAACACACACATGCTATTAGATTTTTTTTTTTTTTTTTTTAACTAAACAGAATCTGAAATGAGGTGAATGGTGAGTGAGTGTAAATTGTTCAACTTTTGTTCTGACCATCTGATCTGTCTGATTGGTCACATAAACCTGTTGGGTAAAGGTTATGTTATTTTGATGTGGAGGTTAGGTAGCTATTATAGCTCTGTTAGTGCAATACTAGGTGATAGTTGTAACAATTCTTCCAAACTCAGAAAAAAAAATAAAAAATAGTATTTTAACAGTAAAAGGAAACATTACAAACACGGGACATTTTTTAAGATTTTGTGGCATAGGAAAAAAAAATTCACAAATTTTGATACTTTTTTAAATTTTTCAGGGTTTAAAAATTGTAGAAAAATCACAATTCCTGTTTTTCCAAAGAAAAAAAAAATCTTTGCATAACCTGCACTGTGTATATCTCAGAGTCACTGTCAGGACTGTCTTTGTCAATAAATTAGTTATGCTTTTCAAGAAATATCCAGAAGTTGCAGCTTTTTTGCAATTTCGCCTGGAATAACTGGCAATTTTACTCCCATTTTTTCGACATTGGCCTTAATTTATCAAATCCAATATTAAAAACTTTTTTCCAAACTTCAAGTTTCTTTTTCCAAAACATTTTGATTTATCCAGACCTTTTCTTTTTTCGTTTACAGTCATGGTGATTTCCGGCTGTAAAACTTCCTTTGGCATTGTTTTTTTCTTAAATACCATGAGCTTCAATTTTGAGCCATTGGCACAGCAGGCAAGAACCACTGTTATGTTAGTATTGTCAAGACCAGTTATAATAAGAGAAACTGTTGACAAGATTCTAAAATCAACTGTTTTATTGAGTGGACAAGCAAAAGCCATGTCTACTTAATTTGATGAAGCTTGTATTTTTCTTTCACATGTAAATTGGAAAAAAAAAAAAAAAATCAAAGTTTTTTAAATTTTTTTTTCCAATCTTGGTGAAAATTGCTGTCCCTTTTGTGGTTTTAGAACATACACAAAGTTTTTTACATTTCAAGAAACGATAGCACTAATTATTATTTCTGGAAAAATCTGAAATCTCCATTTCTTTGGCCATAACAATCTATAATTTTGATCGTAAATACAGGTCTCGCATCATCTTGTTCGGTTTTTATCCACTGGAATTAATTGTCTTCTAAAATCATCATCCAATATGGTTTTCTAATTTTTTTGCTTCTTACCATCGATCAACGCTTGAAAAAAATTCTCTTTAACCATGGTCAAACACTATTTTCATCAACTTGAAGCAGTCTAGCAGCTTTTGGATTCCCTAAATTTTTAATTTTCTCAATTACTTTGGGTTTGAATCCGCAGTGTGGATATATTTTATCAGATATTTTTCAAAACATATGCAACCACCACCAGTAGAAGAATGTTGATAGTTCACTACTAACAATGCATGCTAAATATACTAGTGACTAAACAAAATGCTGAAGAAAACAGTGTTCTATGTAGCAGTCACCATAAAGGCAAGAGAAAAACTATTTGCATCAGAAGGAACCATTGCCCTGAGTGAATGAATAAAGTTTCGTTCCAGAATGACATACAACTGTATGTCTTAAAAGTAAACTTAAACATAACAGAAATTCATTACGAAGGCAATTTTCCAGGAATGGGAGTGTGAAATACTGAAGAGTTGAGTCTTTTTTTTTTAACTTCAAGACCAATTTTATTCATAACTAGATGACATCGTTAGAAGGTAAACAAGATGAACTTACATAATTTACAATACTTCAAGACAGTAGGAATAGGTACTTTCAATGAAATATACTGACATTGTTTCGTTGAGCAAAAACATAACTATTATAAAATGTTAAAAGCATTCATTCAAATTAAAAACCACATAATCTAAAAATCATTGAACGCCAATAACTTCCATATGTTCAAGCTACTAGACATTGCTTCCCACAGAAGGAGAGGCAAAACAAATGAAGGTGAACTATCCAGGGGATCGCAACATATAAACACTACAACTAGATCGACACGTGTAGAGGTTATCCTCAAGGGAGCTAAAAAAGCTGCCGATAACGCTTTTGATATGCAAATATGAAAACATCTTGATTAAATTTGACTAGAAAAGTCTCTATGCTGCCATCTGGTGGAGAAAAGATCGTTAATCGATTAAGTTATTAGTATTGTGGGACATTGCGTGGAGAGTTCTACATGCAAGGCAAACGGTAAAATCATCAAAGTTTACCCAAAGTAAAATTTTAAAATAATTTCATAGTAAACACATTGATATTCTCTCTGATAGCTCTTTCAAAAAACTTCACAATATCTTATTGCTAAAAATTACACTCTAGAGATTTGCTTGTTGAGATCAGGATTTCCATAAAAATTTTAATAAGTTTTTTTAATGTAATTTGATGAGTTTTTAATATAAAAAATCATTCTTTTCAGAATATATGACAGATAATATTGTAAATATTACCCTGTAATCAGAAATAAAAAATAATAAACATTGTACAAAAAAATGAACAGTTTTACTAAATGTTTTACTCTGCACACATGAACCACAATAAAAATGCAATTTTTATAATGTGTTAGCTAAATCTATTGAGCAACTATTGTGGAAGTCTCAAAAACATAGCTTGAAAATTATTGTTGATAGAATAAGTTTTAGAATCCATTGATCGCAAAAAGATGAGGGTTTGTATCAAAAGATAGTAGTAGTACTTGCAATATTGTTGGCAGTGCCAGAGAAATTTCTTGACCACTATGTAAAACTTACACTGTAAATAATTTTGTATCCAAAATTATTTTTTGGCATACTTCTCTTGTTTATTAGGCATGAAAGTTGCCAAATTTTGAAAACAGTCTTTGTCCATATCAACCCACAAAATTTTCAATACTTTCTGCAGTTCCTTGTTACTGGATGGGTGTGTCTCTTGTATTTTATGTTTAATGTGGTTCCAAGCATTTTTTATTGGATTAAAGTCAGGCGAGTTGGCCAATCAAGTACTGCTATATTATTATCGTTTAACCATTTTTGCACAAGTTTTGACTTATGTGCAGGTGCTCCCTCATGCATGGAAAATTGACATCTATGAAGGGACTAAAATTTGACCAAGTTATATTTAAAACTTCTAAATATTTTTAGGGAAGAAAATACAGACCAGCTTCTACCTTTTCAACCGTTAAAAGCACTCTGTACTATAACACTCTGAGTGTTTTACAGTTATCACAATAAACTTTGTGTCATATTGTGAGGAACTTTTAGGTTGTCTCACCATCATCGGGCATCCTCTGATTAGCCTGAAAATATTTTCATCGGAAAACACTACTTCTTCCACTCTTCTGCCCAATTTGAATATTTTTTACAAAAATTTAATGTTTTTTTTTTCATGACATCAGTAAGGTTTTTTTCTTTTTTTTCTTTTGCTGTCCTTCGAGCTGGAAGTTTCAAGTCTTTTTGAAGTCACTGATAAATTCTTTAGTAAATCTGAGCATTTCTTTATTTTATTATTTCTGCTGCTATTATAGTTGTTTTAATAATATCTCATGTTTTAATAAGCTATCAGTCCTGCTTGGTCTTCCTGAACAGATTTTCAATTTTGGTATACTGTCCTATGGTTATTAGCACTCGCTTTTATTAGGGCATAAATTGTTTGCCTTGATGCTGGAAAATCTAAAGCAATACAACTTACAGGAACATTTTGTTCTAATTAAATCAAAGCACAATTTTTTTCAACATCCGTAAGCTTTCTACATCTTATTAAATGCACATGGTACATAGAAACTTCCTCCTGCGTCTTGTATTTAAAATAGAAAAAAATAAAATAAACACTGGCATGAGTTTTGATCAAAATAAAGAGTTTTGATCTAAATAACTTCAATTTCTGTAAAACAACAACAAAAAATAAAATTCTAAACAAGCTTGAATCATAAAATTGTGTACTTTGTTTAGTAGAGAAACACACAATTAACAGCTTGAAAAAATCACATGCAAGTTTCTTTTTTAATTTTGCAGTTTTGCCATTATCTAAAATTATATAACTCAGTTTTTATGGAATGCCCTTTGTGCATTAGATTATTTTGCAATGTCACTATGCTCCTTATACAAACTACAAATGTTAAAATCTACAAAACTAATTGAATTAAAATTAAGATGCAACTTTGAAACAGACTGCATTTCATTGTATTTTTCTCCCCCTGTAACGAAGGTATAAAAATTTGAAATGGGCAATGTTTAAAAATTGAAAAATTTGTAATAGAGATGATTAGTGCTGAACTGTACAGTGATATTTATATTACGTTGCTGACAATAGTTTACATTTCATTCCTTAATTATTATAATATGGCTGCCAACTACTACGCCTATTTAAAGACAAATAAACACATCAAAACAGAAATTTTAGTAGATAATTAACAATATAGTGTTATACATAACATTGAATATATTTGGCATACATTTTACTAAAACTTTTGTGGTTCCAATCATGTTTATGTGATTTCAATAGGCATAGAAGTTGGTAGCTCTGTTATAACAATTATTTGACATGATAAATTCAGACTTCAGGCATGTTACTTTTCTAAGGAAATGTGCGATTCCACTTTTTAGCATTCCCTGGGATCAATGCAAATCTGTATCAAAATTTGTTAATATTTTTATGGTGCAGGGAAATAGTGGATGAAAGTCTCAAATTGAGTTTATTTCTGCTGGGATTGTCATCAAAGGATTGTGAAAGAAACAACAATTTTGACAAAGGATCATGGACTGATAAATGTTGTTAATAAATTGCAAGAAGGTACAAATTTCATCTAAAAGGCATAGACACAGTGGGAATTTTATAAAAGGAGTGTGGAAGTATCGAATTTTATCGAAAAACCATTGGGGGGGGGGGGAGCAGAAATCTTCAAAAGTCTAATGAAAACTTGCAAATTTTATTAAAAGACTGCAGAAAAGAAATGAATTTTGTCAAAAAGATCTCAGGAAAAATGCAAATTTTATCAAAGGATGGCTGAAAAAACAGTAATTTTGTCAAAGAATCGGCAAAAAAAACCCACCAACTTTTATCACAAAATATTAGAACAAATGCAAATTTTGTCGAACAAAGGTGAATTTCTTTAAAAAATCATAGTGAATTTGATATCCCATTGAGGTAGCTTACCTATCTCTTCTTTAAAACCTTGTTTGTTTAATTCCATGTTTTGTATATTTTGCCTTTGTTTGGCACACCATGTCCCTAAAGGGATTTTGTGCCATCAAAGCCTACACAACCAACCAACCATAAAAAAATCATGGAACAAATGTGAATTTCATCAAAGGATAACAGAATAAAAATGTAAATTTTATCCAATAGCCATAAAATGAATGCAAATCTCAAAGTTTTGGGAAAAGCAGCATTTGTCGCGTCAAAATAATTGAATTTTAATTTTTTTTTTTTTTTTTTTTTTTTTTTTTTTTTTTTTTGGCTGAGCTTGTTAGACTAGGCAAGCGGGGCAGCACAGGCAATCACTTTGAGTTTATGGCTGAAATTTCAAAATTAGTTTAAAACTCTTTTCGCATATTCAAATGCAATCAGTTTGTCAAATCATATTCTGGTAAGATATACATACATTTTAACATCTGAATTTAAAATATTCAATTAGGAAACACTAGACAGACTTTAATACAATTATAAAAAATATATACACAAACAATTAAAATGAGAACAAACGTTTCGCTATGCATCGCAAAGCCTCATCAGTATTCATATCAACTCACAACAATGTGCATATACCGGACTCAGTCAGAGTTGAAGTAGAAGTTAATGATTTAAGAAAACAAAATATTCATTCGGAACAGGACTTGATTCGTTCAAGGTTAAGTGATGTAATTTAGTAAACCACGCCTCCATAAAAATTCTTTAGTGATAGTCAATGCAGTTACTTTTCAAAATAGAACAATCAGTGAAAGATGGAGTGTGATCTTTGTCAAGTGCATGTTGCACTAATCTGGAATTCAATCTACCTTTTTTAAAAGCACTGATATGTTCTTTAAGCCATATTTCCAGGGATCTGCCGGTTTCACCTATGTAAACACTATTGCAATCATTACATGGAATCTTGTATACAACGCCGCACAATCTTTCTTTTTCATATTTAAACTTGTGACTGTTCACGAAATAACTTAATTTGTTTAGTGGTTTAAAGAAATCCCAATGTTAAATGATTTCAAAACTGATGAAATTTTCTCCGAAACATTAGTATAATATGGTAAGCAAACAAAAAATTTTGGTTTAATCTGTTGAAAGGGGGCGGGAGTTGAATTAATCAAATCTAAAGTATTCTTGAAAACTTTTCTAATGAGATTTTTAGGAAAACCGTTATTCTTTAAATCTTCATAAATTTTATTTCTTTCAATTTCGAAAGCTTCAATGCTATTGCAATATTTTATCGCTCTATAAGCTAAACTTTTAATAATAGAAATCTTATGACTGAGTGGGCAAACTGATTTAAAATTGGTGTACTGACCTGTTGAAGTCGGTTTTCTATAGACAGAAGTAGAAATTAACTGTGAATTATCATTATCTGTTCTTTGAATGAGGATGTCCAGAAACGGTAACACTCCATTAGACTCGCGTTCGATGGTAAACTTTAAAGGTTCAGCAGTCAAATTCGCAGTAGAGAGGATGTCGTTTAAATCGCATTCTTTCGCTATTATGTAAACATCGTCCAGGTATCTACGCCAGAAAATTAAACGTTGACTGAGTGCATTGATAATATTTACTTCCATTGATTGCAACACTATTTCAGCAACTACCACAGAAAGAGGTGACTCCGAAAACTCTGTCTAATCGAGAAACTGAAATATTGAGTAAGGGCTTGAATTTCTCGTTTGGTGCTAATTTAAATATTCCTGATTTATTAGCTTCTACAGAAAATGTAATCACAAGAATTGATTCCTCGCTTCAGAATAAAGTGCGTTCTGATATTTCTAAATGTATATTAAGCTCGAGTTGTTCTGCACCTCAGACCATGGGTCATCACTTAAATATTTTGAAAAATCTGGGTTCGGATGGCTCTTTAGTTATTACTAAAGCAGATAAAGGTAGAACTACAGTAATTATGGATAAGGATATGTATGACTCAAAGGCTAAAGAACTTCTTAATGATCGGATACCTATGCTATTTTAAAGAAGGATAAAACACAATCCATTCAACGTAATATGACTGTTATCATCTCGAAATATGAAAAGCTTAAAAAAAATCCCGACAGATGTTGCTCAGAAATTGAAATGCTCTACCGGTTTAGTTTCAAGATTTTACGGTTTGCCAAAACTCCATAAACCAAATATTCCATTGCGCCCTATCATTGATTTTTCAAAATCCCCCCTCTATCATCTTTCGAGTTACTTAGCTAAATTATTAAAACCTCTCGCGCTCCATTCAGTTTATAGTTTGAATTCAACCTTCGTGTTCTTGGAAGATTTGAGAAATCTTGAATTCCCAAATGACTGTGTTATGGCGTCGTTAGATGTCGTGGCTTTATTTACATCTATACCTATTGAATTAATTTGTGATACCGTTCAGAAAATTTGGCCTGAGTCTGTTCAGGGTACAGAATTAAATGCTGTTGATATTGCTGATTTATTGAAATTTTGTTTAACTTCAACTTGTTTTGTTTTTAATGATTCCTTTTATATGCAGGTGTCGGGTACCGCTATGGGCTCACCTCTTTCTGTGGTAGTTGCTGAAATAGTGTTGCAATCAATGGAAGTAAATATTATCAATGCACTCGGTCAACGTTTAATTTTCTGGCGTAGATACCTGGACGATGTTTACATAATAGCAAAAGAATGCGATTTAAACGACATCCTCTCTACAGCGAATTTGATTGCTGAACCTTTAAAGTTTACCATCGAACGTGAGTCTAATGGAGTGTTACCGTTTCTGGACATCCTCATTCAAAGAACAGATAATGATAATTCACAGTTAATTTCTACTTCTGTCTATAGAAAACCGACTTCAACAGGTCAGTACACCAATTTTAAATCAGTTTGCCCACTCAGTCATAAGATTTCTATTATTAAAAGTTTAGCTTATAGAGCGATAAAATATTGCAATAGCATTGAAGCTTTCGAAATTGAAAGAAATAAAATTTATGAAGATTTAAAGAATAACGGTTTTCCTAAAAATCTCATTAGAAAAGTTTTCAAGAATACTTTAGATTTGATTAATTCAACTCCCGCCCCCTTTCAACAGATTAAACCAAAATTTTTTGTTTGCTTACCATATTATACTAATGTTTCGGAGAAAATTTCATCAGTTTTGAAATCATTTAACATTGGGATTTCTTATAAACCACTAAACAAATTAAGTTATTTCGTGAACAGTCACAAGTTTAAATATGAAAAAGAAAGATTGTGCGGCGTTGTATACAAGATTCCATGTAATGATTGCAATAGTGTTTACATAGGTGAAACCGGCAGATCCCTGGAAATACGGCTTAAAGAACATATCAGTGCTTTTAAAAAAGGTAGATTGAATTCCAGATTAGTGCAACATGCACTTGACAAAGATCACACTCCATCTTTCACTGATTGTTCTATTTTGAAAAGTAACTGCATTGACTATCACTACAGAATTTTTATGGAGGTGTGGTTTACTAAATTACATCACTTAAACTTGAACGAATCAAGTCCTGTTCCGAATGAATATTTTGTTTTCTTAAATCATTAACTTCTACTTCAACTTTGACTGAGTCCGGTATGTGCACATTGTTTTTGTTGTGAGTTGATATGAATACTGATGAGGCTTTGCGATGCATAGCGAAACGTTTGTTCTCATTTTAATTGTTTGTGTATATATTTTTTATAATTGTATTAAAGTCTGTCTAGTGTTTCCTAATTGCATATTCTGGTAGAAAACACACGAAAACCTGATTTTAGTAGTTGACTTGTAAGTTTAATGTTATGTTTTCCTACACCCAAAATAATGAAAACATGGAGGATTAGAAGCAAGAAAACAAATGGTAAATTTTTGAAGTTACCTGCTAAAATCAGGTTTTCTGGTGTTTTCCAACAAAATATGACTTGGTAGACTGATTGCTTTTAAATTTGTAAATCAAGTTTTAAACTAATTCTGGAATTTTAGCCATGAACGCAATGAGGTAATTGTGTATGCTGCCACCTCCCAGTCTATGTAGGAAGGCTATATAAATTCTAAAATTTATCCTCTGAAAATATTGGGCTTTCCAAATTGGCTATACCTGAGCATATTTAAAAAAATTTCATTCATGTAAGGTGGTAAAGTGAAAGATATATTACCCTAAAAATTTTTTTAAATCTTAATTTTTTGAATCATTCTTTCTACACGGACTCTGGCTTTCGTGATTTTTATGTTTAAGCACACCCAATCTCCTGGAAATTGAGCATTGTTCTTGAGAAATGGGGTCTTATCACTTCAATGTATGTATATGTGTAAACTTCATCTACATGGAACCCTTTGTCAACCATCACAGGATCTTTATGAGGCTCAAGAAATTTGACTATTTGGCTCTGTTCAAATATCATTTTATCTAATGAATGTCCCTCAAACAGTCGACTGATGAATGTTTTAGTCCCATTTGGGGACTATATCAATCGTGACTTTTATAGTGTGATTGCTTTTATATAAAAAAATATGCTATAACTCAACATCTTGCAGAATTTCTTGGTGATTTTTATTTTAGTGCAATCCAAAACTACTCTTGTGTTTGGAAAATGCCGAAAGCACCTACTCATTCTTTCAAAGATGTTCTCTTTAGGCAGCCACTGCATTACCTTTTACATAGACTGCAAGATGTTTTATTTTATCTTTAAAATATATTTTTGTAAGTCATACTATTGCACTCAAACAACACTGATAAAGAAAAAAATGATAAATTTGTTTTTAATCTCGCCAGTTTTAAAATTACTTGATCTGTTAGTGGTGGCATCTTTATATTTTACTATATAATTCTTCTAATTACTCAATGTATTTCAATTTTCAGTAAAATGCAGCTAAGTCAAAGATTTTAATTCAGTGGTTGTCATTCTGTTAATAAAAGTACGACACACAAGTAAGTTGCCACTAATTACTTGTGTTCCTTTGTCAATTTTTATAGTTTTGCTGAGATCGACAAGTGCTTCAGCTTCTAAATCAAAATCATTGTCTTCTATCTCATCAAAATGTCCTTTTATAAAAAAAATGCAGGAAATGAAATATCAATATATTCATCGATGTCAGAAATTGCATCAAGGCTAGGACATGATGGATGTAAATCAATGCTACCTCGAGCGACATTATTGAAATGGTCTGGCCATCCATCATTCGAATTTAATGATCTGTTAGCAGAGCTAGTTGGCATCAGATGTTAGTTTTCTTTTTCTTCTTTAGATCTGAAAGTAATTTTTAATGTATTTTATTATGTTCTAAATAAATTTTAGTGACATAGAAATTAAGGAATAACTTACATTTCAGCCTAGATGACAAACAGATAGGTATAAATTTTAAAATTAAATTAGACAAGTTGAACATCTCTGTCAAATTTGAGAACTTCCAAAATTATCAATAGTTTATGAAACATTTCAGGTTTTCTCATTGTCATATAAATAATAATACGTGTATATGTAACATAGATTTTTTAATGATATAATTCTTGATACCATCAACTGTTTTCAATCCACTACTGCATCTAGATCTCTCCCAGATTTTTCCAATGTTTCCTGTATAGTGCTTTTGTCATCTAATAGACACCGGCAACTTTTCTGATTTCGTCACTCCACCATACTTAGGGTCGTATGCTTGGTCGTTTTACATCTCTGGGATACCATTGTAGGATATTTGTGTGATCGAGCAACTACTAGTCATCTCGTTAAGGGTGGAGACTGACATAGGGTTGTCTTGTGACTGTATGGGCCCTGGTTAGCACTGGTGCACGAATGTGCATCCCCTTGTTGGGCTCGGTAGTGGGTAGTGCGGCCGGAGTCTGAATTTTATTTTTTCTACTATGGATGGAAATACTTCACTTCCTCAGTCTCTCTCTTCTAGAGAGCAACAAATGTCACAGCATCCTGATTTCACTAGATATTTCATAATTAAACGCACTGATAGCCACTCTGATAGTTCCTTTGGAAAAACTTCACCATTTCTCATTGCAAAAACATACCAGTCTGTCTTAGGGGATGGCCACACTCTCAAAAAATTACAATCTGGAGATTTACTAGTAGAAGTATCTACATCTAAACAATCGCAGCTTCTCACTAATTGCCCTACAATAGGCACATTTTCCATTTCTGTACAAACACATAAATCACTAAATACAAGCCGAGGTGTTATCTCTGAACCAGACCTATTATTTTCTACAAAAGATGAACTCTTAGAAAATTTAAAAGATCAAAATGTCCTTGATGCATGTCATATCACTATCCGTCGGAATGGACAAGTCCTTCCTACAAAGCATGTCATTCTCACTTTCAATAGCCCTACTTTACCAACTAGAATCAAAGCAGCTTACCTGAATTGTCCTGTCAGACCTTACATTCCTAACCCTCTCCATTGCTTTAAATGCCAACGTTACAGGCATACTAAAGGTACATGTCGTGGATCTCTTACCTGCGCACGTTGTGCAGAAGTGGGCCATGATAATAAAGATTGTGAAAAAAACAAACGTTGTGCAAACTGTAAGGGAGATCATACTGCATATTCCCGTACTTGTCCTAATTGGAACAGAGAAAAAGAAATTATCACAGTTAAAATTACTCAAAATTTGTCTTATCCTGAAGCTCGCAAACTTGTAGAAACCAGAACCCTATCTGTCGGAATTTCTTACTCCAGCTTACTTAAAAACCAATCAAAATCTGTAAGACATATAAGCACCCAAACGGATTCCTCATATCCACCTAATAGATCTACTAAATCACAATCAACCAGCACACCAATTAAAGAATCTCGTGATGTCTGTCTCCCTACTAAAATGTCTGGAACCCCTAAATTAGAATGCTGGCTACCATCCAAAGAACCGGTTAAAATAATTGACCTAGAAAAAAGATAACAGAAATTAAATGCTCATCCAAAAAATCATCTGATCCCCAAACTAATACCAAAGCTGGAACCAGTACAAAAATACCGTGTAAGTCCAACACTCTCCGAAAACAGAATTTGAAAGAAACATCACAGGCACTAAGTGGAAAAAAGAAAACAACCATAACTCCAACCTCTTCACTGTGGAAGACTGTGGTGAGAGGAAAGAAAAATTCTACTATTAACCCATTTCTTAAAAACGTAAAAGATCCAAAGGAATTGCAACAGTACATGGAAGAGGCCATGGAGTCCAAGTCATATAGCAATGACTCGGACGCCAATAATACTATATTGCAGGAATTCGATCCGACTTGAATGCACACTATTTTATTCTTATTCATCCTGCCACTTTACTTACTTATTGTACAGATTTTAACTAAGTATAAATATATTTTTTAATTTTTTTCATTTTACTCTCATTGACTGGTTTTCAACTACATTTGTGTCATCAGATTTTAAACCTGTGTTTTTATAGCACTAGTAGATCATCCTATTCACTGTGTTTTAACAAGTTTTAGATTTTTACAGTATTAATAATCTTTTTGTTTTTAATTATGGTCTTTTAAATTAATTTTTATTTAATTGCATTCTTTTATTTTTTTTTCTCAATCTGACTTTGTCTTGGCGCAGCATGTCCCAAAAGGGACCTTGTGCCATTAAACCCTAATCAATCAATCAGTCAAGAATATAATCACATATATTAATCAAATTTTCTGTAGTATGAAGTAGTGCTATTTCAGTTTTGAGTGGATAGTTTTCCACTTCGAGAAGAGGCATCATTTTGACATGGTAAGGCACTCCAACTTTTCAACCAATCACAAAAAGCTCGCAGGAATAAAATATTCTCATCATCCATGGAATAAATAGGTTCTCTAAAACTGTCACAAAACCTTTTTCCTTTATTAGAATGCTTAACATCTACAATTTTCCACCATTTCAAAATAATACCTATAAAATGTTTTGTTCCTGATACATCATGTGCAAAACCAGTCCAATTTTTGCGAGATTCTATTTCTAAAGCAGCTATAGTTTTTTCATCGAATAGTTTTACAGCTGTTGTGACATTTTGTCATTCAAACGATAAAGGACTTTTGTCCTTAGAGCTGGACACAATTTCACATATTCATCATTTTCTAAATTGTACATTTTCTTCAAATGCTGGATACTAGCAATCTTTTGTTCCTGATGATTATCAAAAGAGGGTATGAAAAAAGTCTGATTTGTTGCCTTCTGGTTCATCCAATTATTTCGAATGGATTTGAAAAGGTGCACTGCGTCAAATAAAATAAAAATGTCTTTGTCTTTATGAACAGGATTTGGAAATTTTAATTTTCCTCTACATAACATCACAAACAAATTAACTTTGTTATTGTCTGATATAATAGTCAAAATTTCAAAACCACAAGCTTGTACAAAATTAATTACTTGCAGGGTAAAATTCAGTAGCTGTTCAGCATTCAAATTTTTTATAGGATACATTGCTACATCTTTATTTGAAGAAAATAACGAGCTGATCATAAAAGTCTGTACAGTTGTTGCTTCGTGCTATACTTTATCCTCCACCAAACCAACAACTTTTCCAGCTTTATAGACAAGTCCAGGTTTTATATAAATTTCGTCTAACTGAAGATCGACAATTTTTTCATCTTCCTGAAGTGCTGAGCACTTTTCTGTCAAATATTTCTGAAGAGAGTTGTTTAGGCCTGTAGACATACAATCAATCTTCCGAGAAAATTTCTTCAAATAGGAAGGAGAAGCTAAAGTAAGAACCTTACTGTCTAAAAGTCTTTGGTATGCAGATGGGTTGCAATAAAAAAGGTAGCAACACCATGTTAATAATTCCGGACTATAACTTGGTTTCTTCATTAACAGAAGAGAACATTGTTCATGAAGAAATTTTACTTTATCTTCAAAAGCACAATTTTCATTGGCAATTAATTTAAGTTTCACACAAATGTCATTTAATTTATCTACAACAGTTAGATCCGATAATTGGTATCCATTTAAATGACTAAGCAGACTAACAAATTTTGTCCACTTGTCACACAACAATTCATCACTAAGCACAAATTTAAATTTAGTAGGGGATAAAGTAATATCATTAAAATGTAAATTGATAGATAGATTGTTAAAATTTTTTAGACTGATAACAATTTGTGGGACATCATTTATTTTGAATAATAAAATATGATCATTCTTTTCCATTATAATTCACTCACCATCAACTTTTCCTTTGACAAATTAGCTTTGAAGTTCTCAAAATCAACTATACGATCAGCTTCACACCATGCTAAGAAACGTTTTTCCTCACGCTCCTTTATTTCTTTTTGTCTTTCTTCAGGTGTCTTCCTTTTCACAGGTACTTTTTTAGACAGATAAGATGGTTGTTTTGGGAACAGGCATATGATATGCATCATCTGTTAATTTTGGGTATTTTCTTTTAACAATCAATTCGGATCCATCAGGCCTAATACGTTTATCTTCATAAATAATGAATTCAGACGGAAAATGTTTTGTGCATACAAAAAAATATTTTCCCTGCGTAAAGTCACTCTGATTAATGCTTTTAATCCATTTTTTACGCAAATCATC
Source organism: Maratus speculifer (assembly GCA_964019185.1). Classification (NCBI taxonomy): domain Eukaryota; kingdom Metazoa; phylum Arthropoda; class Arachnida; order Araneae; family Salticidae; genus Maratus; species Maratus speculifer. The sequence goes on from OZ025301.1 coordinate 254,296,382, forward strand.
ATCTTCGGGAAATTTAAAAGTTGAAACTTTTTCTGTTGTTCTATCATAATTGGAACGACAACAAGGTACTGAACACTTTCTAGTCATTCCAATAAATAAAATAGAATCAATTAGTTTTCTCAGGTAATTTCATATATTTTTAAAAACATCAACATAAAACTAAAATCCAAATTATAAGTTAAAAAAAGCACTTTCAGCATCCAAATTATATCGCACTGAAAGCATGCGGCGAATGTTTTCACTTTCAGCATCCAAATTATATCGCACTGAAAGCATGCGGCGAATGTTTTCAAATTGCCAGCCACCTCTTTAGACATCATGTCACATGATATTGCTCAATGATTCGGCCCTCTCTCTAGTGTTGCCCTGCAAGTATGTGAATTTTGTCGAAAGATCGCTGAAAATATGTCCTTTTTCTCAAAAAAGGATGTGAAAATTTGCGAATTTCGCTAAAAGATCACTGATAAATGCTAATTTCATTGAAAAGATTTGGGAAAAAGTGCGATTATCGTCATATGATCGCGAAAAAAACAAATTTTGTCAAAACGCTGCAAAAAACTGTAAATTTTGTCAGAAGTCCGTGAGGCCATGAAAGTTAAGCTTTTTCTTTGCTGAGCCTGTAGCATGTTTGTATTTTGACTTGCATAAATATATTTTCAATTTTGAATTTCTGAAGTTCTATCAAACATAGAAAATATGAGCACTCATTTTATTGACTAATTTATGATGTTTAATTTGATATGCAAATTGACTATGCATAGTTAAAGAAAGGAATATGTAATTGCTGACAATTTATTTAAACTTTTTTAATATCCATTTAAAAAAAAATCGTATGCTTGTTGTAGTATTACAAGCTTAAAATTCTGTTTTTTTTTAAAGAGTGGGATCAGGAGTTATGAAATAAAAGCTAAAAATTTCAATTAAAATACCTATTTAATTCTATCTATTTTGTTATTTATTTATAATTTGTATAGTAATTTTCACTTCATAACTTCTGATTCCATTGAGATCCCATTCTAAAAATTTCAGAATTTGAAGCTTGTAATATTACAACAAACATAATTTTTTCAAAATTTAAAAAAAGAAAAATTAAAAAAAAAAAAAAATTAAATACTTTTATAAAGCCAAATACTCTTATTAATCGATTTTTGGGCCAAATACTGAATATTTGTTGCAATTTTTCCACACCTGATAAATGAAACATGCACTTTTTACAAACCCAATCGATAAAATTTGGGCTTTTTCAGAGCTTGATCAATGAAATTTGTGCTTTTTCCATGTGTGATTGACAAAATATGTATGTCTGCATCTGACCAACCAAATTTTCTATTTTTCAGAGCCTGATCAATGAAACTAGCGACTTTTTGTCCTGTTAACGAAATTTGCATTTCTCTATGCCTGATCAACTAAATTCGTAATAAACTCTCGACTGTTCTGTAACCAATCAACAAAAATTCAATTTTTTCACGCATCGACAAAATTCACAATTTTTTCGCAGTTCAGTCAACAAAACTAGCAATTCTTCAATGTCCAATCAACTATATTTTTTATTTAGTGCACGATAAACAAAATTCACATTTTTTTTACACACTTGAATGATGACATTTTCTATTTTTATGAAGCAGATCGATGAAAGTCATGATTTTTTGTAATAGTTCTGTACCCAAGCAACAAAATTTGCAATTTTGGAATGCCTAATCAATAAAAAGCGATTTTTCAGTGTCCGATTAACAAAATGAAATTTTTTTTTTCTCTGTGCCCGTTCAAAAAAAATGCACGATGTTTTTTTTGTGTTCAATCGATAAAATTCTAGAATTATCTATGCCTGATCGATGATATTTTTGATTTTTTGTATCCAATCAACAAAGTTCATGTATTATTTGCACAATAATCAGACAAAACATGCGATTTTTCCCGCATATGATGAAAATTATATCATAAATTTTTTCACGTATATTCAACAGTCTAATGATTTTGTCCTGCCAGAGCAAACAAAAATGCAATTTTTCACGTCTGATCTACAAAACTTAAAATAATTTTGTCATAGACGCTCCTGTAGAGTTTCTTTTCTGGTTTATTCATAACTTTTCTCCTCTTAGCCTCTCGCACTATTTTAGACAGGTTTTCAATGGAAACCATCGCATCATGGTCCATAGAACATACTATACTTTTTATGGATTCAAAGTTTGTAAGCTGAGAATTCTTGTAATTTAATGTGAAGCCCCTAACCTTGCAACAAGTCTTTCCCTTTTCAGTATTGTAAACATAGTTCTTTGCACTGCCTAAAAAACAAAATTTATACATAAAAGTGCGACAAACACTTTTTTCATTATATATTTTACTCGGAAAAAAAAAAGAATTAATTAAAAGATTTACCTGAAAGTCGTGATTATGTCGTCATCTAGTTCATCTGTAAAATCCCCTAAAAAAATTACAGTAGGGGGGTCATTAGCTCCAGTGGTTGCATATATTATTGAGTCTGTATCGTGATATAATAAATTTTTTTCATATTTATACATTTCGGAATATAGTTTTAGACGGGCCTAGGCAGTTGTGAATGCAGCCAGGAATACATTTCTACTGGTGTCTTGTCGAACAAAATCTTTTGCTGCCTCCTAATGTATGGCTGCTACTTCTGGAGTTGGTAGATATACTCTTTATCTAATTATAAAAAAAGAGAATTAATAATAAGAAAAAACATATATAAGTATAAAAAAAACATACATATTCTATTCTTAAAATGTGGAATCTAGAATTATTTTCTTAAATTTTTCCAAAGAGTGGTAATCAGTCATATTTCTTTATTATTATAACTTACTTTTGTAATCTGGTATCCTTTTTTTACTGCTAATTTAACTTCCTCTGTTACCCAAGTGCAAATAATGGCACGTTCTTCAGCAGTGTGCTGGCATGGTGTTTTATGCAAACTTTCTACACAAGATTTGCATAGTGGAAACATCAATTCACCATTGCATTTATATGGCAAAACAGGTAAAAATAGATTGGCAGGCATAAAGACTACCTTTAATAATGCCAAAATAATCTTCTAAGTCAGAAAAATTCTCAGTTTTGATCTTGGGGTAGCCAACGGGGTATCTGCAGTATTTATTTACCTAAAAAAGAAAAAAAAATTAATCAGCGAAAAATTAATCATCGAACAAATTAATCATTGAACAAATTTATCAGCTTTGTGAATATTTTCAAAATCTGTGAGGGGGGGGGGGGAAGAAAACTTATCCATGGGTATAATGACGTGAAATCTACATATTTTGCAGGTCCTTCATGGTATAATTTGATAGCATTTATCCTACCACCAAAAAGAGCATCCCGAGGATTTAATCGATCTTGTAATTCATGGGTGAATAAGAAGGATTATAATTGTTGGCTCTCTTTTTTTTTTCTTTCACAAATTCATATTCCCATTTTTCGTTCATGCGGTACCCTTGTGAACGAAGTTTTTTCATCGTTTCTTCAGTTTTCTTCATTAATGTTGAAATACTAACTTCTTTTAACTGATTAATAGCATATCCGTCACAGCACATAGAGCATCCATGAAAGAAACATCCCTGTTGAAAGAATAATTATTTTTATCGTACGTATGTATGATGGTACAAATATAAAGAAAACCGAGAAAAAGAAAATTAGCTTATGTGAAATTGCTAAACAGTATTGGTTGCCTCATAAAAACCATCTACAGAAATATCTGATATTTTCTTCTCCCCAAACCCATTTGAAGCATGGTGGATTGAGATTCCTTCTGTAAAAGCAACAAAATCCAAACATCTGATTGAATCGACTTTGTGGTTTGTGGCATTATAATATCTGATGGGCACCATGGCAATAATCTCATCTTGGATGTGCTTTGATCTGTAAACGGCCATACATGCTGATGCAATAGTAACATAGCTGGAAGAAAAAAAATCATAGAATTATGAAGTGTATATATATTTAATTGTTAAATTTATTTCATTAAAAGACATATAATCTGTTTATATATCAACATAAATATATGCTGACACTCACCATGCTGAAGTCTGTTGTATTAAGCTTTCTTTAAATTTCGCATCAATCGAAGGAAAAATATCCTGCATATTTGTGGACCTGTTAGAATGAGATTTTCAGGCAAGAACTCAAAACTCAGATTTTTTTTTTTGCTGCCAACATTCATTGAAAGATATACAGGTTTCCTTCTTTAATTTTATGTTTTACACACATGTCCTTTTCTATGATTAGAAATTATTCAGCAAAGTTGTATGATTTTCTTAAAACGCATACCACACCGAAGGACAGAGCAAAACACCATTTTTTGTTGAATTTGTTCAACAGCTTTATTTCATAAATGATAAACTTTTACAGTTTTCATATTGCTATTTCTATACAGAACAATTAAACTAATTTTTACAAATATTCAATTGTAAGTCAAAAGAACAGCAGCAGAAGGAAAGTGCTGCATAAAAAATGACTGTCAAGAAAGTGGTTTATACTAAGATTTTAAAAATTTCAACGATGTAGACTTTATTTGTTAACAACTAACACGATACCGAATGTATTCAATTTTGTTTTACTATTAACGAGCTCAGATGAAGAATTATAATTGCATGCATAAAGATCTAGTTCAGCACGTGTATAGAGGTAACGCGTTTCGTGTTCAGTGGGGGAGGAACGTTTCTAACGACGTTCCGAAACAAGAAACTAAAGTGTGTGATCGTATTTTAGTAGCACATTGCATTGATTTGGCCGCAAACGACCACAAGACATGAAATATAGATCAACAACTTTTTGAATCATTTGCAGGAAAATATAATTGAAAAATAAAAATAGAGCTTACCTGCATAAACTTGAATGAGAAAGTGAGCAGATACACACAGAAGAATAAGTTCAGAACATTTTTTAGTAAAGAACTTTTGTTTATACATTTTTTTATGAAGATAAATGAAGATAAATTCTTGGAGAAATATTATAACTTTTAGTAGATACAGCTCTCTTATTTTTAGAGCCGGGCATGGAAGGCACATTAGACTTTCACAAAAATTTATAAATAATAGAAGAACTCATTTTTAAAATGATTGTAACTTTTCTTCATTTCTCTTGGAGAATAAGGGGGAACATGTTAACATACGGAATACAACGAAGAAGTATTCTTTACTGTATAGCGCATATAATATACCCCGAGGGGAAACTATAGATGAGCCATGTTCCAATAGCTTTAAAAGAAAGGCATTCTTTCAATGTATATTAAACATAAGGTATTGTCTCAAATCGAAAAACACCTTTTTCAGACGCAACTTTCCCTTTTGGAAATCACAAGTTATATTTCTTCATGGACGAACAAATCTCTGTATGTCTTCACGAAGTGATAAAGGTTTTTTCTTGCCTTTTCAAAAAATTCCATCTTACACATTTAAAAAATGCTGAACGTTAACGTAAAAAAAAAACCAAACAAACCATTAGTATTGGGATCCCACACATCATTTTTGCAGGCGTTTATTTCCGTACATCTGCAGTTGTCCGCTCCGCTCTGAGCCGAAACCGCTTCCCTTCAGTTCTGCTCTCTTCTGACAAAACGATAGTGGTCGCTCCGGAAAGAAGGCAGGGGTTGCCATAAAATTAAAAAATACGCCAACTGGCAGGGCAAAAAGGAAGTAGCGCATCCCTACAAATAGGGAAACTGTATTTAAGAATAAACTTTTATATCACCAGAAAGATGCGGAGCCAAAACTGAATAACAGGACGCACCAACTTTACGTAACAGAAGAATAGTACCTGATTGGACAATAGGAGGAGTCATAAAACGGAAGAAGACACCCCATCGAACATTCTAGAAAAGACAGGAAACCTCCACAACCGGAAGGAACAAAATTTCAAACTGATTTCAACATTTGAAATCAACAAAAAGTTAGGTAATAAAAAGGATTTTACAGGGGAGATTAAAAAAGCGAGAATTAAGATAATTTTTAGAATGCGAAATATATAATAAATGACTAAAGATTAAAACCAAAAATAGACGATAAATTAAATTAAATAAAAATATGGCAGTGGTTAAGAATAACCACAACAACGCGTTTGTATTATGATAGTTTTTTAAAGAAAAACTACTAAGGTAAATGAATATAAAACAAAAACATACAGAAATACTCTTTGCCATTTTTCCAATTCTTTTATTGCACCACCGGCAGTATTCAAAGTTGATACCAACTCTTGTCAATATTAGTGTTTTAGTTCGTCGTTTATTTTGAATTTAACACACCTTCATTCAGTTGTTAGTTTTTTCTATTGTTTCAACAATGATTTCTATTTGGGCTTTCGTGGCACATTTTCTAATATGTTTATTGGAGGAGTTAGTGAAAAATTAAGCACAGGGCGAAAGCAAGTGATAAACACAAATGAATGATGAAATAGTATCAGAATTTCAGTTATAGCTACGGTGAAATTTGCTTGTCTGCGATTGGTCAATCAGAATCCAATTCCAACGAAGGTTTAATCTCTCAGCTTCATATCTGGTATGCTTTGCCGCTAACATCATGGTATCACATAAAGGGAGTGTCGGAAACATGCTATTCCAAAATAGAATTTTTTCTGATTTGGAAACTATCCATGTGTTTGTACTAGGGCCAGGGTTCGCCGAAGTGGGCCCAGCCCAAAAAAACCCGCCCAGGTTTTTTCGGGCGAGCCCACTTGAAAAAACCCATTTGTGGGTTTTTTCAAATTTTCTCATGTTTTCACAACTATATCAATATTTAAACTAAAGTATGAGAATGTAAAGATAAATGCCAATTTAAATATATTTCAAAAGAACCAGATTCAAAAGGAATTTCTGAGCATTGATAAAATGAGCAGAAAAAAGAAATTAGCTTGTAAAGAAGGAAGCTTTTCATGCCTCTATTTTAAAATGCATCCAGGTGCTTTAAATCTTAATGTATACTATGAAAGTGTTATACAGAAATTTTCAATATTAAAATGGTGGCAGATTTTAACAAAGAGTGAAAAGGATAAGTTTCCTCATGGATTTTGTCAATTTTTCTTTTCTTTACATTCAACACCAACTATTTCCGCTTCAGCCGAATAATACTTTTCTACATTTGATCTGGTTTGAAGCAAATTACATAATCATTCAGGATTTTACTAAGCAGCAAAGCTAGTAAAGGTGTATTTCCATTTGTGATCTAAATTTACAAATGCCATTGACAGTGGCTTCTAATCTAATTTTACATTTAATACTGCTGCAATATATACATGTATGTATATATATAACAAGTTTAGTTAAAATTTTCAAAAATATTATTATATACCCCTAAAAAAAAAAGATTTTTGAAATGAAGTGAATGAAAAAAAACTATATAAATTTAGTATGTTTAAGTTAAGGCAGAATTACTGTGATTTTCCCCAACCCAAAAAACCAAAGTGACTTTTTTCTGAAAAAACCCAAATGGTTTTTATCGAAGTTTCAACTTAAAATTATGCAAGATAGTATGTTTTTTAATATCAATACACTATTCTTATCCCCCTCCCTCCTCCAAGGGAAAAAAATCTTAATTTTCCCAATGACAATTTTTAAAACACCTTTGATACATACCATTCTATGTTATACAGTTGAAACTAATTATGAAATACCACATGTTCAGAATCCTAATTTAATGATGTAGACTGATTGTTTATTCTATTATTAGTTATAAAAAATACTTATTAATTATGATTCAACACTAGCATTAGTTTTAATACAGTGCTTTAATGATAACTTCATTGTTAAAATCTCCCCGGGGCACCTGAGTGATCTTCCTCTTTTTCTTTTCCTCTTACTCCTCTTGTCTTCTTTTCGTCTTTGTTTCACCCTCATTGTGGTTTCCTTTTCGGAGGTGAGGGCAATTCTGTATGAGCCGATATCATCCTGTATGTCAACTCATGGAGAATTGTAAATCACCCACGTGTTGGTCGTGCGTGGCGACCTGTGTCCCTGGAAAGGGGGATCCTGGCAAGTGAGGGAAACCAACACACTGCTTTGGCCTCTGCTTCAAATAGACGGGAGGTGCATATTGGTCCCGTATGCACCAATCGGTGGTCAGCTGATTTTTGCCACTGGCTTTAGGGATCAAGTGATCGAGCAACTACTAGTCATCTCGTTAAGGGTGGAGGCTGATATAGGGATGTCTTGTGACCGTATGGGCCCTGGTTAGCACTGGTGCACAAATGTGCATCCCCTTGTAGGGCTCGGGAGTGGGTGATGTGGCCGGGATCTGAATTACTTTTTTCTAATATGGATGGAAGTACTTCTATTCATTCTAATCCTCTCCCTTGTGGAGAGCAACAAATTGTACAGACTTCCTCAATTACTCGTTTTTTTTTTGTCATTAAACATACCGATAGTTTCTCTAATAACTCCTTTAAAAATACTTCACCATTTCTAATTGCAAAAACATTCCAGTCTGTCTTAGGGGATGGTCATTCTATTAAAAAATTACAATCTGGAGATTTACTAATTAAGGTTTCCGCAGCTAAACAATCTCAACTTCTCTCCAATTGCTCTACAATAGGCACTTTTTCTGTCTCTGTACAAATACATAAAATTCTAAATACAAGTCGTGGTGTCATATCTGAACCTGATCTTTTATTCTCTACTAAAGATGTACTGTTAGAAAATTTAAAAAGCCAAAATGTCATAGATGTACGCCGTATTACTATCCATCGCAATGAACAAGTACTACCTACAAAACATATCATTTTAACATTCAATAGCCCTACTTTACCAACTAAAATTAAAGCTGGCTATTTAAGCTGTGCATTTGAACCGTATATACCAAGTCCTCTCCGTTGCTTTAAATGCCAACATTACGGCCATACTAACAGTACATGTCGTGGATGTCTTACCTGCGCACGTTGTGCAGAAGTTGGCCACGACAATAAATTTTGTGAAAAATCCGAACATTGTGCAATCTGTAAAGGTGATCATACAGCCTATTCTTGCACATGTCCTAATTGGAGCCATGAAAAAGAAATAATTATGGTAAAAATTACTCAAAATTTGTCTTACTCCGATGACTGCAAACTTGTTCAGGGTTCACACGAACCTTAAAAGTCCTTATATTTCGATAGGCCTTAATAAGGATCCTTAAAGTCCTTATTTTTTAATGTGAGCTTAATACTAACGCGATCCGTAAAATGTTAAAAAAAAAAAATCGCTAAACATTTCACGGGTAATTCTCGTCCGAAATTTCTGATAGTTTAAGGCATCTTCTTCCAAAAATTTGAAATTGGGTTATCAGTTCCGCATAGTTGCCAACTTGTACAGTTTATCGCGCGGAAAAATGCAAATTTCGTGAAAGGATCGCCGAAAAAAGCACACGTTTCGTCAATATTTCGAGGGAAAACGACGATTTCGTCGATGTTTTTGTCAATGAACTTAAAAAAAAAAAAAAAAAAAAAAATTCCTGTGCGGATTACGGAAAAAACGGCAATTTCAACAAATAACGCAGATAAAACGCTGATTTCGACTGAAGACCTTGGGAAAACGTCGATTTCGTCTAAAGATTGCGGAAATAACACCAATTTCGTTAAAAGTTCGCGGAAAAAAACGCCGATTTCTTCAAAATATCGCGGGGATAAAACGCAGTTTTTGAGAGAAGATCGCGTAAAAATGCAAATTTTGCCTAAAGATCGAAGAAAACGACAATTTCATTAAAAAAAAAAAAAAAAAGAGAACGCCGACTTTGTCAAAAGATCGCGGAAAAACCACCGATTTCGAGAAAAAAATCGCGGAAAAAACCGCTGATTTCGTCAAAAAAAACACGGAAAAAATGCCGATTTCGACTAAAGATCGCCGATTTCGTCTAAAGATCGCGGATAAACCACCCTTTCTGAGAAAGGGAGTGTAACTCACGGAATCCCCCCTTCCTCCCCTCGCACTGCCAATTTCCAAAAATGCAATGTGAGATTCCGGAAAAAAAAATTCACCCAGAATCATCCCTGAAACATTCATAATCTGCCAAACATGGCAACTGAAAAAAAAATCAAGTTTCTTTGTTATAATTCTCTTATTTATGATTGGACATTAAAGTTGCCTTTTTTGTTTCCCGATTGCGATGTAGAAACCTTGTATCCACAAACACCAATTGTAATCAGTATTCACCAGCTAAAATTTCCTTTTCTATGAAATAGAGAAATGAATAACAAAGAAAAGATATTTGGCCAAATAAATGTGCCAATCTGTTCTATAATCCGCTTATCTGTGTTTGATCGTAGTCTTATTATTTCACTCGATATGTGTAGTATGGTTAACAGCAACAGTCTTTCTCTGCAGGAAATTAATTGAAGATGACTTAGGTTTTATAAAGAAAAAAATATGGCTTCTTGAAAAAGAAGTATCGGAGTAAAAAATAATGCCAATGAATCAGCTAATAAAGCTGAATCAACTAAAAATATTCAATTATTTATAAAATTGAACAATTGTAGAAAATCTGCAAAAGAAAAAAGGAAGAAATTTCCTCCCTAACCAAAGAAATAGATGCTAAAAAACAGTTGCTAGCCAACTAGTGTTATATATTTTGTTATATAATTACATAATTATGTTTTATGTAAAATTTCAATCTATTATGATTAAAATTTAATGTAAGTAATTATATGTACTGTTCTTTTTTAACTTTAGAAAGTCCTTTTTTTCTTTTAATGAAGTCCTTACAAAGTCCTTATAGAGTCCTTATTTTTAAATTAGCAAATTCTGTAATCCAGAACACCATCCGTTAGAATTTCCTATTCCAGTTTACTTAAGAACCAATCAAAATCCATAAGACATAAATACACAAACTGATTTCCAATTTCCACCTAATAAATCTACTAAAACACAATCAACTAGCACACCAAGTAAAGAAAGTCGATATCTGCCTCCCTACTAAATGTTTTGTAAATCCGCCATTAGAACGCTGGCTATCATCCACAGAACCTGTAAAAAATAACTTATCTTGAAAAACTGAGTCAGAAATCTTAAGCTCAATCTAAGGGATTATCCAAACCTCTAAATGAGACTAAGGCTGTTACCTCAGCAAAAAATGACCCAAATTCATCTGCATTAAACTTGAAAAAACCCTAATCTAGTCAAATAGTGAAAACTGGCATTCAGAAAGAAGGGACCAAAGCTAGGACCCAAACTGCTACAAGTTCAAAAACATTACAGAAATCACATATACTTAAAAAACAAACAGAAACCATAAAAACCCCAACTCCAGCATCCCCACAGAGGAAGACTGTCGTTAAAAGATTGAAAAATGCATCGCTAAGCCCATGTATAAGAAATTTTAAAGATCCCAGGCAACTGCAGCACTATGTTCAAGAAGGTATGGAATCCGAGACTTACAGCAGTGGCTCGGATTCCGAGGAAAACACTATGTTTGAGGAGTATGTGCCTAGTTGAATTAATTATTTTTCATTGGTCTTTGTTTTAGTTATATTTTAGGTTTTCTGTAGTACTTTTCCAATTTGGTTTTCGTGTCATTATCTTATTGTTTTAGAATTTTATCTTTTACACTCTTAAATATCTTTGTCTGGTTTTAATTTCATGTATCACCACATTGCCTTTATCCACTTAATTCATCTCTATGACAAGTTTTTAATGTAACTTTCACTTTTTACATTTTATATTAAATTTTAACTTTAATTTATTCTTACCTTGTTTTTGGCGCAGCATGTCCCACGGGGGACCTTGCACCATAAAACCCCATTCAACCAACCAATCATTGTTAAAATCATTATAAACAGTCAATTTTTATAAAAGCAAATTATAATTTTGATTATTGCCATTGATTTATACATTTTTTGTAATCAATTAATTAACACTAGAAAGCCCGATGGAGTCCTTTCGACTCCAAATGCCTCTTAAATGCACATATCTCATACAAATTTTGATTCATATTTTTTTCCTTCCGTGACTTTTATTATTTTTATAATATCTATTTATTTACAAAATTATAAAATATAATCACATTTTCTAAATTGTTAGTGGGCTACTACCCCTAGAACGCCCAACAGAGTCGAAACGACTCCAGCGTAAGATAAGTAACATTCCCTCGTTATTTTCGTGTCTCATGACCTTGGGATTTATAATATTTTCTAGGTTACCAGATGTGTAAATGCTTTTGTTCCTCCCTTCTTTCCACCCCTTTTATTTAGAAAAATGGTGAGTGCCGTGCACCTGCGGAAAGAATTGCCTGCTGCTTGTGAAATTCTTTGTGTGTCATTATTCGACTGTCTTTTCGTGTAAATTTTTATCATTTTACGTTTTATAATTGAGTGACTCTGCATAGCTCTTTTCTAGAAGAATTAACGGCAAAATGTCGCGGAAAAAAGGTTTAACACCGGATGAAATAGCTGCTTTATTACGAGAGCTTTCAGATAACGAATCTGAAGGCGGTGAGTTATCCGAATATGAAGAAGAAATTGATAAAATTAATATTGATAATATTTCTTCATCGGATTCCGATGAAAGTGAAGATCTAGAAAATACTGCATCTTATAAAGATGGAATTCATTTTGCTCAAGATGGTACGCAATGGAAAATGTTTGTAAATAAGAAAAGTCCTGGAAGATATTCAAAGCAAAATGTCATGTGTCAGTCCACTGGTCCCACTATTTATTCTAAAAAAAAACCTAAAATCTGAAAGTGTTTTGAGTGCCTGGTTATTATTTGTAGATAACAAAATGTTACAACAGATAAAAAATTGCACAGAAGCAGAAGCAAGACGTGTTCTTGAAATCGATAATTGGACAGTTACGTTAGATGAGCTGTATGCCTTTATTGGAATTTTATATGCTCGAGGTGTATGTGGTGCAAATGGAATTGATATTCATTCGTTGTGGTCAAACACATGGGGTTTAAATTTTTGCATTCAAACTATGCGAAGAGATAGATTTTGTGAAATTCTACGATTTCTGAGATTTGATTTGAAATCTACGAGATCTATGAGATTAAAATCGGATAAATTTGGAATGATATCTGATATATGGAATAGGTTCATCGAAAACTGTATTGCCTGCTTCAAGCCTTGTGAAAATGTAACAATAGATGAACATTAAATATAAATGGAAGTTTTCATATACGTCCATTCAAAACATTTAAAAAAGATTCTACAATAGATGAACAGTTATTCCCAAGCAAAACACGCTGTCCTTTTACGCAATTCATACCTACTAAACCGGATAAATATGGTCAAAAGTTTTGGCTTGCAGTAGATCTTAGAACGAAGTACTTGTTGAATGGTTTCCCTTATTTAGGCAGAAGTGAAGAACGGCCATCGGACCAAAGTTTATCGGAATATGTAGTGATGCGATTGATGCAGCCGTTTCTAAACAAAGGAATAAATGTCACAGTGGATAATTATTTCACTTCACTGCATTTGGCTGAACAACTGAAAAAGAAAGGAACTAGTTTGGTAGGTACTGTGAAAAAAAAAAAAAAAAAGTAGGAGAGCCCCCCCAGGGGGGGATACCTTCTTCAGGTATTCACGGGCTTCACAACCCCGGGGCGCCTGAGTGATCTTTCTCTTTTCCGTTTCCTCTTACTCCTCTTGTCTTCCTTTCATCTTTGTTTCACTCTCATTGTGGTTTCCTCTTCGGAGGTGAGAGCAATTCTGTATGGGCCGATATCATCCTGTATATCGACTCATGGAGAATTGTAAATCACCCACGTGTTAGCCGTGCGTGGCGACCCGTGTCCCTGGAAAGGGGGATCCTGGCAGTTGAGGGAAACCAACACACTGCTTTGGCCTCTGCTTCAGGTAGACGGGAGGTGCATATTGGTCCCGTGTGCATCAATCGGCTGGTCAGCTGACTTTTGTCACTGGCTTTAGGGATCAAGTGATCGAGCAACTACTAGTCATCTCGTTAAGGGTGGAGACTGACATAGGGTTGTCTTGTGACCGTATGGGCCCTGGTTAGCACTGGTGCACGAATGTGCATCCCCTTGTAGGGCTCGGGAGTGGGTGGTGCGGCCGGGGTCTGAATTTTATTTTATCTACTATGGATGGAAATACTTCACTTCCTCCTTCTCTCTCTTGTAGAGAGCAACAAATGTCACAGAATTCTGCTTTCACTCGATATTTCATAATTAAACGCACTGATAGCCACTCTGATAGTTCCTTTGGAAAAACATCGCCATTTCTCATTGCAAAAACGTTCCAGTCTGTCTTAGGGGATGGCCACACCCTCAAAAAATTACAATCAGGAGATTTACTAGTAAAAGTATCTACAGCTAAACAATCGCAGTTTCTCACTAATTGCTCTACAATAGGCACATTTTCCGTTTCTGTACAAACACATAAATCTCTAAATACAAGCCGAGGTGTCATCTCTGAACCAGACCTATTATTCTCTACAAAAGATGAACTCTTAGAAAATTTAAAAGATCAAAATGTCCTTGATGCACGTCGTATCACTATCCGTCGGAATGGACAAATCCTTCCTACAAAGCATGTCATTCTCACTTTCAATAGTCCTACTTTACCAACTAGAATCAAAGCCGCTTACCTGAATTGCCCTATCAGACCTTACATTCCTAACCCTCTCCGTTGCTTTAAATGCCAACGTTATGGCCATACTAATGGTACATGTCGTGGATCTCTTACCTGCGCACGTTGTGCAGAAGTGGGCCATGACAATAAAGGTTGTGAAAAAACCGAACGTTGTGCAAACTGTAAGGGAGATCATACTGCATATTCCCGTACTTGTCCTAATTGGAACCGAGAAAAAGAAATTATCACAGTTAAAATTTCTCAAAATTTGTCTTATCCTGAAGCTCGCAAACTTGTAGAAACCAGAACCCCCATCTGTCAGAATTTCTTACTCCAGCTTACTTAAAAACCAATCAAAATCTGTTAGACATGTAAGCACCCAAACTGATTCCTCATATCCACCTAATAGATCTACTAAATCACAATCAACTAGTACACCAATTAAAGAAACACGTGATGTCTGTCTCCCTACTAAATTGTCTGGAACCCCTAAATTAGAACGCTGGCTACCATCCACAGAACCGGTTAAAATAATTGGTTTAGAAAAAAGAGAACAGAAATTAAATTCTCCATCCAAAAAATCATCTGATCCCCAAACTAATATCAAAGCTGGAACCTGTACAAAAATATCGCCTAAGTCCAACACGGTCCGACCCAACTCTAGTCTAATAGTGAAAACTGGTGTTCAGAAAGAAGGAACCAAGGCTGGGATCCAAACTGCTACAAAATCAAAAACATTACAAAAA
The DNA here is from genome assembly GCA_964019185.1 of Maratus speculifer. NCBI lineage: Eukaryota > Metazoa > Arthropoda > Arachnida > Araneae > Salticidae > Maratus > Maratus speculifer. The sequence continues at coordinate 254,311,617 of OZ025301.1, forward strand.
TCACATATGCTTAAAAAACAATCAGATACCATAAAAACCCCAACTCCAGCAACCCCACGGCGGAAGACTGTCATTAAAAGATTGCAAAATTCATCGCTCAGCCCATGCAACAGAAATTTTAAAGATCCCAGACAACTGCAGCATTATGTCCAAGAAGCTATGGAATCCGAGTCTTACGGCAGTGGCTCGGATTCAGACGAAAACACAATTTTTGAAGAGTATGTGCCTGGTTAAATTAATTTTTTTATTGGTCTTTGTTTTAGTTGTATTTTAGGTTTTCTGTAGTACTTTTCCAATTTGGTCATCGTGTCATTATCTTACTGTTTTAGAATTTTAACTAGTTTTAGCATTTTATTTTTTTACAATTTTAAATATATTTGTCAGGTTTTGATTGGTTTTTAATTTCATGTATCACCGCCTTGCCTTTATCAACTTAACTCATATCTACAACATATTTTTATTTCAACTTTCACTTTTTACATTTTATTTTAAAATTTAACCTTGTCTTATTCCTACCATGTTCTTGGCGCAGCATGTCCCACAGGGGACGTTGCGCCAGAAAACTCCATTCAACCAACCAACCAACCAAAAAGTAGGAGAGAAATTCCAAAATCACTAAAAGTTTTGAAAGATAAATTGTACGAGACAAAATTTCTAAAACATGAAGAAACAGATGCTACTCTTACTGTGTATCAAGGGAAGAGAAATAAAAATGTTATCATTCTCAGCACAATGCACCCATCCATTAATATTGAAAATAACGAAAAGAAGACCCCAGAAACTGTTAGATATTATAATGAAACTAAATGTGGGGTTGACATTATTGATCAAATGGCTAGGAAGTATTCGGTGAAGGCACCTTCAAGAAGATGGCCTGTGCATACTTTTTACAACGTCTTCGATTTGGCTGCAATAAATGCGTGGATCATTTACAAAGAAGTTACTGGAAAAACAAAGCTAAGCAGACAAGCATTTATTTAGTTATTAGCAGATGAATTGCGTTAAAATTATATATCTGCTAAAAATAAAAACGCACGAAAATGTTTCACGGATGAGTCATCAGAAACAAGATCCCCAAAGAGAAGAAAATGCAAAGTAAAACTGTGTAAAGGCAATATGACTTTCAAAGATTGCATAACATGTAAGAAAATGGTTTGCGGAAAATGCTTAGCTAAAACAAACTATACTTGTAAATCATGCTTGTCAGATAATTAATTTCAAAAGATTATGTGAGTATATTTGTTTTGATAAAAATTACTAATTTCTTAAAACTGTGCATATTAATATTATTCTTCCATTTGTAATATATATATATATATGTATGTATATATATGAATCTCAAATACAAATGTAAGTGTTATATTACGCGCTTATACTCATTTTCATGTGTTTTGTATATATTTATCTCTTCTAAAACAGACAGGAGTCGAAGCGACTCCCGCGGGTGTTCTAGGGGGGAAAGTGTAGCGGGCGTTCTAGTGTTAAATGCTATTTAGTAATAAGAACAATTTTTTCAAACATTCTGAAACATCTTTCTTAACTTAAATAACCCTGATAATACCTAATAAAAACCCTGATGAAACATAATCTAAAATGTATCCAAATACTTTAATTGCATGACTAAAGATGGCATCACTGAAAATAGCTAATGAAAGAGGTGATACAGATAGTAAAAAGGCAATTAATGACTTAACCAATTAGCTTGCAGCTGAGTTGCGAAACAATATAGCAGGAACTTTTACTTTTTTATTCTTGAAGAAGCTGATTGGTCAAACAGTAAACTACACATGCTATGCATAGATCAAGAAAATTCCAATCTTAATGTTTGATGCGTGTGAATTGAATAGAGTGCAGATGGTCACATATTCGAAGTAAAATTTAGTGTTTTTTATGGCCAATCAAAATTTAATAGTCTTTGTATTATTTAAATTATATATTTTTAATCAAATTTAATCATAAATTAAAAAATTTGATTTTCCAAGTTATTCTAAAATGCCAAAAGTACAAGGCAGTGGTCGAAAATTGGCAAGTGAGTGGGGAGAAGTGATAAAAATTGATGGTGACTCAAAATGCAAATGTAAATATTGTGAAGTAAAACTAAGTTGCAAAATAGAAAGAATAAAAGCTCATTTACAAAAATGTCCAGCCAGAACCAGAATGATTCGCAATACTGAAAGTAAAGATTTTGAAGTACAATCATCTTTCTTAAACATCAGTAGATCCCTTTGTACAAATGCATGCACATATGACAGTGCAAACCCAGTAGCTCATGCATTTTCTACTTCTAACCACATACAATGTCAAATAAGTGATTTTGTGATTAAGACAACTGAAGATCAAAAAGAAAATATTGACAAAGCAATATTGATGTTTTTTTATGCTGGAAATATACCTTTTAATGTTGCTGAACTTGATGCCTTGATTCAAATATTAAGGCCTGGTTACACACATCCATCAGCAAAAGATCCGAGTGGGAAGCTTCTAGAATCAGCAGTTGAACAAATAGACCAACAGCTCATAGGAAAGGTAAAAAATGGCAGTCTAACATTAACGTTAGATGGATGTCAAGCTGTCACAGTGCACACAGGAACAAGCAGACATCTACTGAAAGTGCTTGATGCTGGTTCACAGAAAAAAAACATCAGAACAATGCGCTACCATCATTGAAAAAGCAATAACAGAAAGTCAAGAAAACTTACAGTGTACTGTTTTTGCTGTGGTAACTGATAATGAAAACAAAATGGGTAAAATGTGGAATATTTTAAAGGAAAAACACCCAAAACTTATATGGATGTTCTGCACATCTAATTAATTTGGTAGAAAAAAATGTATCACCAAATACAGTACTAAATCAAACTGTAGAAGTACATTAATACTTTCGGAATACTCACCAAAATCATGGTTGGATTATAGAGCAAGAAGGTCTGATAGCACGGTTACCAAATGACACTCGATGGAACTCACATTATGCATGCGTCAAGTCCTTTGTGACAATCCCCCAGGGGAATACCTTCTTTAGGTATTTACGGGTTTCGCGACCCCGGGTTCCCGAGCGATCTTTCTCCTTTCCTTTTTTCTTCTCTTTTTTAGTTGTCTATCCTTTTCTCTTTGTTTCACACTTTTTAATCTTCTCTTTTCAGTTTGTTATCCCTCTTTGTTCTTGTTCATGTTTGATCTTTCTACTAATTATTTTGTTTTCATTGTTCTTTGTTATACTAACTTTGTTATCGTTCTTTTGTTTAAAAAAAAAAAAAAAGGAAAAATAAATATAAAAATGGCAAAAGACGAAAAAGACACCATTTTTTAAGCTCCCTCTCGAATAACTCTTTTACAATAGTGGTTTTTTTTATTCACGTGAGACACCCTGGGTGTTGAGGTTTCTTTTAACCTCATCGACTCGTCTCTTCCTCTTTAGGTTGATATCGAGTCCCAGGGTGCAGGGCATCTCTGAACTCTGGTTCTGAGTACGGGGGACGCCATGCTTGCATGGTGGGTTGTTAGGAGGAGCTATATGCTACCAGGCGACTGGATCCTTTCGACGTAAGGGCCGGCTGTAGGTTGGACAGAGCTGTAAAGGCTTACCTACGGCTACCCACTTTCCTTGGAAAAGAACCGGAGCTTCGGAGATGCTATCGAGTTTAATCCAATGTTCGAAAAACGTGGAAGTTTGTTGGGAATAGTTTTCACCCTTTTGAGACCTGCGCCTAAAGTAAGGGTAAGAAGAAGGGTCGGTGACCAGGCCCGATGCCTGGCGTTTTATAAAAATTATCTCTCAATCATGGCGACAAATTTCGGAAATAAAACATGCGATGTGGTAGCCCCACAACCCCTCATCTCTCAATCTGAGATCTTATCTATTGATAATACGAACCTTCAGTTTGCTGCTTCGGGCTCAGGCCAGCAAGCAAATATAAACCAGGGCGAAACTGTATCATGGGCTGACAGAGTTGATGATACCTGCACAGAAAGATTTTTTATAGTTAAAAGGCAAGAAGGCACTTTTGATAAGACCTCTCCATTCCTTATTCACAAGTCCATTCAAGGATTGATTGGTGATCCAAAAACCATTAAAAAGATACGATCTGGCGACCTTCTTATTGAGGTACACAATAGCACGCAAGCCACAAACTTAAAAAAATGCACCCACTTTGCGAATATACCTGTTTCCATAAATATCCACAGAACCCTGAACACATCTCGTGGAGTGATCTCTGAATCAGATCTCCTACATGTTACTGATGAAGAAATTGTAGAAAATTTAAAAGATCAAGGTGTAATAAATGCAAAACGAATAAAGATTTACCGTCGAGATGAAACAATACCAGCTAATCAAATTCAGATACCCACAAAGCATGTGATACTCACTTTTAACTCTCCCAACATTCCCAAACATATAATAGCTGGATATCTATCATGCTCTGTCAGGCCTTATATCCCGAACCCACTGCGTTGTTTTAAATGCCAACGCTTTGGGCATTCAAAAACAAATTGCCGGGGTAAACTCACTTGTGGTAGGTGCGGTGTTGCTGACCATGAAAGTACTCAATGTAATGCTGCTCCACAATGTGTAAATTGTAAAAAAGACCATCCATCCTACTCAAAATCATGTGAACAGTGGAAAACAGAAAAGGAGATACAGACAATACGCACTAAAGAAAATATTCCTTACCCTGAAGCCAGAAAAATAGTGGCATCCAGGACGCCCAAAGTTGGTATATCGTATGCATCTGCCTTGTCTAAAACTGTCCTTAAAACATATCAAACTACTGCAACTCAAACAGATTTTACCACTGAAAATAATTCCCAAATAAAGCAAAATGAAAGCAACATGTCTAATAAGTCTGATAAATCAAATAAATCATCACAGAGTACTTCTACTTATCTAAATCCTAGTCTTCCTAACATGTCACAAAATGTTTTAAAGCCGTCTCAATCTAATATTCCTAGAGTCCCACTCAGTAAAAGAGGTTCTCGTAATATAAATATAACACCACATATGAAATCAAATCTTAGAAGACCTGATATTGAAAAGCATACTACACGTAGTAAATCCACTGTATTACCTGAAAATCCTACCAAAAAGAAAAAAAATAAAACATCTGGCAATGAAATCCACCCAAAAACCAATTCAAAAACGGATGAAACACACATGGATGATGCTCTAGATCTTCATCCTGAACGGGACGAAACACTAGACGATGGAGATAGTAGCATGTCTACTACCTCTGAACAAAATGACATAGACATACATATTTAACCCCACAATCATGACTAATATCATTTCATGGAACTGCCGTGGCTATCTCAATAAACATGACGAAATCCGAAGTATTCTTTCTGATCATCAACCTTTGTGCTTAGCATTACAAGAAACCCACTTAAGACCTAATGACAAAGCAAAACTTCGCAATTATGTTACCTATAGAAAAGACTTTACAGGAAGTGACAGGGCCACTGGTGGAGTGGCTCTCTTTATCTCTCGCAGTCTACCCCATTCACATATCAACTTAAATACTAACTTACAAGCAGTCGCTATACGTGTACATATAAACAGACTTATAACTATCTGCACTATTTATTTACCACCAAATACCTCTATTCAGGCAGCCTATCTTGACAATCTCCTTCTGCAACTCCCCACTCCTTACATCATCTTGGGGGATTTTAATGCCCACAGTCAACTGTGGGGTAATCATGACTCTAACCAACGTGGCGATATGATAGAAAAAATCATATCTGACAATGGCTTATGCCTGCTCAATAATGGAGATCATACATACTTTCATGAACCATCACGCACTTTTCATGCGATTGATCTTACCATATGCTCCCCATCTATTTATCCATATTGGAACTTCTGGGTTTCCAATGACCTTCACGGCAGTGACCATTTTCCGACCATTATTTCACAGACTACTCCTGACAGGGATTCTAATATGTGTTCTAAGCGTTATATCTACGACAGAGCCAATTGGCCAGCTTTCACAGACCTTGCTAAAATTACCAGTAATATGATTACAGGTAACATAGACGATGCACTTGATAATATCACTCAGTGTATTATCAATGCTGCAGATATCAGCATTCCGAAAACATCATACAACTCACGACATAGAAAGCCTTGGTGGAATAGTGAATGTCAAAAGGCCAAAAAAATGCAACAGAAAGCATGGGGTAAATTCCGGAGATATCCTAATGATAGTAATTACATTGCATATAAAAGAGCAAAGGCAGAGGCTAGAAAAGTGAGGCGTAAAAGCCAACGGGAGTCCTGGATCAACTACATCTCAAGCATTAACTCCAACACCTCAAGTAAAGAACTCTGGAATAAAGTGAAAAAATGTATGGGTCTGTATTCAGAGAATTATATCTCTATTTTAAAACAAAATGGGCAAACCATTGCATCACCTAAAAACATCGCTGAGACAATAGGGAATACCCTAGCATCCATTTCAAGCTCTGATTCTTACACGGAACCTTTTTTATCTTATAAAAGACAAACTGAAAGGACAAGGCTTAATTTTAATTCTCATCACTCATATGCTTATAATGACCCATTTATTATATCAGAGTTGATAAATTGTTTGAAGGATAGTCGTTTATCTGCCCCAGGCCATGATGGGATTACTTATATTATTCTCAAGCACCTTTCTTTTTTCTCTCTAAACAATCTCCTCTCCTTTTTTAACAGAATATGGATTGAGCAGAGTTTTCCAAATGCTTGGTGCAGAGCTATAATTATACCTTTCCCTAAACCAGGGAAAGATTCAACTAATCCCAATAATTACAGGCCTATAGCCCTTTCTAGCTGCCTTTGCAAACTTCTTGAAAAGATGGTCAATTGCCGCCTCGTGCATATCTTAGAAACGAACAATTGCCTTGCCGCTTTTCAAAGTGGTTTCCGACGTGGTAGGTTTACTATCGATAATTTAATTCATCTCGAACACTACATTCGGACAGCTTTTCTGAAACGCAGACATTTGGTCTCAGTATTTTTCGACATGGCGAAAGCCTATGATAGAACTTGGCGTTATGGTATCCTCCGCGACCTTTTTAATCTGGATTTTCGAGGGAACCTTCCTATTTTTATTAAAAACTTCCTTGCGGTGCGACTGTTCCAAGTTCGCATTGGGGGAACGCTTTCTAGTTATTATGTACAAGAAGAGGGTGTACCCCAGGGCAATGTCCTGAGTGTCACCCTCTTTGCTATTAAAATAAATGGTATTCTCAATCAACTCCCCCCTTCTGTGAAGGGGGATTTATACGTTGACGATTTCCGAATTATGTATATGGGAGAAGATATGCGTTTTATCGAAAGACAATTGCAAATTGCTATTAGAAATATTCTTAATTGGACTAATAAAAATGGTTTTGTTATCTCTGATGACAAAACTTCTTGTGTGCACTTTTGTAGACGTAGGGATCTGCATCCAGACCCTGAAATTTTCATCGGATCAACTAAAGTTCCTGTTGTAGACAACGTCCGCTATCTAGGCCTCTATTTTGACAGTAAACTTACTTTTTTACCTCATGTTTTACAATTACGGACAAAATGTGAAAAATCCCTAAATTTAATTAAGGTACTTTCTAATACTTCTTGGGGAGCTGATCGGACCTCTCTTCTTAAGATTTACCGTGCTGTTATCCGCTCAAAAATTGACTATGCCTGCCAGGTCTATGGCTTTGCACGGAAGTCTGTTCTTAAGAAACTTGACACGGTGCACCATAGCGCACTTCGTGTTTGCTCTGGAGCATTTTGCACATCACTAGTTTTAAGCTTGTACGTTGATTGTAACGAACCTTCACTCTACCATATTCGTGAAAAACTTTCGTTAGAGTTGTTTTACCATATCCTTTCACATCCCGGTCATCCACTTCGTACTTTAATTTTAAATACTGACAATGATATCAATTACCAGCATCGCCCATCTTGCATCCCATCATTTGGTGTCAGAATGAGAAGCATAACCAACAATAGCCCTCTAAGTGACATTGATGTGAGTACTTGTCCACTGCATATTTATCCTCCTTGGCACCCGCCTGATGTTAAAACCCTTTCCCTTTTTGATAATTATGATAGAAAGAATTTACCTGCTGTTGTTTTTCAACAATTGTTTGCTGCACATCGTGCAGATTATAAGAATTTTACTGACATTTATACAGATGGCTCAAAGAGTGGAAATAGAGTTGGTTGTGGCATTTTTTATAATAATGTTTCTTTGAGTTATCAGCTTCATCCCTCTATTTCTATATTTACTGCTGAATTAATCGCAATAGAGAGAGCCATGGTACTCATATCAAATCATCATAACACATCCTTCATCATATATACTGACTCAAATAGTTCTATTGATGCACTTAAATCTTTTAAAAGACATGCTTATGTCACTGCCATCCTGGATCTTTATATTAAATTGACTAGACGAGGTTATAATATTTTATTTTGTTGGATACCTGGACACATGGGTATTCCTGGTAATGAAAAAGCAGATGAGGCGGCAAGGCTTGCTCTTAACCCTTTGCACCATCAAGTGCCTTTCTCAGACACAAAACTAATTATAAATCACTTAATTCATAATAACTGGCAAGAAAGTTGGAATTTAGAAATCAATAATAAACTACATCATGTCAAACCAACTATCATGACCTGGCCTCCAAACTATCCTAGAAAAACAGATGTTCTATTGACTCGTCTAAGAATTGGGCACTCTAGGATGACTCATAAACATCTTTTATTAAAAGAGGATGCACCCATGTGTCCACACTGTCATTTCGATTATCTTACCATTCATCATATTCTGACGGACTGTCCTGGTCTCCGGAACTTTTATAGATTCTATTTTAATACCTCATCACCACTACTGACAAACCTCATTGGGAAAACACCTTATGGGGCACTCTTTACTTTTTTAAAACATGCGGGCTTTTATTTTATGATTTAGGATCTCTAAACTTTAACTTTGACATTCCTTTTTGGCATTCTGGATGGAAACCCCATCCAGATGCCTTTCTTGATTTTTAGCACTTTTACTTTTTACTTTACTTTAATTTTATAAATTTGTTTTTATACACTTTTCCGACTACATCTGGATGGGATACCCCATCCAGATAGCCTTTTCTATCTCTCTTGTTTTAAAAATTTCATTTGTTTAATTCCATGTTTTTATAATTTTTGTCTTTGTTTGGCGCAGCATGTCCCTAAAGGGATTTTGTGCCATTAAACCCTACACAACCACAACCAACCTTTGTGACAAATTATCATAAATACAGGGAAATAGCTCTTGAGCATAATCAGGAGTTTTCAACTAATGTATCAAAGATATTGAACAACGCATATCTGTAACAAGAAGCCTTAAATCTTGAAAAGCAGTTGTCTATTATTGCAACTGCACTGGACAATCTACAAAAAGAAACAACTTGTATTTCACAAGCTGTTGAAATAAGGATAGATCTTTTATCTTCTGATGTCTTGCAGCCATATCAGCATCATTAAAAAAAAAAAAGATTTCAACAGGCAATACAAGAACCACACATGCTAGCGAATCTAATGGATCCCAAATTCAGAGGGCTGCGTTTAAGTGCGGAACAAGAAGCCACAGCAGAAACATGGTTGCTAGAACACCATCCTGATTACTTGCCAGGCATTATAGCTTTTAAAATTAATGATCCTGCCTATTATCCAACTACAGTGTTTAACGAAATGCCATACAAGAATTTTCAAAGCAAAAATGGTGGCAGATTATGGCAAAAAAGTGAAAAAGATGATAAATTTCCACCTGGATTTTGTCAATTTTTTATATCGTTACATTCAGCACCAGCTTCCTCTGTGTCAATCGAAAGATACTTTTCAACATTTGGTTTAATTTGGAGCAAATTGCGCAATCGCTTAGGAGATGACAAGGCAGCAAAACTTGTAAAAGTGTATTGTCATTTACGATCTAACTTTATAGGTGTCACTGACAACATCCAGTTTAATACTAATAAAATATAAAAATTGCTTAAATTGTAAAGAAAAAAAAAAAGTGTTCCCATTATTTACAACATAGAAATAAATATATATGCATAAATGTTGCTGTTTTAAAGTAATTTCTGATTGAAGTAAATGAAAGAATTGGTAAAAATTTTCTGTTTAACTTAAGATTTTTATAAAGAAATTGAGTTGCACTTGGCTTAATGTATCATTCTTACAGTAATCTACTATTAGGTACAAAATAATCTTTTGAAATATACTTTTATTTTCATTTTTATATATTTATTTTTATTGTTAATCCAAACTTAATTAATAATTCTTGTATTATGCATATTAAAATTAAAAGTTTCAAGAGTTCTCAAAGAAAATTTTAATGAAACCTAAAAAAAAAAGGTTTTAGACTACTGGGCCCAGTGGATTGGGCTTTTAAAAAAAAAAACGGGTTTTTTTCAAACCCTGAGTAGGGCCCCCTGCTCCCGACGTCAGCGGAAATTACGACGAAGCGAGAGTAATTGTACAGCCAGACGTCACTGTGGGGCAAAATATGAGATGCAGTGTCAAAATGGACAGATGCCGTCCAACTTTGTTGAAAATATTCGCGGGAATTATGCCCAGTAATCCAAAAAATAAATAAAATATTTCAATTCTGGACAGTCATATTATAAAAACTGTATTACATTTAAGAAAAAAAATATTTATGCGTTGATTTGAAATATAGAAGCATTTAGAAAAATTCACAAACTTGCATATAAAATTAAATATTTTAACTTTATACAGTCATCGGATTAAAGTATATAATAAAAACAAGAATGTAACTACATGGTTTCATAATATAAGCAAACCTTTTCACCAATATCTGGCAAGAAATAAAATTGATTTTTATTTTCAAAACATGGAAATTTACATGATTCTTAATTATTTTTAAAATTACATATAAATACATATAGGGTAATATCCCCAGTAATTGGCACATTAAGAATTTGTCGTTAAACTTACTTAAATTTTCACCCCCCACGGGGATACCTTCTTTAGGTATTCACGGGCTTCACAACCCCGGGGCACCTGAGTGATCTTTCTTCTTTCCTTTTCCTCTTACTCCTCTGTTCTTCCTTTCCTCTTTGTTTCACTCTCATTGTGGTTTCCTTTTCGGAGGTGAGGGCAGTTCTGTATGAGCCGATATTATCCTGTATATTGACTCATGGAGAATTGTAAACCACCCACGTGTTGGCCGTGCGTGGTGACCCGTGTCCCTGGAAAGGGGGATCCTGGTAGTTGAAGGAAACCAACACACTGCTTTGGCCTCTGCTTCAGGTAGACAGGAGGTGCATATTGGTCCCGTATGCATCAATCGGCTGGTCAGCTGACTTCGGTCACTGGCTTTAGGGATCAAGCGAGCGAGCAATTACTAGTCATCTCGTTAAGGGTGGAGACTGACATAGGATTGTCTTGTGACCGTATAGACCCTGGTTAGCACTGGTGCACGAATGTGCATCCCCTTGTTGGGCTCGGGAGTGGGTGGTGCGGCCGGGGTCCGAATTCCTTTTTCACTTAATATGGATGGAAAAACTTCTCTTTCATCTATCTCTCTCCCATGTGGAGAGCAACAAATGTCAAAGAATTCCTCTTTTACTCAATTTTTCGTAATTAAACGCAATGATAGCCTCTCTGATAGCTCTTTCAAAAAAACTTCACCATTTCTTATTGCTAAAACCTTTCAATCTGTTCTTGGTGATGGCCATTCCCTCAAAAAATTACAGATTGGGGAGTTACTGGTTGAAGTTTCTACAGCCAACCAGTCAAAATTTTTGTCCAAAAGTAATACAATAGGCACCTTTTCTGTATCTGTTAAAGCACATCCAACTTTAAATTCTTGTCGTGGTGTAATATCTGAACCAGATCTGTTATTTTCCACAAAAGAAGAACTTCTAACTAACTTAAAGGATCAAAATGTCGTAGATGTCCGCCGTATCACTATCCGTAGAAATGGTCAGATAATTCCTACTAAACATATAATATTAACCTTCAATAGCCATATTTTACCTACTAGAATTAAAGCAGGCTATTTAAATTGTTCAGTCCGACCTTACATTCCTAATCCGATCCGTTGTTTTAAATGCCAGCGTTATGGCCATACCAATACTAATGGCCAATGTCGTGGCACTGTTACCTGTGCACATTGTGCAGAAGTTGGCCACGACAGTAAAACTTGTGAAAAACAGGAACGCTGCGCAAATTGCAAAGGTGATCATACATCATATTCTCGCTCCTGTCCTATTTGGAATCGTGAAAAAGAGATCATTACTATAAAAATAACCCAAAACCTTCCTTACCCTGAAGCCCGTAAAATTGTAGAATCGAGAACCCCATCTGTTGGAGTTTCTTACTCTAGCTTACTTAAGCAACAAACAAAACCTGTAAGACACATTAGTACCCAGACTGAAGCTCCTTTTAAGAACAGTTCTCCTGAAAAAACATCTAGTCCTATAAAGAAAGAGACCTGTGATGCCCACGCTACTGCTGCTACCAGAGTGTTGCCAAAATTAGTGCTTTGGAAACCGTCATCAGAACCTGTGAAAATTGAATATTGGACTAGTCAAGCACAGAAATCAAGCCAATCAAAAAATATAACCCAACCTGAGAATGGAAAAACACCTGATTCATCTGCATCAAATTCCCACAAACCCAAAACTAGTGTAGCTGTAAAACCTAACCAGAAAACAAAAGAGAATAAAACTATTCGGGGTTCTTCACAGTGGCAAACTGTGAAGAATAAACAGAGAAAATCATGTCATAGCCCATCTACAGCTAATCTCAAAGATCCAAGGCAGATGAATCAGTACATGGAGGAGTCTATGGAGTCGGCATCTTACGACTCGAGTGATGATGATGAAAATGTTACTTTTGAAGAATATAGACCTCGGTGATTTTACCCTTTTAAATTGTTCTTATATATTTTGTGCTTCTTTTTAGACATTGTTTGATTTTAACTTTGACATTTGGAGACAGATTTTAATCCTAACTTGACTTTCTAATTATGGCAATTGCTAGGACAGCCTTTTAATGCTATTTTTACATTTTAACTTTTACATTTTAAGCTGTATTGCGTTTTTTTTTTTTTTTAACTTTTTGTTTTCACCTTGTTCTTGGCGCAGCATGTCCCTAAAGGGACTTTGGGCCATAAAACCCTAATCAACCAACCAACTTAAATTTTCATTACAAAGAAATAAGCTATTTACTTGGAAATATTTTCAAATCAAAGAATGCATATCTGTGCATCTATTTTGCCTACTAAAAGCAAAAAAAAATTGAAAAAGTATTTTTATAAAAATATATTTATAAAAAGTTGCTGAAATCACCAGTAATTGGCACCTAGAGCACCAATGTATGACACCTTGTGATCCAGTAATTGGCATATGTTTATATTAAAAAAAACTTTACATTTTGCATTGGGTTTAATCGTTTTAAATTAATTTACTGTAGATGAAGATGCCATATTTCAGGTTTTTGAGAGTAAGAAATCAGCATATTAGTCTGAAATGTTAACACTTTAAAACAATGCAATATACTTACATTAATATCCAGTAATTGTCATGCTGTCCCCAGTAATCGTCCCCCCCAGGGAATACCTTCTTTAGGTATTCACAGGCTTCACAACCCCGGGCCACCTGAGTGATCTTTCTCCTTTCGTTTTCCTCTTACTCCCCTTGCCTTCCTTTCCTCTTTGTTTCACTCTCATTGCAGTTTCCTCTTCGGAGGTGAGGGCAATTCTGCATGGGCCGATACATCCTGTATATCGACTTATGGAGAATTGTAAACGACCCACGTGTTGGCCGTGCGTGGCGACCCGTGTCCCTGGAAAGGGGGATCCTGGTAGTTGAGGGAAACCAACACACTGCTTTGGCCTCTGCTACAGGTAGACGGGAGGTGCATATTGGTCCCGTATGCATCAATTGGCTGGTCAGATTACTTTTGTCACTGGCTTTAGGGATCAAGTGATCGAGCAAATACTAGTCATCTCGTTAAGGGTGGAGACTGACATAGGTTTGTCTTGTGACCGTATGGGCCCTGGTTAGCAATGGTGCACGAATGTGCATCCCCTTGTTGGGCTCGGTAGTGGGTGGTGCGGCCGGGGTCTGAATTTTATTTTTCTTTAACATGGATGGAAAAACTTTTCCTTCTATTTCTCTCCCTAGTGGAGAGCAACAAAGTGTACAGACTTCCTGCTTCACTCGCTTTTTTATCTTCAAACGTACTGATAGCCACTCTGATTGCTCCTTTAAAAAAACCTCACCTTTTCTCATTGCTAAAACATTTCAGTCTGTCTTGAGAGATGGTCATTCTCTCAAAAAACTACAATCTGGCGATCTGCTAGTTGAGGTTTCTACAGCAAAACAATCTCAACTTCTCTCTGATTGCACTACAATTTGCATCTTTTCTGTTGCTGTACAAATTCATAAAACTTTAAATATGAGCCGCGGTGTAATATCTGAACCTGACCTTTTATACTCCACCAAAGATGAACTTCTGGAAAATTTAAAACACCAAAATATCATAGATGTACGCCGTATCACCATCCGTAGAAAAAAGCAGATAATTCCCACTAAACATATTATCCTAACCTTCAATAGCCCCACATTGCCAACAAAAATTAAAGCAGGCTATCTAAGCTGCCCAGTCCGACCATATATACCAAACCCTCTCCGATGTTTTAAATGCCAGCGTTATGGCCATACCAATACGCAATGTCGTGGATCTGTTACCTGCGCACGTTGTGCAGAAATCGGCCACGACAATAAATCGTGTGAAAAACCCGAACGCTGCGCAAATTGTAAGGGTGATCACACATCTTATTCTCGCACTTGTCCTAACTGGAATCGGGAAAAAAAAATTCTTGCTCTCAAAATTACTCAAAATTTATCTTATCCCGATGCATGTAAAGCTGTTGAATCTAGAACCCCATCCGTTGGAATTTCCTACTCCAGTATACTCAAGCAACAATCAACAACAGTAAGACATATAAGTACTCAAACTGATTCCACATATCTACTGACTAAATCTACTAAAACACAATCAACTAGCACACCAATTAAAGAAAGCCGTGACATCTGTCTCCCTACTAAATGTCTTGTAAAACCACTATTAGAATGCTGGCAACCATCCAAAGAACCTGTAAAAATAATTGATCTAGAAAAACATCAACAGAAATCTCTATCTAGTGGATCATCCAATTCTCCTGCTACTTCTCCAAAAAATGCCCTAAGTTCATCTGCTCTGAACATGAAAAAACCCAACTCTAGTCAAATTGTGAAAGCTTCCATTCAAAAAGAAAGGACCAAGACTGGGACCAAAACTGTTACAATCTCAAAAACACCACAGAAATCAAATATACTTAAAAAACAAACAGATACCAAGAAAACCTCATCTCCAGCATCTCACAAGTGGCAGACTGTTGTTAAAAGAAAGAAAAGCTCATTGCTAAGCCCATGCATGAGGAATTTCAAAGATCCCAGGCAACTCCAGCATTATGTTCAAGAAGCTATGGAGTCCGAAGCTTACGGCAGTGGCTCGGACTCTGAGGAAAACACTGTGTTTGAGGAATATGTGCCTGGTTGAACTTGTTTTGTTTTTTATTGGCTATTGGTTTTATGTTTAAATTTTCTGTTGTATTTGCCTTTGAGTTTCTTTTTATATTGTTGTTAATTACTTTTGAATTCTAACTATTTTTGGAACTTTAACTTTTTACGTTTTTAAATGTCTTTGACTGGTTTAATTGTTTTTAATTTCACGTTCTGACAGTACTGTTTTCAACTTGTTACATCTTATCTAAATTTTCTATTTTAGCCTTATTGACTTTTAACCAGTTATATTTTAATTACATGTATCAATGCATTACATACTTGATTCTAACGCTGTTTTTATCTAGTATTTTCTGTCATATTTTACACTGTTTGTATTTTAACTTTTATTTTCAATTTTTAGAGTTTTAATTTATACTGAGTGTTTTTTAGCTATAGTCTTTGATTTATAATTACTGTTTTTACTTTGTTTTTTCCTTAGTACTGAGAACTAATTTATACATCTTAGTTTTTTTTTCTTCGACTTTGCCTTGGCGCAGCATGTCCTAATGAGGACCTTGCGCCATAAAACTCAAATCAACCAACCCCTGTAATTGTCATATGAAGCTTTAATGGATTCCAATTACTGATAAAATTTATATTTTCAAATAAAAACAAATGATAAACAAAATTAGTCTATAATTTTAAAAGTACTTCCAAAATAAATGGTTTAATATGAAATTCCTTGTGAATTCCTTGTAATTGGAACAGGTGCCAATTACTCGGAACTAGCAAAATTAAAGCACCGTTAATTGGCAACTACCATTAATTCAGAAATCCAAATATTTGTGTAGAAAATACTTTTACACAATTAAAGTAACCCTTTTTAACTAAACAAAACTGTTGTCAATTAAAATTTAAAATAGATTATAAATCAGATAATAATGAATTGAAAAGCATGCCTTCCTTAAGCCAAAAAAGAAGAATTTGCAACAAAATAGCTAATTTGATACAAGCTATACTTGTTTCTCTTTCCTAGGCTCTATTGTCATTTTGTAAAATAAATCAAAGTTATAATCTTTAACGTAAATGAGTATATAACTGATATATGGTCTTGAATTTTTAAAAGACTGGATATAAATCTTTTTTTAGGACATGTTTGTAAAATGTGCCAATCACTGGTGCATGCCAATTACTGGGGGTGTTACCCTATATACATTGCAAACAAATTTCAATAAATTTTGGCCATTATATGGGTTGATCTGGAGTTAAACCAATAAAAAAATAACACACCTACATAAGTGAAATATTTTAACTTCGGACAGATATGATGTTAAAGTATGCAATGAAAATAAAAATATTTACATGTTTCATAAAATAAACAATTGAAGCAAACTTTTTCATCAATATCCAGCAGTAACATCATATCAATTTTTTCCCAAAACATGGATGTTAATATGTTTCTGAATTATTTAGAAAGTATTAATTATCTGTACATTGCAAACAATTTCCAAATAATTTAAGCCTTATACAGGCTGATCTTAAATATACAAGTATCATCAGCAAGGACAATTTTCCACTGATTGTCTCTTAGCGTAGCCAGGCAGATCTGTAATAATTTCCTTCTTAGTAATTTTAAAGTTCTCCACTAAATGTTCATTTACACCCATAAAAAAAATCATAGATGGACACAAATTGTATCAGCTTTGAATATCTGTATTTATCTCTCTGCTATATCTCATGCTTGATAGAAAATGTTTCATTTTTACAATTTTTAAATGAAACAAATTATTTTTCGGTTTTTATTTTGCATTCTGGTTTTTGGAACTTTCTGGATACTGGGTTTTCAGATAACTGATCTAAATCTGTACAATTGTCAAGCAGCAGTAGTATATTCCGCGCTCTTTTTCAAACAATTCTTTAGTCATCCAGTCTTTGA
Organism: Maratus speculifer; assembly: GCA_964019185.1. Lineage (NCBI taxonomy): Eukaryota > Metazoa > Arthropoda > Arachnida > Araneae > Salticidae > Maratus > Maratus speculifer. Next base: position 254,329,081 of record OZ025301.1, read on the forward strand.
GGTTTGCTTCATAAGAAATAGGAAGCCATTTGATATTTTTTAAGCATCTGGTGTGCCTAGATTTTTCTATCACTAGAAGATTAAGACGTTCAATACCATTCATATTGGCACACATAAGAAATGTGATTCTTTCTTTCAAAATTTTTCTGCCATTGCATTTCTCTCCCTTAAATTTTAATGTCTAGGATAGTGTCATCATGTAAAATAGTGAAGCTTCATCAGCATTATATAAGTCATTCTCATCATATTTATGAGAGATTTTATTCCAGACATTTTCTTTCCATGTATCAATGTCAGATTTTTGAATTGGAACAGTAACAAGCAAAGGTAAGTAGTAGTAGCAAGAAGAAAAAAAATATTACACATTGTATTGAAGAAATCACAACATATGCATTATGATGAGTCTTTTCTGCTGCTACTGTACTATCATTATCTTCTGGATCATCATTATCTTCTTCGTGATCATCTTGCTGATATTCACCAACGTCTCTCTTCACATAGGTTTTGTCAGCAATCACCACGTTACGCAACACAGAGCAGGCCATGACAACTGTTGGCACCAAGTCTGTTCTTATCAAATGTAAATACTTCAGCCTTCTGAATATACCTTTTAATAAACCAAAGGCTCTTTCAACTGTGCATCTTGTTTTAGACAGTTTATGATTATAAAGAATCTGTCTCCTAGTTGGATGCCCATTATCACAAAATGGTGTCAGTAAATCTATGTGAAGTGCATATGCAGCATCACCTAGCAAATGAAAATTTGGTGGTATTATATCTGATAAATGTCCACCAATTTCAGAATTGGCAAACACATGTGCACAGTGAACTGCTCCAACTTCACCAACATAACAACCAATAAATTGCAATCTGTGTAAAAAAGAAAAAAATAATAATACATTTATAATTTAGGAATTTTTTTTTTAATTTTTATAATAAAAACACAAATTTACAATTGTATCTACACAGCAAGGAATTTAAACTAATGGTAAGTAAATGAGAAAGTGTATCTAAATGTAGTCATTGACAAATCAGATGAATTAAGGCCTTTGTTTTTTTTACATATCAATGAAAAATAATTTTCTTAAAAATGTGAATATATCATCATATTGGAAATAAAGCAGAAATTTTCAAGTATTTCTTAATAATGTAAGGTGCATGAGTATGAAAAGGGGAAAGCAGGTGAATATGACGTCATGTATGTAAAATTGTAATGGAAACACTTTAACCAGTTCGTGACAGCTCGCACATTTCAAAGTGTGCATTTGAGGATGGAGTGGGAAAATTTGATTTCATCTTCAGGGACGAGGGATTTTACAAAGCTAAGCCTAACTCTAGTAAAGGGTTCTTTAAAAAATTATAAAAAATTCTTTTTTTTTTTTTGTAACTTTTTGAAATATACATGCATGGAAAAAGTTATGTATATTCACACAAAAAATTGTGTTATTTTCTCTAATATTTTAATATAAACATGACTTTTTAAGTATATGTAATGCATATTTAAACTAATTTTTAAGTTGCAAAATAGTACAGTATGATCACAGAACACTTAGATAAATCTAATATAGCAACATATGAAACATTTTCCTCAAATAAAGGATAGTTTTGTTAAAACAGTAATAGTTTTGTTTCTAAATAATTTTAACATATTCCTTAAACAAAATAAACTTTTAATAAAGCTGATTTATTACAAGTAAGGTTAATTAAATAAAACATGCAAGCAACATTGGCATGTTACTTTTTAATACTTGCATATTAAAAACTAACTACCTTTTAATGATGTTACACGCCTTCAAACTTTAAAAATCATATGTTTCTATTAAGTATAAACTGCAATATACATTCTCTGGTGCAAAGATTATTTGTTATTCATTTTCTGGGATTCACAAAAGAATTCAATTTCTATACTGTATTAGAAGCACTGCATGCTATTTTACCAAGATTTGAAAAAAGAAAAAAATATACACTAGAGGGCCAGAAATCCACACTGTTTGGGAGATGATGTTGTGCGGATTTTAGACCATTGAAATAATAATAATAAAGATTAAAAATAAATAAATAAAAACATTAATAGAAATAAAATATTAGATTTTTAAGTTATTTTATTATGAATGACAATTTTTTTTTTTAAATATTTGATCAATAGTAGGCTGGCTCAGAGGGGTTAACAGATAAGGCTGGCAGGAGTAACCGCTGTCTCCAATCAGGTGATATTTTTTAAAAGGAGCTGTGTTCATCAATTCTGATAACCTGCTATTTGAAAAAATTGTGCTGTCATGAGCTTTCCCAGGCCATCTCGCTACCACATCCCGAATCAACAGATTGGAGGAAACAACTGTTTGAGTATTAATCGAAAATTTGGATTTTCGATTTCGAAATCTCTCAGCATAGTCTCCACCTGGTGATAAAATAGGTATGTCTGTGCAGTCCACAGCTCCAATTACACCTGGGAATTGTGGAATCCGAAAAAAATCTTCACTAACCTGAAATGTAGAGAATTAAAATTTTTTTTATTAATATACAGTCGCTCAAAAAAGTATTGGGACATGATAAAATTGCAATAAACTTTATTTCCGAAGAAAAAAAAGGAGAATATAGTATATCATACTTTGATGAATTCAAATCATAATAACAAAAACATAACGTATATTTTACAACAATTATGGTTAATATTTAAAATAAAAGAATGAAAATCAAAAAATGTTCTCAAAAAAGTATTGGGACACTATCTAATAAATCGAGAAAATATTATGAAAGAGATAGTTAATATGTTGAGCCACCATTATGCTTTATGACTTCTCGTAGTCTATTTGGCATAGATTATACTAATTTTGTGCAAAAGAATGGGTCAATTTTGGCCCATTAGCAAAATTAAGTAAATCGTATACATATGCTACCACAAACATCATCGTACTTTATTTTTAACATCTATATCATTCGGTATATTTATTTCAATTTCTTTCACAGTAATATTTAACATACAAAAATAATACCATTTTGCACTCTTCTTCTGTTTCAGGCATTTGTATAAAATCAGGCCTCAATGAAGAAAGGGCTTTACTCACTTTATTTAGTACCCTTGAAACTGTAGGCTGACTAACCTTTATTAAGTCACCAACAACAAGCTGATGAGTTCCTGTTGCATAAAATCTCAGGGCAACTAATAGCTGTTCGAGTGGTGTTAATGCCTGATTTAAATGTGTGTTATGCTTTATTTGATTTTCTATAAGTGGCAATAACTCCGAAACTGCATTTTTTGTCAGGCGATACCTACGTTGAAAATCTATATCATCAAAATTCTCTAATTTAGGAGTATGATTCTTTTTCCTTTTATTATCTTCCTTTTCAATTGCTTCCAAAAATTCGAGATTGCGAATAGATACATCCATAATCTAAAACAAGATTAAGAAAAAAAAAATTTTTTTAAATGTAGAATAAGATACAAAATATTACTTAAACACTCCTGGAAATTTTTTAAAAACTTCACTGTTTAGTATTTTTAAATTAGAAACTGGCCACTTATAAAACTGGTACTACTGGCCACTGATGAAATTTCCTAGTTTTGCCCTTTATTGTTACAGTTGACAAATTTACAAACTGAACTGGCAAATTAAAATTAGTTAAAAACTTTAATAAAAAACTATAATACACTTTCTATTTCTGTTGGCAAACGCCAAAGACTATTAATGTTTGCTTTTCATTCATTCAGCAAATACAAAATTTTATAAGTGGCCACCTTGTAGTAATTGCCGCTTTTTAATTTAAAAATACTAAACAATAAACTTTTTTTTTCCTTGGTCATCATTAGTCATAACAGTATGTGGACTTAACACACCTCTACCACCAAAAGAATTGTCATCAAGGAAGTTTCTCAATGATTCTAAGCAAGAGACAAATGCCTCTTCCTTTTCTGAGGATGTTAGCATGACACAAACAGGAAGACCCCCACTACAACTGTTACTAAATAAAATGAATGACTTAGTTCCAAGTCTGTCCACACATCTAGTGGCATCAAAAATAATACCTCTGAAGCTTGAGGAATGATTTAAAATGTGTTTCATAAATGGGATAACAGCAACTGCAATATAACTTCCATCGGGAAGACATTTCACTGTAGCAAAATCTCCACCTTGGTCTATATTATACTTATTTATAAATTCTTTTAAAGAATCAAGTATATTCTTCTCACTTGCTTCACCATATTCTTTTCTAAAAACATCATAGTATAATTTATAGACCCACTGAATGTCTGGGCATAAGGCTCTGTCAGCATCAACAATATGATACTGATCGCCGTATTGTTCCTGCAATTCAGATTTAAATCTATTGAATGCTTTAGAAGGGGGATAGCCAGCCATTTTCAACCCACTCTTTCATATTACGAATCTTTCTATTCATTTCGTTGAATTTCAGGAGGGGGGAGGGGGAGCGATAAGGGGGTGAATTTTTTAAATTGTAGCTAATTCCACAATAAATATAAACTTAGATGTGGTTTTTTGATGAAGCTATCTGGTAAATATTATTTGTTAAATGGAAAGAAATGCAAAGTGGCAGCTGCATGATTTCCGGGTGTATTCTGGGAAGTAAATGTGAACCCAGGAGTGAGAAATAATTTTCAAACTTTTTTGTCTTGTCATGCGATCCCCCTAGGGGATACCTTCTTTAGGTATTCACGGGCTTCAAAACCCCGGGGCACCTGAGTGATCTTTATCCTTTCCTTTTCCCTTGCTCCTCTGGTCTTCCTTTCCTCTTTGTTTCACTCTCATTGTGGTTTCCTCTTCGGAGGTGAGGGCAATTCTGTATGAGCCAATGTCATCCTGCATATCGACTCATGGAGAATTGTAAACCACCCACGTGTTGGCCGTGCGTGACGACCCGTGACCCTGGGAAGGGGGATCCTGGTAGTTAAGGGAAACCAACACACTGCTTTGGCCTCTGCTTGAGGTAGACAGGATGTGCATATTGGTCCCGTATGCATCAATCGGCTGGTCAGCTGACTTTCGTCATTGGCTCTAGGGATCAAGTGATCGAGCAACTACTAGTCATCTCGTTAAGGGTGGAGACTGACATAGGGTTGTCTTATGACCGTATGGGCCCTGGTTAGCACTAGTGCACGAATGTGCATCCCATTGTAGTTCTTAGGAGAGGGTGTTGTGGCCGGGGTCTGAATCTTATTATTTCTAAATATGTATGGAAACACTTCTTTTCCTTCTACTTCTCTCCCTAGTGGAGAGCAACAAACTGCACAGACTCTATCATTCACTCGTTTTTTTATCATTAAACGTACTATAGCCTATCTGATAATTCATTTAAAAGACACACCATTTCTCATTGCAAAAACATTCCAGTCAGTGCTGGGGGATGGCCATTCTATCAAAAAACTGCAATCTGGGGATCTACTAGTTGAGGTTTCTACAGCTAAAGTCACAAATTCTTTCTAATTGCTCTACAATAGGCACCTTTTCCGTTTCTGTACAAATACATAAAACTCTAAATACAAGTCGTGGTGTAATATCTGAGCCTGATTTCTTATACTCTACTAAAGCTGAACTTCTAGAAAATTTAAAAGACCAAAATATCGTAGATGTATGCCGTATTACTATCCGTCGCAATGAAGAAATACTACCTACTAAACATTGTTTTAACCTTCAATAGTCCTAATTTACCAGCTAGAATTAAAGCTGGCTATCTAAGTGTTCCAGTTCGACCATACATACCAAACCCTCTCAAATGTTTTAAATGCCAGCGTTATGGCCATAATAATACCAATGGCCAATGTCGTGGATCTATTACCTGCGCACGTTGCGCGGAAATCAGTTGCAACAATAAAACATGTGAATATTCCGTTCGCTGTGCAAACTGTAAAGGCGATCATACAGCCTATTCCCGCACTTGTCCTCGTTGGAGACGTGAAAAAGAAATAATTACCATAAAAATTACTCAGAATTTGTCGTACTCGGATGCCCGCAAGGTTGTTGAATCCAGAACACCATCCGTTGGAATTTCCTACTCCAGCTTACTTAAGAATCAATCAAAATCCGTAAGACACATAAGTACACAAACTGATTCCCAATTTCCATTCAGTAAATCAACTGTAACACAATCAACCAGTACTCCTGTTAAAGATTCGACCAACACGCCATCCTCTGAACCAGCAAAAATAAATCACATAGAGAAGAAACAGAAATTAACGGCTCTATCTAAAAAGTCATCTTAATCCCAAACTAAAACAAAAGCTGCCACAAATACCAATATACCACAGAAACCTGATATCCCCAGAAAACAGAATCTAAAAAAACCCCCAATACAAACGACTAGAAAGTTAACCTCAACTCCAGTCTCTCTACTATGGAAGACTGTGGGGAAGGGGAAGCAAAATTCTGGCATCAGCTGAATTATAAAAAACATTATGGATCCAAAACAGCTACAGCAGTATGTGGACGAGTCCTATAGTAATGATTCAGATGCCGACGATAACACTGTATTTGAAGAATTTGTATCTAACTAACTTTATAAAATCACCTCTTTCATGACTAATATTATTTCATGGAACTGCCGAGGTTTTTATAATAAATATGACGAAATCCGTAACATTCTTTATGACAATCAACCTTTTGTTTAGCTTTACAAGAAACTCACCTCAAATTAAAAGACAAAGCAAAATTGCGCACCTATACTTCTTATAGAAAAGATTTTTTAGGTTCTGATAGGGCTACTGGTGGAGTGGCTCTTTTTATCTCTAATAAATTACCTCACACTCATATCAATTTAAATACTGGCTTGCAAGCAGTAGCAGTCTGTGTCCATATAAACAAACTTATAACAATATGTACTATTTACTTACCACCTAATCAGCCTATTCAGTCTACACATCTGGATAATCTCATTCTCCAACTACCCATTCCTTTCGTCAATCTTGGTGATTTTAACGCTCACAGTCAACTGTGGGGTAACTCTGATAATAATAATCGTGGTGATATTATAGAAAAACTTATTTCTGACAATGGCTTATGCCTACTCAATAACGGTGATCATACTTACTTTCATGAACCTATCGCACCTTTCATGCCATAGATCTCGCTATCTGCTCCCCATCCATTTATCCTTATTGGAACTTCTGGGTTTCTAATGACCTTCACGACAGTGACCATTTTCCTACTTTTATCTCGCTGACTATCTACTCACATGGATTCTAATAATTGTTTTAAACGCTATGTATATGACAGAGCTAATTGGTCAACATTCACAGACAATGCTAAAATAACAAGTGATATGATAGCAGGTGACATTGACGATGCACTTGATAATATCACCTAGTGTATTATCAATGCTGCAGATATTAGTATTCCAAAATCACATTCTATACCGCGGCACAGGAAACCATGGTGGAATGATGAATGCCGAAAGGCAAAGAAAAAGCAACAGAAAGCTTGGGGCATTTTCCGACGCTACCCTAATAACTATCTCGATTTCAAAAAAGCAAAGGCTCAAGCTAGAAGAGTGCGCCGTCAAAGCCAACGTGAATCTTGGATTCAGTACATCTCCAACATCAACACCAGTACATCAAGGAAAGAACTTTGGAAGAAAGTGAAAAACTGTATGGGACTGTATTCAGAAAACCACATCTCTATCTTAAATTACAATGGACAAACAATAGCATCTCCCTAAAATATTGCTGAAACAATAGCAAATACACTGGCATCTAATTCTAAATCTGACTCGTATCCAGAACCTTTCTTATCATATAAAAGACAAGCAGAATCTACCAACATAAATTTTAATTCTCGCCATTCCTATGAGTATAATCTACCTTTCACAAAACCTGAACTTCTGCGATGTTTGCAAAATAGTTGTTTATCAACTCAGGACACGATGGCATCACTTATACCATGCTAAAATATCTTTCTACCACCTCTCTCAATAACCTTCTCACCTTTTACAATAGAATCTGGATTTAACATTCTTTTCCTAAAGCCTGGTGTAAAGCTATTGTCATTCCATTCCCGAAACCAGGTAAAGATCCCGGTGACCCAAAACAACTACAGGCCAATCGCACTCTCTAGTAGCCTTTGCAGACTTTTAGAAAAAATGGTTAATTGCCGCTTAGTGCATGTTTTGGAATCTAATAATTCTCTTGCATCATTCCAAAGCGGATTTCGTCGTGGTAGGTCCACTATTGATAACCTCATTCTTTTAGAAACTCGTATTCGAACTGCTTTTTAAAACGCAATCATCTGGTGACTATCTTTTTTGACATGATGAAAGCCTATGATAAAACCTGGAGATATGGCATACTACGAGATCTTTAAATCTGAACTTTAGAGGTAACCTACTAATTTTTATTAAGAACTTCCTCGCAGTTCGAATTTTTCAAGTTCGAATTGGGCGGTTTCTTTCAAGTTTCTATGTACAAGAAGAGGGTGTACCACAGGGCAGTGTTCTGAGTGTCACCCCCTTTGCTATCAAGATTAATGACATCCTCAACCAGTTGCCCCCAAGCGTTCAAGGTGCACTATATGTTGATGATTTTAATATTTTATGTAAAGGACAAGATATGCGTTTTATCGAGAGACAACTACAAATCGCTATCAACCATATTATTCAATGGACAAACAAAAATGGCTTTATTATTTCCCAAGACAAAACCTCATGTGTGCATTTCTGTAGACGAAGGGATTTGCATCCGGATCCTGAAATTATCATCGGAACTTGTCAAATTGCTATTGTTGACAATGTCCGCTTTTTGGGCTTATATTTTGACAAAAAACTCACTTTCTTGCCTCATGTTTTGCAGCTACGAAAAAAATGCGAGCACTCTCTCAATTTAATCAAGGTGCTTTCCAACACATCTTGGGGAGCAGACAGTAGTTCTCTCCTGAAAATTTACCGTTCGATTATCCACTCTAAAATTGACTATGCTTGCCAGGTCTATGGTTCAGCACATAATTTCATTCTTAAAAAAATCGACACTGTGCACCATAGTGCACTCCGCTTTTGCTCTGGTGCTTTTAGAACATCACCGGTTTTAAGCCTATATGTCGAGTGTAATGAACCAACACTACACCGTACTCGTGAAAAGCTTTCATTGGATTTGTACTATCGTATTCTCTCTCACCGTGGCCATCCTCTTCGTAATTACATTTTAAATACAGACAATGACACTCTCTATCAACATTGACCATCATGCATTCCTTCATTTGGAGCCAGAATGAGGAACATTATTAACAATAGTCAACTAAGCAATATCAAGGTGAGCTCATGTTCATTGCATGAGTTTCCTCCTTGGAAAACTCTTACTATCACCACACTCCATCCTTTTAAAGACTATGACAAAAAGAACACTGCACCTGTCATATTTCAACAATTATTTGCAGCCCATCGCTCAAAATTCAAGAATTATACTGATATATACACGATTGGATCAAAGAGTAGCAATGTTGTTGGCTGTGGGATTTTCTGTGATAATACCAATTTTAGTTACCGGCTTCACCCTTCAGTTTCTGTGCTTACGGCCGAGTTGATCGCGATAGAGAGAGCTATGTTGCACATTTCACATCAACATAACACTTCATTCATCATTTATACGGACTCAAATAGTGCTATTGACGCAATTAAATCATCTAACAAACATCCTTATGTCTCAGCCATCCTGAATTTTTATGATAAATTAACAAACCGTGGCTGTAAAATTTTATTTTGCTGAGTACCTGGACACATGGGTATTTCTGGAAATGAAAATGCAGATTGCGTAACGGCAAAATGCGGCAAAACTTGCTCTTAACCCTTTAGATCATAAGATGCCATTCTCAGACGTTAAACTAATTATAAAACACTTTATCTATCATAACTGGCAAGAAAATTGGGATACAGAAATTAATAATAAACTGCACCGTATCAAACAAACGATCATTAGCTGGCCTCCAAATTACCCACGGAAAACAGATGTTCTTCTTACTCTTCTGAGAATTGGACACTCTAGGTTAACTCATAAACATCTTCTATTCCGGGATAATGCTCCCCCAGGGGGATACCTTCTTTAGGTATTCACGGGCTTCACAACCCCGGGGCACCTGAGTGATCTATCTCTTTTCCACTTCCTCTTACTCCTCTTGTCTTCCTTTCATCTTTGTTTCACTCTCATTGTGGTTGCCTTTTCTGAAGTGAGGGCAATTCTGTATGAGCCGATATCATCCTGTATATCGACTTATGGAGAATTGTAAACCACCCACGTGTTGGCCGTGCGTGGCGACCCGTGTCCCTGGAAGGGGGATCCTGGCAGTTGAGGGAAACCAACACACCGCTTTGGCCTCTGCTTCAGGTAGACGGGAGGTGCATATTGGTCCTGTATGCATCAATCGGCTGGTCAGCTGACTTTTGTCACTGGCTTTAGGGATCAAGTGATCGAGCAACTACTAGTCATCTCGTTAAGGGTGGAGACTGACATAGGGTTGTCTTGTGACCGTATGGACCCTGGTTAGCACTGGTGCATGAATGTGCATCCCCTTGTAGGGCTTGGGAGTGGGTGGTGTGGCCGGGGTCTGAATTATTATATTTTTAATATGGATGGAAACACTTTATTTCCTTCTACTTCTTTCCCTAGTGGAGAGCAACAAAATGTACAGACTTCCTCTCTCATGCGCTTCTTTGTTAAACATACTGATAGCGAGTCTGATAGCTCCTTTTAAAAAACATCACCTTTTCTAATTGCTAAAACCTTCCAGTCTGTCTTAGGGGATGGTCATTCCCTCAAGAAACTACAATCTGGGGATTTACTAGTTGAGGTTTCTACAGCCAAACAATCACAATTTCTCTCTAATTGCATGAAAGAACAAAATATCATAGATGTACGCCGAATCACTATTCGTATAAATGACCAGATAATTCCTACTAAGCACATTATTTTAACCTTCAATAGTCCAACATTACTAACAAGAATTAAAGCAGGCTATCTAAGCTGTCGTGTCAGACCATATATACCAAACCCCATCCGTTGCTTTAAATGCCAGCGTTACGGACACACTAAAACAAACTGTCATGGCTCCATACCTGTGCACGTTGTGCAGAGGTCGGCCATGACAATAACTCATGTGAAAAATCCGAACGCTGTGCAAACTGTAAAGGAGATCACACAGCCTATTCTCGTACTTGTCCTAATTGGAACCGTGAAAAAGAAATAATCACTATAAAAATTACCCAGAATCTTATCCAGATGCCTGTAGACTCGTTGAATCCAGAACCCCATCCGTTGGAATTTCCTACTCCAGCTTACTTAAGCAGCAATCTAAACCTGAAGACACATAAGTACTCAGACTGACTCCTCTTTTCTACCAAGCTGTTCACCTGAAAAAACATCATCTAACATTACAAAGAAGACCCGTGATGCCCACGCTACCGCTGTTACCAGAGTTTTGCCAAAATTAGCGCTTTGGAAACCTTCATCAGAGCCAGTAAAAATAGAATATTGGGCAAGTCAATCACAGAAATCAAGCCAAGTAAAAAATTTAACCAAACCTGAGAATGGAAAAAAACCCGATTCATCTGCATCAAATTCCCAGAAACCCAATAATACTAGTTCAGTTAAAAGACCAACCCAAAATCCAAAAACGATTAAGACTGTTTGTGGTTCTTCACAGTGGCAAACTGTGAAGAAAAAAGAGAAAAAATCATATCTTAGCTCAAATATCACTAATTTGAAGGATCCCAAACAAATGTACCAATATGTGGTGGAAGCAATGGAGTCAGGTTGGTTGGTTGATTAGGGTTTTATGGCGCAAAGTCCCTTTAGGGACATGCTGCGCCAAGAACAAGGTGAGAACTAAAAGTTTAAAAAAACATAATACAGCCTAAAATGTAAAAGCTAAAATGTAAAAATAGCATTAAAAGGCTGTAATAGCATTTGTCATAATTAGAATGTCAAGTTAGGAATAAAATCTGTCTCCAAATGTCAAAGTTAAAATCAAACAGTGTCTAAAAAGAAGCACAAAAATATATAAAAACAATTTAAAAGGGTAAAATCACTGAGGTCTATATTCTTCAAAAGTAACATTTTCATCATCATCACTCGAGTCGTATGATGCCGACTCCATAGCCTCCTCCATGTACTGATTCATCTGCCTTGGATCTTTGAGATTAGCTGTAGATGGGCCATGACATGATTTTCTCTGTTTATTCTTCACAGTTTGCCACTGTTGGGTTTGTAAGAATTTGATGCACATGAATCAGGTGTTTTTCCATTCTCAGGTTTGGTTATATTTTTTGATTGGCTTGATTTCTGTGCTTAATTAGTCCAATATTCAATTTTCACAGGTTCTGATGACGGTTTCCAAAGCACTAATTTTGGAAAAATTCTGGTAACAGCAGTAGCATGGGCATCACGGGTCTTTTTCTTTATAGGACTAGATGTTTTTTCAGAACAGTTCTTAAAAGGAGCTTCAGTCTGGGTACTAATGTGTCTTACAGATTTTGTTTGTTGCTTAAGTAAGCTAGAGTAAGAAACTCCAACAGATGGGGTTCTCGATTCTACAATTTTACGGGCTTCAGGGTAAGGAAGGTTTTGGGTTATTTTGATAGCAATGATCTCTTTTTCACGGTTCCAAATAGGACAGGAGCGAGAATATGAAGTATGATCACCTTTGCAAATTTGCGCAGCGTTCCTGTTTTTCACAAGTTTTACTGTCGTGGCCAACTTCTGCACAATGTGCACAAGTAACAGTGCCACGACATTGGCCATTAGTATTGGTATGGCCATAACGCTGGCATTTAAAACAACGGGTGGGATTAGGTATGTAAGGTCGGACTGGACAATTTAAATAGCCTGCTTTAATTCTAGTAGGTAAAATATGGCTATTGAAGGTTAATATTATATGTTTAGTAGCAATTATCTGACCATTTCTACGGATAGTGATAAGGCGGACATCTACGATATTTTGATCCTTTAAGTTAGTTAGAAGTTCTTCTTTTGTGGAAAATAACAGATCTGGTTCAGATATTACACCACGACAAGAATTTAAAGTTGGATGTGCTTTGACAGAAACAGAGAAGGTGCCTATTGTATTACTATTGGACAAAAATTGTGACTGGTTGGCTGTAGAAACTTCAACCAGTAAATCCCCAGACTGTAATTTTTTGAGGGAATGGCCATCACCAAGAACAGATTGAAAGGATTTAGCAATAAGAAATGGTGAAGTTTTTTTGAAAGAGCTATCAGAGAGGCTATCATTGCGTTTAATTACGAAAAATCGAGTAAAAGAGGAATTCTTTGACATTTGCTGCTCTCCACATGGGAGAGAAATAGATGAAAGAGAAGTTTTTCCATCCATATTAAGTGAAAAAGGAATTCGGACCCCGGCCGCACCACCCACTCCCGAGCCCAACAAGGGGATGCACATTCGTGCACCAGTGCTAACCAGGGTCTATACGGTCACAAGACAATCCTATGTCAGTCTCCACCCTTAACGAGATGACTAGTAATTGCTCGCTCACTTGATCCCTAAAGCCAGTGACCAAAGTCAGCTGACAGGGTTGCCACTCTAATCTTGAAAAGAAATTCCCTGTATTTTCCCTGTACTGCAACGCGTTTATTCTATGTTGAGTGTGCAAAAATATATGCGTGTATGTATGTCAGTTAACTACCTTGTAATTTACCATTACCCAACTAATTGAGAAAATATACATTATGTAATATGAGCAAATAAAAAAACTCTTTAAAGTTATTACACTTATTATTAAATCCCACATTTTACATTAATAATAATAAAAACAGTACAGTAATACTCAAGCATTCAGCTACAAAATACTTTGAAATATTTACCACTCAACTGCCACCCCCCCCCCAAAAAAAAAAAAAGTTGTTGCATACAATATTGCAACAAATTTTCTGCAACCCTTTTTTTTGAAATTTTATCTTTTGCAATTTATAACAAAAATTGCCTTTTAAAAAAAAAACAAAAAAAAAAAAACAATTTTTGACATAATTCTTTTATCACAGCAATTTTTGACAAAAATCGGCGTTTTTTCATGCTTTTATTAACAAAAACCGCCGAATTTTTTGACGAAAATTGCCGTTTTTTTTTGACGAAAATCGCTGTTTTCTTTATGAAAACCATGTTTTTTATTTTCGCGATTCAATGAAGAAAATTGCCGATTTCTCTCGATTTTATGACGAAAATTGTCATTTTTTCTCGACTTTATGACGAAAATTGCTGGTTTTTTTCGCGGCTTTTCGATAAAAATCGCCGTTTTTTAACAATCTTTTGACAAGAACAGTTTTTTTTTTTTGTTTTTTATATTTTGACGAAAACAGCATTTTTTTGTATTATTTTGTCTATAATCGCGTTTTTTTCGCAATTTTGGGATCTTTTCACGAAAATTACTTTTATCGCAATTTTTGACAAAAATCGGCTTTTTTTCATGCTTTTTTTAAAAAAAATCGCCGGATTTTTTGTCGAAAATTGCCGGTGTTTTCGACGAAAATCGCTGTTTTCTTTATGAAAACCATGTTTTTTTTCGCTATTCGATGAAGAAAATTGCCGATTTCTCTCGACTTTATGACAAAAATTGTCATTTTTCTCGACTTTATGACGAAAACTGCCGTTTTTTTTCGCGGTCTGTTGATAAAAATCGCCGTTTTTTAACATTCTTTTGACAAGAACAGTACTTTTTTTTAAATAAATATATATATTTTGACGAAAACAGCATGTTTTTGCATTATTTTGTCGATAATCGCGTTTTTTTTCACGATTTTGGAATCTTTTGACGAAAATTATATTTTTCTAGCGATCTTTTCGGGAAAATCGCGTTTTTGTCTTGATCTACTGACAAAATCGCATTTTTTTCACGCGATCTTTTTATGATATAAAAAATCGAAAAAGCGAAAAATGAAAAGAAAAAGCGGAAAATCACGGATCCGCGGTAGAATCTCATGCCTGTTTTGAATTAATGCGACGGGAGAAACGGAAGAGAAAGAACATTACGCGCAGTCGCAGATGGATGACATGAGAGAGAGGTGCTGTGTGGATTCAACTATTCGCATGGCAAAAAAAGGGGTGTAGGCAGAAACATGAAAGAGCCGCTTTAAGTGAATTTTCGCGCCGCTTTTCAAGGGGTTTTCTTTTTTCCGCGAAGAGGATTTTATTTTGAAAGCAGAAAAAAAAATATGATTGGGTATAACAGGAAAAAAAATTCAAAGTGTTTTCCAGGTTTTTTAGGATTTTTTTCAAAATTCCCTGGATTTTCCTGGTTTTGAAAGGGGATTTTGAAATTCCCTGTGTTTTCCCGGTTTTCCAGGATTTCCCGGTGGCGTGGCAACCCTGGCTGACCAGCCGATTGATGCATACGGGACCAATATGCACCTCCCGTCTACCTGAAGCAGAGGCCAAAGCAGTGTGTTGGTTTCCCTCAACTACCAGGATCCCCCTTTCCAGGGACACGGATTCTCCATGAGTCGACATACAGGATGATATCGGCTCACACAGAATTTCCCTCACCTCCGAAAAGGAAACCACAATGAGAGTGAAACAAAGATGAAAAGAAGACCAGAGGAGTAAGAGGAAAAGGAAAAGAGATAGATCACTCAGGTGCCCCGGGTTTGTGAAGCCCGTGAATACCTAAAGAAGGTATCCCCCTGGAGGGGCAATGGAGTCAGAGGCATACGACTCTAATACAGATGACGAGAATACTGTTTTCGAGGAGTACTTACTAGGTTGATTCTAGGTTTTAATTCTACGATCTTTAGCTTGTTTTTGTACATTCATCTTTTTCACTCTTTATTTTTAACTTATTCTACTCTTTTAATCATGTATTGTGTACAGCATCTAATGCCTCTTTCATATTTTTAACATTGAATGTTTTTAACTTACCAGACATTTTAATTACAGTTTTAACATGTTGACATTACGTTTTTAATTCTATGAAAGCCTTTTAATGTGATTTTTTTATATTTTAACCTTCTTCATTACTTTCTACTCTTAAATCGTATCCTCACCTTGTTCTTGGTGCAGCATGTCCCTGAAGGGACCTCGCGCCATAAAACTCCAATCAACCATCCGGGATGATGCACCCATGGTGTCCTCAATGTCATTTTGATTGCCTAACCATACATCATCTTTTAACTAACTGTCCGGGCCTCCGGCACTTGTACAAAATATATTTTAACTCATCATCACCTATTTTGACAAACCTCATTGTGGAAATACCTCATGGGGCACTTTTTACCTTTTTAAAGCACGCAGGGTTTTATTTTGAAATTTGAAATTTTTTTCACTACTTTTATTCCTATAACTTGGACCTAGTTTTAATGACTTTGAAGTGTTAGCAACATTTGGATAGGAACTCTATCCAAATGAGTCTACTACTGATTTAATTTTGCCTTTATATTATACTGGAATATTATTTTAATCTTTTAACCTTTTATACTTGCCTAACTATATCTGGATGTGGTACCCCATCCAGACACCCTGATATTGTTCCTGTTGTCTTTGTCTTGGCGCAGCATGTCCCTCAAGGGATTTTGTGCCACTAAACCCTACACAACCAACCAACACAACCAACCTGTCATGTGATAAATTATAGGAAAGTTTTCAAATTATTCTTTCATATTATGAACTTTCCTCATCCTGGAGTTGAATTTCAGGAGCGGTAGGAGGAGCGATAAGGCAGTAATTTTTTTTAAATTGTAGCTATTTTGACAGTTAAATATTATTTAACTAATAATAGCACATTGCTCAGTGGTGCACAAAACAGGAATTTTAATATATATTAGTACATATTAAAATAAAATAAAATTTTCAACGTTTCGCGCCGACTTCTGCGGGCATCTTCAGGAAAATATGAAATGGAAGGCCTACGTTTGCATTTTGTTCGAGAGATATTTCTACTAAATTAAAAATTAAATTGATTAAATTGATATATTTATAAATATTATTTATTAAATAGAAAGAATTTAAAGTAGTTGCTGCGTGATTTATGGATGTATTCTGTGGTTGGTTGGTTGGTTGTATAGAGTTTTGTGGCACAAAAATCCCTTGAGGGACATGCTGCGCCAAGACAAAGACAAAAGGAACAATATCAGGGTGTCTGGATGGGGTACCCCATCCAGATATAGCTAGGCAAGTATAAAAGTTTAAAAGATCCAACTATATAGAGATCCAGATAACTAAGTCCAAGTTATAGGAATAAAAGTAGTGAAAAAAAATTCAAATTTCAAAATAAAATCCTGCATGCTTTAAAAAGGCAAAAAGTGCCCCATGAAGTATTTCCCCAATGAGGTTTGTCAAAATAGGTGATGACGAGTTAAAATATATTCTGTACAAGTGCCGGAGGCCCGGACAGTCAGTTAAAAGATGATGTATGGTTAGGCAATCAAAATGACAATGAGGACACATGGATGCATCATCCCGGAATAGAAGATGTTTATGAGTTAACCTAGTGTGTCCAATTCTCAGACGAGTCAGTAGAACATCAGTTTTCCGTGGGTACTTTGGAGGCCAGCTAATGATCGTTTGTTTGATACGGTGCAGTTTATTATTAATTTCTGTATCCCAACTTTCTTGCCAGTTATGATGGATAAAGTGTTTTATAATTAGTTTAACGTCTGAGAATGGCATCTTATGATCTAAAGGGTTAAGAGCAAGTTTTGCCGCTTGATCTGCATTTTCATTTCCAGGAATACCCATGTGTCCAGGTACCCAGCAAAATAAAATTTTACAGCCACGGTTTGTTAATTTATCATAAAAATTCAGGATGGATGAGACATAAGGATGTTTGTTAGATGATTTAATTGCGTCAATAGCACTATTTGAGTCCGTATAAATGATGAATGAAGTGTTATGATGATGTGAAATGTGTAACATGGCTCTCTCTATCGCTATCAACTCTGCCGTAAACACAGAAACTGAAGGGTGAAGCCAGTAACTAAAATTGGTATTATCACAGAAAATCCCACAGCCAACAACATTGCTACTCTTTGATCCATCTGTGTATATATCGGTATAATTCCTGAATTTTGAGCGATGGGCTGCAAATAATTGTTGAAATATGACAGGTGCAGTGTTCTTTTTGTCATAGTCTTTAAAAGGATGGAGTGTGGTGATATTAAAAGTTTTCCAAGGAGGAAACTCATGCAATGAACATGAGCTCACCTTGATATTGCTTAGTTGACTATTGTTAATAATGTTCCTCATTCTGGCTTCAAATGAAGGAATGCATGATGGTCGATGTTGATAGAGAGTGTCGTTGTCTGTATTTAAAATGTAATTACGAAGAGGATGGCCACGGTGAGAGAGAATAGGATAGTACAAAGCCAATGAAAGCTTTTCACGAATACGTTGTAGTGCTGGTTCATTACACTCGACAAATAGGCTTAAAACCGGTGATGTTCTAAAAGCACCAGAGCAAAAGCGAAGTGCACTATGGTGCACAGTGTCGATTTTTTTAAGAACGGAATTACGTGCTGAACCATAGACCTGGCAGGCATAGTCAATTTTAGAGCGGATAATCGAACGGTAAATTTTCAGGAGAGAACTACGGTCTGCTCCCCAAGATGTGTTGGAAAGCACCTTGATTAAATTGAGAGAGTGCTCGCATTTTTTTCGTAGCTGCAAAACATGAGGCAAGAAAGTGAGTTTTTTCCCAAAATATAAGCCCAAAAAGCAGACATTGTCAACAATAGCAATTTGATAAGTTCCGATGAAAATTTCAGGATCCGGATACAAATCCCTTCGTCTACAGAAATGCACACATGAGGTTTTGTCTTGGGAAATTATAAAGCCATTTTTGTTTGTCCATTGAATAATACGGTTGATAGCAATTTGTAGTTGTCTCTCGATAAAATGCATATCTTGTCCTTTCCATAAAATATTAAAATCATCAACATATAGTGTACCTTGAACACTTGGTGGCAACTGGTTCAGGATGTCAATCTTGATAGCAAAGAGGGTGAAACTCAGAACACTGCTCTGTGGTACACCCTCTTCTTGTACATAGAAACTTGAAAGAAACCTCCCAATTCGAACTTGAAAAATTCGAACTGCGAGGAAGTTCTTAATAAAAATTGGTAAGTTACCTCTAAAGTTCAGATTAAAAAGATCACGTAGTATGCCATACCTCCAGGTTTTATCATTGGCTTTCATCATGTTAAAAAAGATAGTCACCAGATGATTGCGTTTTAAAAAGGCATTTTGAATATGAGTTTCTAAAAGAATGAGGTTATCAATAGTGGACCTACCACGACGAAATCCGCTTTGGAATGAAGCAAGAGAATTATTAGATTCCAAAACATGCACTAGGCGGCAATTAACCATTTTTTCTAAAAGTTTGCAAAGGCTACTAGAGAGTGCGATTGGCCTGTAGTTGTTTGGGTCACCGGGATCTTTACCTGGTTTCGGGAATGGAATGACAATAGCTTTACACCAGGCTTTAGGAAAAGAATGTTCAATCCAGATTCTATTGTAAAAGGTGAGAAGGTTATTGAGAGAGGTGGTAGAAAGATATTTTATCATGGTATAAGTGATGCCATCGTGTCCTAAAGCTGATAAACAACTATTTTGCAAATATCGCAGAAGTTCAGGTTTTGTGAAAGGTAGATTATACTCATAGGAATGGCGAGAATTAAAATTTATGTTGGTAGATTCCGCTTGTCTTTTATATGATAAGAAAGGTTCTGGATAAGAGTCTGATTTAGAATTAGATGCCAGTGTATTTGCTATTATTTCAGCAATATTTTGGGGTGATGCTATTGTTTGTCCATTATAATTTAAGATAGAGATGCGGTTTTCTGAATGCAGTCCCATACAGTTTTTCACTTTCTTCTAAAGTTCTTTGCTTGATGTACTGGCGTTGATGTTGGAGATGTACTGAATCCAAGATTCACGTTGGCTTTGACGGCGCACTCTTCTAGCTTGAGCCTTTGCTTTTTTGAAATCGAGATAGTTATTAGGGTAGCGTCGGAAAATGCCCCAAGCTTTCTGTTGCTTTTTCTTTGCCTTTCGGCATTCATCATTCCACCATGGTTTCCTGTGCCGCGGTATAGAATGTGATTTTGGAATACTAATATCTGCAGCATTGATAATACACTAGGTGATATTATCAAGTGCATCGTCAATGTCACCTGCTATCATATCACTTGTTATTTTAGCATTGTCTGTGAATGTTGACCAATTAGCTCTGTCATATACATAGCGTTTAAAACAATTATTAGAATCCATGTGAGGAGTAGTCAGCGAGATAAAAGTAGGGAAATGATCACTGCCATGAAGGTCATTAGAAACCCAGAAGTTCCAATAAGGATAAATGGATGGGGAGCAGATAGCGAGATCTATGGCATGAAAGGTGCGGGTAGGTTCATGGAAGTAAGTGTGATCACCGTTATTGAGTAGGCATAAGCCATTGTCAGAAATAAGTTTTTCTATAATATCACCACGATTATTATTATCAGAGTTACCCCACAGTTGACTGTGAGCGTTAAAATCACCAAGATTGACGAAAGGAATGGGTAGTTGGAGAATAAGATTATCCAGATGTGTAGACTGAATAGGCTGATTAGGTGGTAAGTAAATAGTACATATTGTTATAAGTTTGTTTATATGGACACGGACTGCTACTGCTTGCAAGCCAGTATTTAAATTGATATGAGTGTGAGGTAATTTATTAGAAATAAAAAGAGCCACTCCACCAGTAGCCCTATCAGAACCTAAAAAATCTTTTCTATAAGAAGTATAGGTGCGCAATTTTGCTTTGTCTTTTAATTTGAGGTGAGTTTCTTGTAAAGCTAAACATAAAGGTTGATTGTCATAAAGAATGTTACGGATTTCGTCATATTTATTATAAAAACCTCGACAGTTCCATGAAATGATATTAGTCATGAAAGAGGTGATTTTATAGAGTTAGTTAGGTACAAATTCTTCAAATACAGTGTTATCATCGGCATCCGAGTCATTGCTATAGGACTCGTCCATAGCCTCGTCCACATACTGTTGTAATTGTTTAGGATCCTTAATGTTTTTTATAATTGAGCTGATGCCAGCATTTTGTTTCTCCTTCCCCACAGTCTTCCGTTGTAGAGAGACTGGATTTGAGGTTTTCTTTTTAGTCGTTTGTACTGGGGGGTTTTTTAGATTCTGTTTTCTGGCGATATCAGGTTTCTGTGGTATGGTGGTATTCGTGGTAGCTTTTGTTTTTGTTTGGGATTGAGATAACTTATTAGATAGAGCTGTTAATATCTGAAGATTCTTTATGTCATTTATTTTTGCTGGTTCAGAGGAAGGTGTGCTGGTCGATTGTGTTACTGTAAATTTATCGCGTGGATAAGAAACATCAGTTTGTGTAGCCATGTGTCTTACAGATGTTAATTGCTTCTTGAGTAAGCTGGAGTAGGTAATTCCGACAGATGGGGTTCTATTTTCAACAAGTTTACGGGCATCAGGATAGGACAGATTCTGAGTGATTTTTATGGTAACTATTTCTTTTTCACGGTTCCAGTTAGGGCACTTGCGGGAATATGCATTATGATTTCCTTTACAATTAACGCAGCATTCGGATTTTTCACATGAGGTATTGTCATGGCCGACCTCTGCACAACGTGCACAGGTGAGAGATCCACGACAGTTAGTTTTAATATGCCCGTAACGCTGGCATTTAAAGCAACGGACGGGGTTTGGTATGTATGGTCGGACTCGACAGCTTAGATATCCTGCTTTAATTCTAGGTGGTAAAGTAGTGCTATTGAAAGTTAGAATAATATGTTTAGTGGGAATTATCTGCTTATTTTTACGGATGGTGATACGGTGTACATCTTTGATATTTTGGTCTTTTAAATTTTCTAAAAGTTCATCTTTGGTGGAATATAAAAGATCAGGTTCAGATATTACTCCGCAGCTTGTATTTAAAGTTCTATGTATTTGTACGGAAACAGAATATGTGCCTATTTTAGTGCAATTTGAGAGAAATTGTGATTGTTTTGTTGTAGAAACCTCAACCAGCAAATCGCCAGATTGTAATTTTTTCAGAGTATGACCATCTCCCAAAACAGACTGGAAAGTTTTAGCTATCAGAAATGGGGAAGTTTTTTTAAACGAGCAATCAGAGTGGCTATCAGTATGTTTTACAATGAAAAAGCGAGTAAATGAAGAAGACAGTGCAGTTTGTTGCTCTCCACTAGGGAGAGAAGTAGAAGGAAAAGTGATTCCATCCATATTTAAAAAATAATAAAATTCAGACCCCGGCCGCACCACCCTCTCCCGAGCCCTACAAGGGGATGCACATTCGTGCACCAGTGCTAACCAGGGACCATACGGTCACAAGACAACCCTATGTCAGTCTCCACCCTTAACGAGATGACTAGTAGTTGCTCGATCACTTGATCCCTAAAGCCAGTGACAAAAGCCAGCTGACCAGCCGATTGATGCATACGGGAGGATGTATTCTGTGAAACCAGGGGTGAGGAGTAAATTTCAATCTTTTTCATTTGGACCCTGACATGTTGTATATCATAAAATCCTTTCTGGATCACTTTTTTATGTTATGAACTTTTTTCCTGGTGGAGTTGACTTTTTAGAGGGGTGGAAGGGAGTGAATTTTTTAAATCATAGGTATTTCAACAATAAATATTATTTTAGATATGATGTGAACGCTTCGGTAAATATTATTTCTCAAATACAAAATGTTTTAAGTGAGGACTGCGTGATTTCCGAATGTATACTCGGAAAAAAGTAAACCCACGAAAATGGGTGAAAAGTAAATATCAAACTTTTTTCTGCGATCTGTCATAGGAACACTGTCATCTTGTGATCTGTCATAGGAACTGCGTATTCATATTATGAACATTTTTCTTCCTGGAATTAAATTTTAGAAGGGGAGGGGAGCGATGAGGGGGTAAATTTTGTTAATCATAACTAATTCAAGAGTAAATATCATTTAAGAATTTTTTTTTAATGTATATATAACTCTCAACTTTAATTTTGATGATGGACAAAGACAAAATCTTGAATTTAAGATTGACATCTAATACTTGTAATAAAAACTCATCTGGGCAAAGAACAAAACATATAATCATCAAAATGATGGCTAAACACGTGCACATGGGCTAAGAATATCAATTAATGTCAACTATCAAAAGAGTATACAGTATTTTATTTGGCCTCAAAGATTTGCCGCCTAAACTTTATCGCCAAGCCCATAAGGGCGTGTGACTACGATATCCAATGAGATAGAAGAACCTGACCTGACTGTGTTTTTGGCCCTCCATTCTAAAATTTCGTGTCTAGGATAGTGTCATCATGTAAAATAGTGAAGCTTCATCAGCATTATATATGTCACTCTCAACATATTTATGAGAGATTTTATTCCAGACATTTTCTTTCCATGTATCAATGTCGGATTTTTGAATTGGAACAGTAACAAGCAGAGGTAAGATGTAGTAGCAAGAAGAAAAAAAAATATTACACATTGTATTTAAGAAATCACAACATATGAATTATGTTGAGTCTTTTCTGCTGCTACTGTACTATCATTATCTTCTGGATCATCATTATCTTCTTCGTGATCATCTTGCTGATATTCACCAACGTCTCTCTTCACATAGGTTTTGTCAGCAATCACCACGTTACGCAACACAGAGCAGGCCATGACAACTGTTGGCACCAAGTCTGTTCTTGTCAAATGTAAATACTTCAGCCTTCTGAATCTACCTTTTATTAAACTCAAGGCTCTTTCAACTGTAAATCTTGTTTTAGACAGTTTATGATTATAAAGAATCTGTCTTTTGGTTAGATGCCAATTATCACAAACGTAAGGCTGTGATAAAGTGTTTTTTAAAAAGTGTTTTTCAGATCAAATTTAACCATGTTGCTGTCTTTTGCATCAAAGTCCCTAAAACAAACAGGTATCTTTATAACAAACAAATATTTTTATTTTAATGGCTAAATTGTATTGTGAAAAAAAAAAAAAAAAAAATTAATTAGAAACATTTATTACAGGTTGTTTGGAAAAAAGTTTTTACTGCTGCTTAAAAACGACTTTTACGCAGTCATTACAATTAAAATTTTATTACTTGTTGGTTGGCAACTCGTTGCTAAACCATGGAATGGTAGTCGAGCCTACTCACATAATTAGCGGCATATTCCATTGGTGTACTAATTTCTATGTGGATACCATCAATGCACCCAATAACTCCTGGGATTCCACAAATTTCCAAAAAGGCTTCATCAGATGCCCGCATGTCTGCCTGCGAAGGCCATCTATTCATTTTGTTGACAACCTGGCAATAGCTGTATATGTATCTGTGACAGTTAGCAGCAAAACAGATTTAGATACATCAAATATGTCTGCAACTGATCTGTAAAGATTTAATATAAAATGCTACATTACTACATTATATTATATTGTATCAACATTTTGTGTAGATAAAAACAAAGAAATTTGCAATAGTATAGATTCTTTTTTAGGAATGACAACAGCCAAATTCATCATTTAAAAATCAAGCGTTTATTTTGAATTATAAAAAACAGGGTAATTCCATGATAACTTATGTTACATTTAGAACAATTTACTGCAATTTTAGTAATAGGGTAACATCCCCAGTAATTGGCATGCACCAGTGATTGGCACATCCTACAAACATGTCCTAAAATAAGATTTATATCCAGTCTTTTAAAAATGCAAGACCATATACCAGTTATATACTCATTTACGTTAAAGATTATAACTTTGATTTATGCAACCAAATGACAATAGTGCCTAGGAAAGAGAAACAATTATGGCTTGTGTAAAATTAGCCATTTTTGTTGCAAATGCTTCTTTTTTGGTTTAAGGAAGGCATGTTTTTCAATTCATTATTATCTGATTTATAATATATTTTAAATTTTAATTGACAACAGTTTTGTTTACTTTAAAAGGGTTACTATAATTGTGTAAAAGTATTTTCAACACAAATATTTGGATTTCTGAGTTAATGATAGATGCCAATTAATGGTGCTTCAATTTTGCTAGTTCCAAGTAATTGGCACCTATTCCATTTACAAGTAATTCGCAAGGAATTTGAGATTAAACCACTTATTTTAGAAGTACTTTTAAAGTAATAGACTAATTTTGTTTATCATTTGTTTTATTTGAAAATATGAAATATTATCAGTAATTGGAATCCATTAAAGCTTCATATGACAATTACTGGGGACAGCATGACAATTACTGGGTATTAATATAAGTATATTGTATTGTTTTAAAGTGTTCACATTTCAGACTAATATGCTGATTTCTTACTCTCAAAAACCTGAAATATGGCATCTTCATCTACAGTAAATTCATTTAAAGCGATTAAACCCAATGCAAAATGTAAAGTTTTTTAAAAATACAAACATGTGCCAATTACTGGATTACAAGGTGTCATACATTGGTGCTCTAGGTGCCAATTACTGGTGATTTCAGCAGCTTTTTATAAATATATTTTTATAAAAATACTTTTTCATTTTTTTTTTTTTTTTTTTTTTTGCTTTTAGTGGGCAAAATAGATGCACAGATATGCATTCTTTGATTTAAAAATATTTCCAAGTAAAAAATATCTATTTCTTTGTAATGAAAATTGAAGTAAGTTTAAAGACAAATTCTTAATGTGCCAATTACTGGGGATGTTACCCTATAAAATAAAAAAAATATTCAAATGTAAAATTAACATGATTTGAACCTATCTAAGAGTAAATTTGGATAAAAATTAACTAACAAATTATAAGGAAAATTACACTTTATATGATAACTTGCATACCTTTTCAGTAATAGTAGTATCATAGTAAATAAAACTATCAAAATTTAAGAAATAACACTAAAATTGAGTAATTTTAGTCTAATTTGGGCTTTGAATATGTGTAATTAGCAAACCATGTTAAATCAATGTTTTGAATCTTTTTTTTTGTGCGTGTGTGTGTTATATTACTAAAATTACTGAAACTAGTTCAAAATGTAATATATGTTAGCATGGAATGACCCAACAGCAAATATTGTTAAAAGAAGAAAAATCACAGTTAATGAGCCAAACTCATAAGTTTTCAACTGCCATAATTTCCAGCCTATATTGCACAAAGCAATCAATCATGTTTCAATCTATAAATTTTATTTAATAATTATAATTAAATATTTACCACAATTTATTAATTTTACATTTTACGAAATAAGATTTTTGTGACAACTTTACACACAGATTATAAGCCAAAAATTACGGCAATTTGAAAATAAGTTACAAAAAAAAAAAAAAAAAAAAAAAAAAGAACTGTAATGAAGCATGAACACAGATATTTATAATGAATGAACCATATAGTAGGCATGTTTGATTTCAATGAATCTATTTATCCAATTTAAAATTTTTTACTGAATACTAGCATGAATTTACCTGAAAGATTCTAATGATCCCACAATCCACAATGTCATCAATAGTTGTTTCCACAAGATCAAAGAACTTAACCTGATGAATTGTAAATCCCTCATTATGTGAAAAAAAAAAAAAAAAAAAATTAGGTTTTTTTAAGATCAAATATTCATAAAGTTGAATTTTATTATTATTACTAACCTTTTGAGAAAAAGCAACTAAAAGTACTCGGAAACCTTGTTTATCCCCACCAGTAAAATTTTATTATAAAATTGGCCTTCTTTAATCAGAGCATTTTCTCAATTTAAAAAGGGACAAAATTCTGTTTTTAAAAACCAGTGACATGACATTAAAAATTTTGTAAAAGGCTCCCATAGTGAAGGGGTTAATACCACTTGACTTAACACAATTTAATTGGAAGATTATTATGAAAACATATTAATTTTTTTCCATGAGCTACTGTATATAACTTAAAAACTTAAATTAAACCATAAAAAAGTCAACAGATTAGTCACTGTATGACAATGATGATCTATGGGAGGGGTGCCAGGGTGAAATCTCTCCCTTGGTCAATAAAACATTTCCAGTGTGAGGTTGTTTTTTTTAAATCAACAAAATTTTATTTATAATAATAATCAGATTTAAATAAAAGAATAAAACCTGCTTCCAAGTGGGTTACATATTTTAATAATAAAATGAATAATTTGATTAGTTACAGGAAACTATGGTATTGCAAGTTATATAGATTTAAAGATCATTTTTAAATGAAAGAGTTTTTACGATAGATAACTTCATTGTTTGTTTATAAGGTAAAATACCTAGAGAAAACTTTTCAACTTATGTCCACTAATAATTTAATATTTTGTTACATAATTTTAAACACTTAGAAAATTAATGATTTTAACTAATAGTTAAAAAAAAAAAATCAGTTGATTAAAATCATAGACATTAGCATTTTTTAATACATTAAAGTGCAATTTTATGTATAATTTATTAATTAAATCTAATTCTGCTAAATATCTCTTTGCATATTATTTTATTAAAATAGGTTTTTACACCACAGTGTTAAAGTGTTGAATGTAAAATATTTGCCAAGACTACACAGAGATATAATGCAATGGGGGGGGGGGGGAAATGCAGCACAATTCCAAGCAAAAATTTAGTTCTACCAATAAATTCATGCAGATCTAGGCTTTGTTTTTAAAGATTAAAGAAAAAAAAAATTTTGTACAATTTTAGCAGCAAAGATTCAATTAAGTTTAATGATGTAGTTAATCATTCATTTTGAATGAATAATTACCTGCAAAAAGTATATTAAGTTTTATTTATTTTTTAGATTTTAGTGAAATAAATGTAACATAAGTGCAGAGATTCATGTTGTGGATGGAGAAAGATGGAAATGTTAAAAGTCTTAGAATAATACAACATGCGAAATAAATATTGTATTCTTTATTATCCAAAGATCATTATAATAAAAGAAATATGAGATATACATTTATTTTAATTTAAAAATTTAAATGTTCATTAATATTATAAGCAAATTCAGTATAACAAAGGGATAAACATGCATTTTATTTAACAGAGAGTAAGTAAACGGAAAATATTTATAGAACATACCAAGTTTCCAACATTGCTGACAGTCCTTCTACAGGGTTCATACTCATCAGGAGAATATGGGATTCCTGGGAAAATCAGAGGAATCTCAGGGGATAATACAAAATATTTCCCAAACCTGGGAAAACCTGCCAAAATGACAGTCTATTCTGGGAAATTGGGGGCAATTGTTACTGTTCACATGCTTTATTATCATTTGTACTATCAAAATGTCGTTAATTGTTGATATAGAAAAAATGTACATCCGGGAAAATACATCAAAGGATTCTCAGGGGATTTTTTTTTTTTTTTTGGAAAATGAGTATGAACCCTTTTCTATTCAGTCTAAAATGACTTACAAAGTCCCGCCCCATCATGTTTGGAACAACATTTTCTAAATAAGTCTCCATGCGAAGGGATATCCCGGTTGCAAATTCGCAGACACTCAACATCTTGCATCAGATTCTATTTTTTAAAAATGTTTTAACAGTACTTGATTATCAGCACAACAATTAAAATTTGAATTGCCTTTTATCTCGGATTTTGTACGTAAAATTTTAATTTTTCATTACCTTTATGTTTGATCGTATGTTTATCAATTTAAATTTCAGTTAAGATTTTCGAGGAAGATAACAAAATTTTTTTTCTTGCATTTTTGATGCTTGATTGTCAGCATAACAATTGAATTTTTGATCTTTATCTTGTATTTTGTATCTAAAATACCTAATTTTTTATCATCTTTGTATTTGATCTTAGTTTTATCGTTTACATTTTCAGGTAGGATTTTGCAGTAGCGGTGAACCGATTTTCTCCTTGTTTTCTTTCTACTTCGCAACCTTCTAAAAATCTTTAAAAATCTGTTAATCCTGAGAAGCATGGTCTCATTTTTTAGCATCCTATTTTTTATTGTTGTGAAATTGCTTTCTGCAGATGCGGATTATCCTGTTTTAAAAGGAGAGTGGAATTTTGTTTTCATCACATCCTGACCATAAAACAAAACTCACATATTTTCTTAAGTTTTTTATTAAATTGGGGGTGATAAAAAGGATTAATCTCTTCCGTTCTACAACTTTCTCTTCTGCTGTTCGCCAAATTTCTTTTACCAAATTTCTGTTGTAGGCATTTCCAAACTTTTTCTTCAGACTTTTCTCCTTCACTGTTTCTTTCCTCATATAAAATTTATTGCAGGAAAATCTTGCTGCTGAAATTAATTCAATTAGATATATTTTATAAATTTCAGCTGAAGTTAATTTTTTTTAAGTTATTTCTTCGCCAGATGCTTCATTTATCGATACTGTGATTATTTTCAAAAGTAAATTTTGGAAATTTTCAAAATTATCCATGTTAATTAATAGCCCTATGCAATACATATCAAATTCTTTATCAAGTTTTGGTGTCTGCATGAAACATGACCGTCTTCTGATTATGTTCATAAAATGAGCTACATCCAAGCGGATAAATGTATTTAAATCAAATGGTATTTCAGTATCCTGTGAGAGGACTTCCAAACATATATAAATTGAAATACTGCACCACTGAATGCCCTGCACATTGTGGTGATGAAAATAAACACCTCCTACTAGGTACGCAATCGTGACGTGGTTAATACGAAGACAAATGAAAATAATATCCCTTCGGCGTTGTGAACGAAGATCGGATATTATTAATTACTGAAATTAATTCCTTAATATCATACTTAAAATTAACATTTTGCAATAACATTAGGATCGCCTTATTTAACGTATGAATTTGTGAAAATTGGGATTGATGAGTCAATAAAATACTTGAGATATTAATCTACAAATTTAAATGTTAACATTCCCTAATCTGCATCTAGAAATTACCTTAAAATACATAAAGGGAGAAAACTGGAATAAAGACAAGAATAGGTACATATATACAAAATTTTATTAAAACACATAAATTGGCATCATGCAAACACTATAAAAATATAATATGCAAGGCAATAACTACTGAAATATGGTTATAGTGAAATATACAAAATATTTTATTTCATTTTTTTTTTGTTGTTGTTTGTTTATTTATTCATTTCCTATTATTCTGCTATCCTCACAGCTCATAACGCTTAAGTTCACGACACAACTTATAGGCAAAGCCCCAAAATTTCATATTTTATAAAATCGAGTCCTTCGTTCTTATTATTCGTATTATTTTACTGGTATTATTAATTTATTTATTTATTCATTTTACTATTAATTAAGTTTGAGCATTAAATTCTGATAATTTTGAGCCCCAAAGATAATAATAATTTTAAAATTTTAAAATAATCAAATTTTAAATAATCAAATTTTAAAAACCAAAATTTTAACACAACATTATATCAATAAAATAAATTGGCCAGACACATGAACAATGAAATTTCCTCACCTTACAAGTATGTTCCTGGTATTGGTCGACGTTGGCTTATAGCTGTCCATACAGTTCGTCAGTACGCCAACACAATTAAATCCGAATGCCAAGTTCCAAGGCATTTTGTTTTTAATTAACACAAATAGTTAGCAACTTTTCAAATTTCACGCACTTTCCAATCATCAGTTTGTCGTATGGTCCTTTTAACACTAATAGTTAGCACTTTTCAAATTTCACGCACTTTCCAATCATCAGTTTGTCGTATGGTCCTTTAACACTAATAGTTAGCACTTTTCAAATTTCACGCACTTTCCAATCATCAGTTTGTCGTATGGTCCTTTAACACTAATAGTTAGCACTTTTCAAATTTCATGCACTTTCCAATCATCAGTTTGTCGTATGGTCCTTTAACACTAATAGTTAGCATTTTCAAATTTCACTAGGAGTTTCAGGCAAAGTTTTTTTTGTTTTGCAGAAATGAAAATTCCGCTCAGCAATGCTCAGTTACTCCTTTGAGTATTTAGAAATCATCCGATGAATAAATAGTCCGCTCGGCAATGCTCAGTTACTCCTTTGAGTATTTAGAAGTCATCCGATGAATAAATAGTCCGCTCGGCAATACTCAGGTATTCCTTTTTGTATTAGAAATCAGTCGATGATTAGTTCTCTGTGTGCAGAGCATAGCTTCGCTTCTCATCGCTTCGTCCGGGAGGCCTAAGATCACATCTCCCGATGACACAGATTATTTCGAAGTTGCCTTATTTCATAATTTCCTCTTTTTCCCTCTCATCTTAGAGGGAAACTCACAGCAGCAAGAAGAGAAAAAAATCTTTTTTTTTACTTGACACTTTCAATTCGAAAACTGGACTGACACGTGTGGGGTTTTCCTTCCGGATCCTGTACGCCCCTTTTGACCCCATTGGGTATTATATTCGGACTCCAATTGGCTTTGAATATATTTCACTGTCCATTGGTCAGGTAAAAGAAACGGGGTTGGATTTTTAGACATTGTTTCTCCATTATTTATTGCCGGAGCTACGATTCCAAACCAGCAACCCCAAGTAGACCACACGCGGGAGTAATAAATTTGATTGTAAATCTTTCTTTGTTGCTTGTGTACGTTAATGTCACGAATGGCGACTCTAGGTTTTATTGCTTCTCGTAAACATTTGTTCCTTTTATAACTAATGGTGAGAAAATCCCTTCGCTCATGTGATTTTGCTATTCCCAGGCTTTGACTAAAAGGGAGCTTATAGTGTAATAAAACTTCCAAACAAACAACACATATTATTGTTATCATTTCTTGTTTACAAAAGCTAAAATAAAAATTTATTTTAATACTTTTATATACATTAATATTATTTCATTTTCTATCTCTTTCTAGATTATTTATTTATTTATTTATTTTTATTATTATTCTTTTGTGTGAATCTAGCAGGGGTGATTCTGGGTGAAATTTTTTTTTCGGAAATTCGCATCGCATTTTCGGAAATCGGCGGGCGTTGGGGGGGGGGGGGGTCGTCGTGAGTCCCCCCCCCTCCAGCAATTTTCGAACAAAATCGGCGTTTTCCCGCTATCTTCAGATGAAATTAGCAATATTTTAGCAAAATCGGCGCTTTATTGCGTTTTTTTGCCGAAATCGGCGGTTTTTTCGCGATCTTTTGACGAAATCGGCGTTTTCCCATGTTTTTAAAAGTGAAATCATCGTTTTTTCGACGATATTTAGACAAAATTTGCATTTTTACGCGATTTTTTCTCGAAAACGGCGTTTTACTCTCGCGATCTTTTGACGAAATCGGCGTTTTTTCCGTGATCTTTTGATGAAATCGGCGTATTTTTTTTTTTTTTTTCAAATATTCTTTTGACAAAATATTTTTAAGCGATCTATTATCGAAAACGGCGTCTTTTCCCGCGATCTTTTAACGAAATCGGCTTTATATCCCCAATCTTCAGACAAGATCGGCGTTTTATCTGCGATATTTGGTGAAATTGCCGTTTTTTTCGCGATCCGCACAGGAAATTCGCGTTTTTTATTGATCTTTTGACAAAGTTGGTTTACAAAAACATTGACGAAATCGTCGTATTTCCACGAAATATTGATGAAATGTATGCTATTTCGGCGATCCTTTCACGAAATTTGCATTTCTACGTAATTGTTTTTTCCGCGCGCAAAACCGTACAAGTTGGCAACTATGCGGAACTGATAACCCAATTTCAAATTTTCGGAAGAGGATGCCTTAAATTTTCGGAAAATTCGGAATTTTCGGACGAGAATCACCCCTGGAATCTAGTTTATTTTTATATTAGGTAATATATTACGACTATTCATGTAATACCTATTTTTAATATTTATTTGTCTCTGTTATATATATTTTGTCTATGTATAGTCTCCTAAAAATATTTTCCATACCATGCAAGTTATCGACCAGCAATAAGTTCTCACATCCCGGGAAGTACGAAATATATTTCGTATGAGACCATAATATAGCTCCGTTTTTTTTTTTTTTTTTTTTTTTTTTTTTTTTTTTTTTATAACGTTAATTTTGTATGTAATTTGCAAGATTCGAACATTTTTAGAATTTTCTGTGTTTAATTGTAAAAATTTTTAAGTTTGGCTGATATGTTAAATACTGTATATTTAAAAGATTTTGACAGTTTCAGTAGACGCTTAAAACAATTTTAACAAATTCTTGAAGTCTAAAAAAAAATTTTTTTTTTTCGGAATTTTATTTATTTATTTTTTTATTTTTTATTTTTATTTTTTTTTTTTTTTTTACACTTATATTTTCTAAGGAATGATTATTTGTTTTCTGTTCTGTTTGCCATATTGGGCGCAAATAATTTAGAAATATGAATTCTAATAGGTCTCAGGTCTGGCCTATCTTTGTTCTTTATGAGGTAGTTATCATTTCTGAAAATTCTCTCAATATAATATGGGCCTGAAAATTTCTGATGTAACGCCTTAGGTTTTCTCAGCATTTTCATGTAGACCTCGTCACCCAATTTTAATTCTTTGTGTTTTAACTTCGAATTCTTATTCAGTTCCAAATCCGCCTTTTCTTGATTCTTCATAACTTCATATCTTATATCGTGCATATGTTTGAGCTTATTCTGTACATATGTACTGTAAGAATCCATATTATGTGCTTCAAAATTCGTGAATGGCGTTTTTATCTCTCTACCGAAAAATAACATGCTTGGAGAAAATTTTGTTATTCTATGTACAGTTGAATTATGCATAAGTACGAAATATGGAAGTTTTATATCCCATTCGTAAGTTTTATTACACATAGAGGCTATGGAAGCTTTTAAATCCCGGTGTATTCGTTCAAGTACAGATTGCGACTCCGGGTGGTACACCGACAAAGGTATTAGTTCAATATTTAAATTTTTCATATAATCTTTGAAATCCTTCGATTTAAAATAAGCTCCGTTGTCTGTAGAGATATATTTCGCTAATCCAAAAGTACTGAAATAACCATTTAATGCGTTGATTATAACCTTAGTATCCGTCGATCTAAGTGGAAATGCTTGTAGGAAGCGTGATGCTGTATCGACAATAGTTAAAACAAATTTATTCCTATTTAGAGATGTAACCAAACTTCCTACTACGTCAATAGTTAATCTATGACCAGGTATGTAATTTTTATCCATTGTTTTCAGTGGAATTTTTATCGTTTTATGCTGTTTAAATGTATTGCATGTTATACATTTCGCACAGAATTGTTTTATCTCTTGATACATTCTATACCAAAAAAATCTTTCTTTTATTATGCCATAGGTTTTTAGAAAAGCGAAGTGTGGGACATGTGCGCTTTTTATAATATCTTCTTTTAAATTCTGTGGCGCAATATATAAATCATCATTATTTGAATTTTGTGATTTTCTTAGAATTAATATTCCTTCTTTATTTAAATTGTATTTTTCATATTTTTTTGCTTTTTTCTGTTGTTGTAAAGCTTGAATAATTTCGTTTAATTTAGTGTCTTTTAATTGTTCTTTTTTTATATTGTCTGCATTCAAATTTTTATTTACCGCAAAAAGATGTTTGTTTAAATCGTCCGCTATAGTTAAGGCATTTGTTTCTCTACTACAGAAATCTGCTGGGTTATGAATACCTTCAATGTGAGATACTTCAAAATCATAATCCTGTAGCTTAAGTAACCATCGTGCTACAATTTCCGGCTGTTTTTCCAAGTGTAAGTGGTATGTTAATGCTTTTGAATCTGTTAGGAGAAAAAATTTTCTTCCTAATAAAATGTTTCTAAAATAAGTTATAGTTTCGTATATTGCCAAAAGCTCTATCTGCATGCTTGGATATCTCTTTTCCGATTCTTTTAATTTTCTGCCCGTAAATTCAATTGGTATCATTTTATCTCCTTGTTTTTGCGCGAGTATACCTGATGTTGCAATTTTTGATCCGTCTGTAATTATATAGAAATCTTTATTAAAATCTGGGGGATGTATGGTAGGTTGTTCCATGATAATTTTTTGTATTTTTTCAAATGATTCCTGTGCTTTGTCATTCCATTTGAATTTTGTATTCGCTTTAGTGAGATCTGTCAGTGGCGCTATAATTTCTGCATAATTGTTTATAGTTGATTTAAAATACGTGCATAATCCAATGAATGCTCGCACTGTTTTCTGAGATGTAGGGACTGCAAAGCTTGTTATTTTTTTTATATTTTTTTCTGAGGGTGCATATCCTTTTTCACTAATTTTGTATCCCAGAAAGTCTATTTCTTGCATGTATAGTTTTATTTTAGCTGGTTCAATTGTGAGATTAAATTTTTCTAATTGTGTTAGTACTTCTTCTAGTAATGTGTGCATTTGTTGTATATTATCAGCGGCAAGTAAAATGTCATCAATAAAGTATTGAATGTTGTATTTCTTTTTTAAATCACCTAAAACTATATCGATTAGACGAGCAAATATATTTGTTGAGATTTTAGTTCCGAATGGCATTCGTGTTATTTGAAAATGGTTATCCTCCGTGATAAATGCTAGTTTATGCTTGTCCTGCTCTTTTAATTTGATTTGAAAAAATGCAGAATGTAAATCTAGAACTGTAAATATTTTTTTTCCAGCGATGCTTTGTAAAATATTTTTTGTGTTAGGGACTGGATACGGATCGCTTTCTAATATATCGTTAAGAGCTCTAAAATCTATAGCCATTCTAAGTTTTATTAAGTTTTGATCATTGGTTTTTGACGTAGAATTTTTTTTTACGAAAATTACTGGGAAAGCATAACTTGAGTTCGTAGGCTCTAAGATACCTGCATCCAATAAATCTTGAATTTCTTTCTCCGCGAATTTTTTTACATCATGCGCTAATTTGAATGGTTTCGTTTGTATAGGAAAGTCATGCATTAATTTAAAATTCGGTTTTATTACGACCGTTTCTCCTAGAGTTTTGTATGATTTGCTGAAAGCAGTAGCATGTCTCATTAAAATTTTCAATACTTCTTTTTGTACCTTCGGTGTTAAGTGATCTATTTTAAAATCCTTCTCTGAAAGTTCTTTTTTTCGTAATTCTCTAATTTGTGTGATATTTAAGTTGTTAACTTCATAAATATTATCAGTTTTTGATTTACTTTGTTCTTTTATAAAGAAATCAGTGGTAATTTTTCCCATTTCCTGATCCTTATGAAGTCTCAAATACGTTTTCGATTTATTTTGTACTAATATTGTGAATGAATTATTTTCTGTTTCCTTATTTTCGTGAACTGAATTTTGAATTATTAATTTACTGTTGTTATATTTTGGTTGGAAAAAAAATTGTTGCTTGTTTCTTAATTTCCCATCAAAAATTAAATTTACTAATTTCGATTCTCTAGGTCTCAAAGTAATGCTTTTCTTTACAAATACTCGTGTATTAATTTTTGGAATGTTATTGTGTTGATAGGATTTGATTTGTTTTGGTATTGTTTGAAAGTCATCATTTTGTTGTATGGGCTTAATTTTATTCACCTCCGTAATTTGATTTTCATTGGGGTTTAATTGTATAATTGAATTATTGAGTTTAAAAGTATTATTTTCAAAATCCATAATTATTTTATTACTTTTTAAGAAATCATATCCTAAAATAATTTTGTAATTGCGGTCAAATTCATCTTTAGTTACATAAAATGTGCCATTTAAGAAAGTGTTGTTAAATCTAAACTTAAATTTTACACAGTGTTTAAAAGGAATGGATTTGTTTGATAAAGTTGTAATTTTTATAGCGTTGGCTAAATATTTAATCTTTATATCCGTCTCTTTTATTTTTTCAAAGACCCCTGGAGATATTAAACTTATACTCGCCCCACTGTCAATAAGGCTGGGTATAATTAAATCTTTCTTTATTTTTAAGTCCCATATTGGTAATTCATTGTTTTTTTCCGAGTTACAACTTGCAATCAATTTTTGTGTTATATCTTTTTTTTCTTCCTCATTTTTTTTTATCATTGTCTTTTTCGTTTGCTTTTGTTTCAATATTTTTAATTCCTTGTTTGATTTATTTTTTATATTATAACCCTGTTTTTTCTCAATGTTACGGGATCTACGGGCTTGTATTTCTCTCAATTTTGTAGGCCCGCTTACCGGTTTAAATGACTTTGCCCTCTGTTCCTATTATTATTATTGTGTCTGCCTCGCCTGTCTCTGATTTTCGTTAGGAAAAGTAATTGTGGGCTGATGTTCCCTATTTCCCTCATTATTTTGCGGCAAAGGATTTTGGCTATTTTGCATATTTGAAAATCCCTTCGCT
The DNA here is from genome assembly GCA_964019185.1 of Maratus speculifer. Taxonomy (NCBI): domain Eukaryota; kingdom Metazoa; phylum Arthropoda; class Arachnida; order Araneae; family Salticidae; genus Maratus; species Maratus speculifer. The sequence goes on from OZ025301.1 coordinate 254,366,139, forward strand.
CATGTGATTTTGCTATTCCCAGGCTTTGACTAAAAGGGAGCTTATAGTGTAATAAAACTTCCAAACAAACAACACATATTATTGTTATCATTTCTTGTTTACAAAAGCTAAAATAAAAATTTATTTTAATACTTTTATATACACTAATATTATTTCATTTTCTATCTCTTTCTAGATTATTTATTTATTTATTTATTTATTTTTATTATTATTCTTTCTCTCTCTTTGTTTTTTTCTTTTCTTTTATTTTATTTTATTTTATTCTAAGCGATGTCGTGACATTTCTTTACGACACACATACCCCCAATTAGTGCAAGGGAAAAATCACACGGCTTCTTTTGGTGGTGGAGCTCCATCTCTCGCATTCATTGTCCAAGCCAATATGCTATAGACAATGTGTCATGTTTTTCCGACAACATTTGTGATACTGAATATTGTTGTGCTTCGTCATTTATGACAACTTCGTACAAAAATATGTGTTCAGAAACATCATTTTTTAAATGTTTTATTTTTTACGATCGATCCAGTAGCATTAATAACTACTTTTCCATATTTAGATTTTTTTTTAAAATATTTTTTATACAAAAACATTTGGGATTGAGTCCAATAATTGGATGAAAAATTTATCTAATCCCACATCCTGAATTGTTCCAATCCAAGGAAGGCCTTTTTTTCATTTCTGATATTTCGATAATTGGGTCATGAGAGGTAAATCCAAATAATTTTTCCCTAGTTTCTTGTTTTGCTTTTCTCAGTAAATCTGAATTAATTAGTTCAGGATTCAAGGGATCTCCGAAGTCCATAGTTTTGTTAGCAAATTTTACTTGCCATGTTTTACAGCTTTCAGTTAAAAGTTTTTTTCCTACAGCTTCACGATTCTTCCCTTTGAGAGGTCTTAATTTATGAGGCATATTTTTGGTATCATTTGCTCGAATATGAAGCAATACATCACAATTGCTTTCAGGTTCCTCTCTGATTGTACCTTTTACTTTATTAGTGCATTCTTTACAATAGCCTTGTAAGGTACAATGATAACTTCAGCAAGATATGTCTGTTTATTTTCGATCATTTGAAAACAACTGGGCTGGGCAGCTTAAGTTGATTCCATATTTCTTCTAGAATTATATGTGTTCATACATTTGGTCGTAAAAAGACAATTTTTTCCAGAAATATCTCTATCATCTAGTTTTCTTTTAAACCAAACCTCTGCAGAAATTTGAATTACTTCATCTTCTTCATCATCACTATTTTCGACATTATTTGAGGAAAATCAAGAGTCTGGAAAGGATTCACATTGCAATTTTTGGTTTAAATTACAAATATTGAATTTTTATTTCAAAAGCGCTAATTTATATTTGCTTTTAATGTATTTTTCATTGTCCCAACACCAGATGTTTCTGAAAGCGAAAATTTCGACAAATATGAACTGGTAATATATTTGCAACAACATTTTCTGATAAGTGAGTTTTCATTGAATCATGAGTTTTAGGTTTCTCATTGCAAGCCATCACACACTGATAAAAGCACCATGAGTTGGCTCCAATGGGACATTTACTGTGCACTGGCTTTTTGTCTGTAGACATACAATGATACAATGTAACAAAAATAGCTGTTTTCATTTTTTAAATGTTTGGAGCATTATCCTTTATAGCTTTTCAATAATAGTTTTGCAATTTTAAGATAGTCTCTTCTTTTAAATTGCCACGTTTGCGTCCACCAATCGTTGCCCCCTTTATTCGTAACTCTTTCACTTTATTTCGTAAGGCTGTTCCAAGCGTTTTTGCAACGTGATTCACACATTCTTTTTTTATCAAGACACTTGAGCCATATACGCAATTTTCATTTAAATGCTGATGCATTTTAGCATCACCATCTGATTGTGGTATCCCTCATTTGATTGTTTAGTACTGATCGCTTCAAAATCTTCAAAGCAGCGCTCATCTCCATACTGCCTGATGAGCCTTCAAAATTTTTTTGGCAGTAGGATGCATGTTCTTCTTTACATATGGAGAATTCTACAGAATTTTTCCCGATATTTTTTGCAACAGAAGCACATTCTGGACAATATTTCGATAAAATCTCAAAGTCAAGAACCAGTCCTGCGATTACATCGATGACTGTACCAATGCCGTATAAAGATGTGTGGCATCTTTTCTGCCAAATTCCATCATACGAGACGGTTACATCTAATATAGATGCATCATCATTGGCATCTAATAAATTTTGCTCAATGTATGCCTGTCGCACCATGTCTCGTGACAATTCCAGGATTTGTTTTTTGATGGGCACTTTTTCACAGCCAAATCATCTAAACATTTAGAAAATGTCTTTTTATCCATGCATGGCATGCATGGCATGTTTAAAAGCATGGAAAAAATTTCAATAGCTGAATGGCCTTTGCCCATGCTTAAAAAAAGCATGTACAATCTTTTGATTTATTTTAAATTTTCTTGTACATTCTTCTCGTACACTTGAAAATGTCTTTCCAAAAGAATGACCACATTCTGAACAAATTAGTTCTAGATGTTGGCTAAATCCGTATGATTGTCCCACAATGATTCTGAAGCAGTTCACAGATGTACATGAATTACATGAAACATTGCTAAGCAATGACATCCATGCAGTTTCATCCATAAATTTATAGTTGACAGGTTTTAAGTCAATCTTTTTAGATATAGTATCTTCCACTTTAGAAGATTTCCGCTTCAAACAATTTTCCATGGCAGACTTTTTTCGCTTACTCGGGCTCCTTTAGGCTTACGCAATCTTGAGCTGATGGCATGCATTTGAAATGTAAATAATTATTTACTATTAAATACAATGTTTAGTGTAAATTATAAGTAACCAACCGTTCTATATAGAACTTGAAAACAAACTTCAGACTTGCTTCAAAGATAAAAAAAAAAAAAAAAAAAAAAGCAGCTTATAATAAAGATAAAATTAACATTATATTAGAAGTCGATGCATAAACACAACTACGGATAGCGATAAGTAAAAAAATCGGCTGAAAACATTTGTAAACAAAGTACAAACACATTATAAATAAAGATCAGCTGATCAGAGCGGCCCTTTAAATTTTATAAAAACATTAATAAAATCCATAAAAATGATGTGATTGCAAAAATTTGACCTGAATACGGAAGCTTACGAAGTGCTCCATGATTTGGGGACAAAAATTATTTTTCAAAATTTTGGCCGATTTGAAGGTCCACTTTCGCCTTAATGATAATGAATTTAGTTGGTTGTTGGTTGGTTGTATAGGGTTTAATGGCGCAAAATCCCTTTAGGGATATGCTGCGCCAAGCAAAGACAAAATTTATAAAAACATGGGGTTGAGCAAACGAAAAAGAGAGGCTATCTGGATGGGGTATCCCATCCAGATATAGTCAGAGAAGTGTAAAAACATATTTAAAAAATTAAAGATAATTAAATTGCAAAAGTGCTAATATCAAGAAAGGCATCTGTTGTCAAAAAAAAGAGTGTCAAAGGTAAAGAGGTCCTAAATCATAAAATAAAAGCCTGCATGTTTTAAAAAAGCGAAGAGCGCCCCACGAGGTGTTTCCCCAATGAGGTTCGTCAATAGTGGTGATGAAGTGTTAAAATAGAGTCTATAAAAGTGCCGGAGACCCGGGCAGTCCATCAGAATATGATGAATGGTAAGATAATCAAAATGACAGTGTGGACACATGGGTGCATCCTCCCTTAATAAAAGATGTTTATGAGTCATCCTAGAGGATAATGAATTTAATTATTATTAAAAATCGTATATGTTTTCTATAAAATAAGAAATTACAATAATAAGTTTTTAATTGTTTAACTAAAAGTAATGACTTTAAAAAGTTTAAGTTAAGATGAAGGGGAGAAAAGTAAACATATTGCGGTCGCATATTTAGTATCTGGCCTAATTGACATTTGTTGCATCCCTAATGTAGAGGCGATTTCATCTCAAAAACCACAAAAGCATACTCATAATGTAACTGTATATCAACAGCTGCACAACATCCAAAAGCCCAGGCAAATTATTTCAAGCCAAGTGCAATATGCAGGGTGAGAAAGTTTTAAGATTTCTGAACGAGAGATGACCTGGAGCTAGAGGTCTGCACGGGCCTGAGTCAGTGTATTCAATGTATTCTTCTAGAGTTTTCAAACATTTATCAAGTCTTTTGCAGTGTTTCCCTTCAAGTAAAATGTGTTTTAATTCTTGATGAAAATATTCAAGGTGCATATTTGTATTTAGTCTTGCATTTTTCTGATAACAATTATACCCACATTTTTGATCTGTTGCTATAGTATTGTTGAAAGTATTTATGAAACTTTGCTGTTTCTGGGTCTTGTTGCCTCTTTTGCAAGGATTCTTTAAGTAACCTTTCAAAAGTGGAACCATCTGATTCATATGTTATGGTTTTTAATTCTTGATAAATCAAGTTCCTCTTGGCTTCAGGAATTGTATTCAACTTACCCTGCCAACCTCTATCTACATGCCATGAACAAAGCAGATGAGACTCAACAGGGCCAAAAACAGACTCCCAAGCCTGATAGAGGAACAGAGCATCATCACTCATAAAAGCCTTGCATTCAGCTGTTACTTTACCAGATTTTTTAATGTATTGAAAAAACCCCTTCATAGTTGAAAGCTAACAGTTGAAGTAAGGCAGAAGGCTACAGGAAAGCCTTCTTCAAATTCATCTAGCACCATAAGTGTAACTAGTTCAAAATCATAGCCTGTTAAGCCATAGAGTAGCGTCATTGCATATTCTATCGCTACCAAATTTATTGAACATTTGTATTTGTTCACTTAACATAAAAGATAAGAAAAATATGTCTTTTTGCAGCTCTGCATGTTCAACATTTGTTCTTTTGTATTCTAAAATTAAATGCCCTTTCTTTGCAAAATCTGTTAAAAAGGCATTGACACTTATTTCATCTGGTAATGTTGATGATTCGTCAATTGAAACTTTTATGTTAAGTCCTTTCTTGTTATTAGGGAATTTCTTGATTGCCAGTTTTTTCACTCTACGTATATCTTTTAAAATTCTTCTGTCATTAACATCTAGAATGAGTTTACCTGTAAAAGAATAAGAACATTATATATAAATACAATAAATTCTTAAATACAATAAAAGTTAATTTTGGTAAAGTTTAGAAACAAAGTTTAAAAACTGAAATCTGCATTCTAAACAAATATGAAAATGTACTTGATTTTTTTTTTCATTACTTAACAGGAAAATATATTGAAAAACTTAATATTTGTCAACCATATAAAAACAGGTTTCCGGAACACTGGCCTGCCTGAGACCCTAAAAATTTCATATCATCAGAGCGGCATCCGGCTGACAACTCGAATATGCTGGATCCCAGGCCTCGCCCTCTTTGATTCAATCTTTGAAAGATATCCTCTTCACCTTGTTCCTGTTCGGTTAGGTTGAGCCCTGTGCTCCGAATGGGCCAGAAATGGAGCTGGCATCTGACTGCGATCTCGAGAACAATGGGCTCTCAAGCCTCGTTCTCTTTGATTCAATCTTCGAAAGCAGCAATCTAAATGTCCAAGATGCATAAGTACACAAACTGATCCTCCATATCCACCAAGTAAATCAACCATAACACAGTCAACTAACACCCCCTATCAAAGAATCTCATGATATCGCACTCTCTACTAAATGTTCTAGGAGTCCACAATTAGAATGTTGGCTTCCATCTTCAGAACCTATTAAGATAATTGACCTAGAAAAACGATGACAGAAATCTCAAATTAAATCTAAGGCATCATCGAAACTTAAAACTGAAACTGTTACTGTTCCATCCCTAAAAAATACTTTAAAATGATCTGAAACACAGACTAAGATCAAGGCTGGCACAAGTACTAAAATACCACCACAGAGGTCTGATACTATTTGTAAACCAAATTTGCAAAAAAAATTCTAAAATCTCTACTCCAGTCTCACCACTGTCGGAGACTGTGGGGAAAAGTCAGAAAAATTCTTCACCCAGTGCTTGTATTCAAAATGTTAAAGACCCAAAGCAGCTACAAAATATATGAAAGAGGCCATGGATTCAGTCTTACAACTATGACTCGGACTCCGAGGACAATACTATGTTAGAAGAGTATGTGCCTGATTGAATTCTTTTTTGTTACTCTGAGTTTTAATTATATATTAGGTTTTAAATAGTATTTGTCTGTTTAGTAGTTTCGTGTTATTGTCTTACTACTTTAGAATTTTAACTATTTCTAGAAATTTAACTATTTAAATTTATTTTTTTAATCTTATCGACTGTTTTTATTTTCATCTACCACCACATTTCTTTTTTCCATTTACTTCATAGCTATGCCAGTCTTATAATATTTTTCACTTTTTTCATATTTTATGTTACATTTTTAACTTTTGCATAATGGTCTGCTAGGGAAAAAATGAATTTAAGCCTAGAAGCCACAATCACTTAAAGCAGAGTTTTAAAGGAGTGGTGTACACATATACGCAGGAAAAAGTCAGGGAATAAATTAAACTAAGTTTTATTAAAAACATTTAAAAACATGATTAGTTATAACAGAAAAATCCGGCCATAACTTTGGCCAAAAGAACGCATTGCTCATTTAGTGAGCTTTTTATCAAGTCTAGACTAACATACAATACAACAGGTTAAAATGAGCTTTTGATTAAATCGGAATCATGCCTTAAATATTACATGTCTAAAACGAGCTATCCAAACATGAAGTTGCTCAAATATATACCATCTGATAATCACATGGAAATAGAAAGACAGTTCTCTGTAACAGTGAAGCAAGCAGTTATACAAAAACAACCAATTAGAAACAAGCAAACGTCATCGATACGATGACGCAATACTTAAACTGGAATGCAGGCTTTTCATCTCCAGATGCGTGGAATTCGTAAAAGTATGATGCCATATCGCTATAGAAAAAGAACACTTATAAGCAGAATAGTGAAATGATATCTTAGTTACACAACGATTCGAAATACAGACATCATAGTAACTTCATATCGGCAAGAATGCTGCGACATGACATCATTGCATTCATTATCCTGTTCTTGGCGCAGCATGTCGCACAGGAGACCTTGTGCCATAAAACCTCATTCAACCAATCAGCCATTTTGAGCTTTTTTGAAAGTACAGTAGACTACCTCAAATCTGCACAGCTTGCAGATTCTAGAATTTTTGCAGATTTCTAGTCATTGCTTTGTTTACATTTTTGAAATAGTAATCTAAATGTAATTAATAATGCAATCAAATTAACCACAATATAATAAAATATTAAAATAATAAGAAAGTAGTTATTTTTAAAAATATTAAAAGCAAAGGTCAAATTAATAATCAATAATGTATGACTAAATATTCAGTTAAAGATGAAATGTATTTTTCCTAAGTTATTCAATGAAACTTGCATCATAAAGGTGCAATATTAATTCACATCAAAATCATAACATAAAAATGTTTATTTCATGTTTAATTAAACTAAATAACCGAAGAAAAAAAAAAAAAAGCTTGATTACATGAATACATTTTGAAGGTTGTGATTACCAGTGATATCAGCACTATCTTGAATTTTTCAGAAATAAATTTATTCTTCCTTCATGAAAAGACATGAGTTGGGTAATATTAACAAGAATTACAAATCAAAATACATATAGAATTGATATAAAACTAAAAAAAGTCAAGAATTTCCCAAGATCTTAACTGAATGTTTCATTGTTTATATCTGTAAATTATATGCAGATTTTTGAGAGTTGCAGTTTTTAGGATTGTGGATTTGAGGGAGTCAACTGTAATAAAAAATATCAATTGGGATATCATCAATAGGAATCAAAAGTGATTTTGCAGCTAAATGTATAAGGTGGTAATTAGAGCTTTAAGTTCCTCATTTTCATTTATCAGAACAGATGCCACACATTTTTTATGGCCTAATATTACATGTGCATTGTCTGCACTGTAAGCAGTGCAATTCTTCATGCCAATTCCTCTTTCTTAATGTGTCCTCAACTAATTTACCAATATTTTTGCCAGTAGATGGTCCAGACAAAACAGTCCCCCAGGGGAATACCTTCTTTAGGTATTTACGGGTTTTGCGACCCCGGGATCCTGAGTGATCTTTCTCCTTTCCTTATTTCTTCTCTTTTTTTGTTGTCTACGCTTTTCTCTTTGTTTCACACTTTTTAATCTTCTCTTTTCAGTTTGTTATCCCTCTCTGTTCATGTTTGATAGTTATACTAACATTTTTGTTTACACAGTTCCTGTTCTACTAACTTTGTTACCGTTCTTTCGTTTGAAAAACAAAAAAAAAAAAAAAAAAAATTAAAATGTTGAAAAGATAAAAAAGACACCATTTTTTTAAGCTCCCTCTCAAAGAACTTTTTATACAATAGTGGTTTTTTTAATACACGTGAGACACTCTGGGTGTTGAGGTTTCTTTTAACCTCATCGCCTCGGATCTTCCTTTTTAGGTTGATCTCGAGTCCCAGGGTGCAGGGCATCTCTGAACTCTGGTTCTGAGTATGGGGGGGCGCCATGCTTGCATGATGTTGGTTAGGAGTAACACCAGAAGACTGGTGCCTTTCGACATAAGGGCCGGCTGTAGGTTGGACAGAGCTGTAAAGGCTTACCTACGGCTACCCATTCTTCCTGGAAAAGAACCGGAGCTTCGGAGATGCTATCAAGTTTAACCCAATGTTCGAAAAACGTGGGAGTCTGTTGAAAATAGTTTTCGCCCTATTGAGACCTGCATCAGACGTAACAGTAAGAAGAAGGGTCGGTGACCTGGCCCGATGCCTGGCACTTTAAAATTTTCACTCAATCATGGATACAACTAAAGGAAATAAAACATGCGAAGTGGAAGCCCCACAACCAAAAGAGAATAATGATATATTCAGCTCAGGCTCACAAGCTCTGCATAATATTGAAGAAAAGAAATATTGGGCCGAGAGAGTGGAGGATTTTGCTTCCAATGCGGACGGTAAAAACTCCATCTCTATTGCAAACACAACTCCAGAAAGATTCTTTATAGTCAAACCCCCCAGGGGGATACTTTCTTTAGGTATTCACGGGCTTCACAACCCCGGGGCACCTGAGTGATCTTTCTCCTTTCCTTTTCCTCTTACTCCTCTGGTCTTCCTTTCCTCTTTGTTTCACTCTCGTTGTGGTTTCCTCTTCGGAGGTGAGGGCAATTCTGCATGGGCCGATACATCCTGTATATCGACTCATGGAAAATTGTAAACCACCCACGTGTTGGCCGTGCGTGGCGACCCGTGTCCCTGGAAAGGGGGATCCTGGTAGTTGAGGGAAACCAACACACTACTTTGGCCTCTGCTTCAGGTAGACGGGAGGTGCATTTGGTCCCGTATGCATCAATCGGCTGGTCAGCTGACTTTCGTCACTGGCTCTAGGGATCAAGTGATCGAGCAACTACTAGTCATCTCGTTAAGGGTGGAGACTGACATAGGGTTGTCTTGTGACCGTATGGGCCCTGGTTAGCACTGGTGCACGAATGTGCATCCCCTTGTAGGGCTCGGGAGAGGGTGGTGCGGCCGGGGTCTGAATTCTATTTTTTTAAATATGGATGGAAACACTTCTTTTCCTTCTACTTCTCTCCCTAGCGGAGAGCAACAAACTGTACTGTCTTCGAAGAATACTCGCTTTTTCATTGTGAAACGTACCGATAGCGACTCTGATTGCTCGTTTAAAAAAACTTCACCATTTCTCATAGCAAAAACTTTCCAGTCTGTTTTAGGAGATGGTCACACTCTCAAAAAACTACAATCCGGTGATTTGCTGGTTGAGGTTTCTACAACCAAACAATCACAATTTCTCTCAAACTGCAGTACAATAGGCACATTTTCTGTTTCTGTACAAGCACATAAAACTTTAAATACAAGCCGCGGAGTAATATCTGAACCAGATCTTTTATACTCCACCAAAGATGAACTTTTAGAAAATTTAAAAGACCAAAATATCATAGATGTACGCCGTATCACCATCCGTAAAAATGAGCAGGTAATTCCCACTAAACATATTATTCTGACCTTCAATAGCACTACTTTACCACCTAGAATTAAAGCAGGATATCTAAACTGTAAAGTCAGACCCTATATACCAAACCCTACCCGCTGTTTTAAATGCCAGCGTTTCGGTCATACTAAAACAAATTGTCGTGGATCCCTTACCTGTGCACGTTGTGCAGAAGTGGGCCATGACAATAATTTATGTGAAAAATCCGAACGCTGCGCTAACTGCAAAGGAAATCATACAGCATATTCCCGCAAGTGCCCTAACTGGAACCGTGAAAAAGAAATAGTTACCATAAAAATTACTCAAAACTTATCTTATCCTGAAGCCCGCAAACTTGTTCAAAATAGAACCCCATCTGTTGGAATTACCTACTCCAGCTTACTCAAGAAACAATCAACAGCCGTAAGACACACGGCTACACAAACTGATGTAACATATCCGCAAGATGAATCAACCGTAACACAATTTACTAACACCACATCCTTTGAACCAGTAAAAATAACTGACTTGGAGAAGAAACAGCAGAAAATTACAGCTCTATCCAATAAGTCACCTCAACCCCAAAATAAAACAAAAGCTGCCACGAATACCATAATACCACAGAAACCTGATATCCCCAGAAAACAGAACCAAAAAAAACCCGCTCTACAAACGACTAAACAGAAATCCTCAACTCCAGTTTCTCTACAGTGGAAGACTGTGGGGAAGGGGAAGCAAAAATCTGGCATCAGTTCAGTAATTAAAAATATTAAAGATCCAAAACAACTGAAGCGTTATGCGGATGAGGTTATGGATTCCGAGTTATACTGCAGTGACTCGGATGCTGATGAAAATATTGTATTTGAAGAATCTGTGCCTGACCAAACTGTCTCTCCAAAATCTGTCCACTCTAAACTTCCCCAAATTCCACTAGATAAAAAGAACACAAAAATTGCTATCAAAAATTCATCTTTAAAACAAAGTCGTAGATCAGATTCTGCAAAACATAATCTTCAAACTATTAAATCCACTACAGTATCTGAAACTCCTGCAAAAAAGAATAAAATAGAAAAAAATGAAACAAATCTAGGCAAAGATAATAAAATAAATCAAATAATTGTGGAGGATGAATACACTATGGAAATTCATCCTGAACCGGATGCTGAATTGGACGATGGAGATAGTATGTCTACTACCTCCGAACAAAATGACATAGATACATTTATCTAACTTTCCTTTTTATGACTAATATTTTATCGTGGAACTGCCGTGGATATCACAATAAATACGACGAAATCCGTTATATTCTCTCGGACTATCAACCATTAATCTTAGCCTTACAGGAAACTCATCTAAAGCCCACTGACAAAGCAAAATTACGCAGCTATACAACCTACCGGAAAGATATGACAGCTAATGGAAGGGCCATTGGTGGTGTGGCTCTTTTTATTTCCAATAATTTACCCCATTCTCCTATTTCTTTAAATACTAACCTTCAAACTGTCGCAGTCCGTGTCCATATTAAACAACTCATAACAATATGCACCATTTATTTACCTCCAAATCAATATATTCAACCAGCAGATCTGGATTCTCTTCTTCTCCAACTCCCCATGCCTTTAATTATGGTAGGAGATTTTAATGCCCATAGCCTACTGTGGGGTAACTCTGATAATAACCGACGTGGAGATATAATAGAGAAATTAATTTCTGACAATGGCTTATGCCTACTTAATAATGGTGATTATACTTATTTTCATGAACCGAGCCGTACTTTCCATGCCATAGACCTTTCCATTTGCTCCCCATCACTTTATCCATTATGGAACTTCTGGGTTTCAGACGACTTGCACGGCAGTGACCACTTCCCTATTTTTACTACATTGACTAATCCTGATGAAGATTCTAGTGACTATCCAAAAAGATATGTATATGACAGAGCTAATTGGCAAACTTTTACTGCTCTTGCAAATATTACTGATAACATGATAGCTGATGATATTGACAAAGCACTTGATAACATAACTCAATGTATTATCAGTGCTGCTGATGCTAGCATTCCAAAAACTTCTTCCTTTCATAAACACAGAAAATCATGGTGGAATAGTGACTGCCAGGCGGCAAAAAAGAAACAACAAAAAGCTTGGGGTCTTTTTCGGAGGTACCCAAATAACAATAACTACATACTATATAAAAAAGCAAAAGCTGAAGCTAGAAGAGTGCGACGTAAGAGCCAACGTGAATCCTGGGTTAACTATGTATCAAGCATAAACTCAAATACCTCCAGTAAAGAACTGTGGGCTAAAGTGAAAAAATGTATGGGTATTTACTCTGAAAATCACATTTCTATTTTAAAACATAACGGTCAAACTATCACCTCTCCTAAGAATATAGCCGAGACTATAGGGTCTACCCTAGCTTCTATTTCAAAATCAGACGCATATCCAGAACCTTTTTTATCATACAAAAGACAAACTGAAAAGACCAGGATTGATTTTAATTCTCATAACTCTTTTTCATATAATGTACCATTTACTATGTCAGAACTTTTAAAATGTTTGCAAGATAGTCGCTTATCTGCCCCAGGTCACGATGGCATCACCTATATCATGATCAAGCATTTGTCTGCACCTTCTCTTGACGCTCTGCTTTCTTTTTATAATAGAATTTGGATGGAACAGATTTTTCCTCGAGCGTGGTGTAGAGCTATTGTGATTCCTTTTCCTAAACCTGGAAAAGATGCTTCCAATCCAAGTAATTATAGGCCTATCGCACTCTCTAGCAACCTTTGTAAATTACTTGAAAAAATGGTCATTTGCCGCCTCGTGTATGTTTTAGAGACTAACCATATGCTAACTGCTTTTCAAAGTGGTTTCCGACGTGGTAGGTCAACTATCGATAACTTACTCCATCTTGAACACTATATTCGAACAGCCTTTCTCAAACGCAACCATTTGGTGTCAGTTTTCTTTGACATGGCGAAAGCCTATGACAGAACATGGCGATACGGAATTCTCAGAGATCTTTTTAACATGCACTTCCGCGGGAACCTGCCAATTTTTATCAAAAATTTTCTTGCCATTCGACTTTTTCAAGTCCGAATTGGGGGCACTTTGTCTAGCTTTTATGAACAAGAGGAGGGTGTACCCCAGGGAAGTGTCCTGAGTGTCACCCTCTTTGCTATTAAAATAAATGACATCCTTAAGCAGCTTCCTCCCTCAGTGAAAGGAGATTTATATGTAGATGACTTCCGTATCATGTGTATGGGACAGGATATCCGTTTTATTGAAAGACAGTTGCAAATTGCAATCACTCATATTATTAATTGGACTAATAAAAATGGTTTTATTATATCTCATGACAAAACTTCTTGTGTGCATTTTTGTAGACGTAGGGATCTACATCCAGATCCTGAAATTTTTATTGGTTCAACCCAAATACCTGTTGCGGACAGTGTTCGCTATTTGGGTTTAATTTTTGACAAGAAACTTACTTTTTTACCTCATATTTTAAACTTACGGACGAAATGTGAAAAATCACTGAATATACTTAAAGTACTTTCTAACACTTCTTGGGGAGCAGACCGTACTTCTCTTATTAAAATATACAGGGCTGTGATCCGGTCAAAGATCGACTATGCCTGCCAGGTCTATGGCTCAGCTAGAAAATCTGTTCTTGAAAAACTTGACACAGTGCACCATAGCACACTTCGTGTTTGCTCTGGTGCATTTCGTACATCACCTGTTTTAAGCTTATATGTTGACTGTAATGAACCTTCATTACATTATACCCGTGAAAAACTTTCTTTGGGGTTGTTTTACCGTCTCCTTTCACATCCTAGTCATCCACTTCATACATACATTTTAAACTCTGACAATGATATTCTTTATCAAAATCGTCCATCTTGCGTCCCGTCTTTTGGAGTCAGAATGAGAACCATAATCAGCAATAGCCCTTTGAATAACATTGAGGTGAGCACATATCCATTGCATATGTATCCTCCCTGGTATCCACCTGTTATCACAACCCTCCATCCTTTTAAAAATTACGATAAAAAGAATTTACCTGCTGCTGCTTTTCAACAATTATTTGCTGCACACCGTGCAGATTATAAAAATTTTATCGACATTTATACAGATGGCTCAAAGAGTGGAAATGGTGTTGGCTGTGGCGTTTTTTGTAATAATATTTCTTTAAGTTATCAGCTTCATCCTTCTGTTTCTATATTTACAGCTGAATTAATTGCAATAGAGAGAGCCATGGTTCACATATCTAATCATAATAATACATCCTTCATCATATATACTGACTCAAATAGTTCTATTGACACACTTAAATCTTTTAAAAGACATGCTTATGTCACTACCATCCTGGATTTTTATATTAAATTGACTAGACGAGGTTATAATATTTTATTTTGTTGGATACCTGGACACATGGGTATTCCTGGTAATGAAAAAGCAGATGAGGCGGCAAGGCTTGCTCTTAACCCTTTACACCATAAAGTACCATTCTCAGACACTGAACTAATTATAAATCACTTTATTCATAATAACTGGCAAGAAAGTTGGAATTTAGAAATCAATAATAAACTACATTATATCAAACCAATTATCTTGACCTGGCCTCCAAACTATCCAAGAAAAACAGATGTTCTTCTGACTCGTCTGAGAATTGGACACTCTAGGATGACCCATAAACATCTTTTATTGAGGGAGGATGCACCCATGTGTCCACACTGTCATTTTGATTATCTTACCATTCATCATATTTTGACGGACTGTCCGGGTCTCCGGCACCTTTATAGACTCTATTTTAAAACTTCATCACCACTATTGACAAACCTCATTGGGGAAACACCCCATGGGGCACTCTTTGCTTTTTTAAAACATGCGGGCTTTTATTTTATGATTTAAGACCTCTTTAAACTTTAACTTTGACATTCCTTTTTTGGCAATCTGGATGGAAACCCCATCCAGATGCCTTTCTTGATACTAGCACCTTTACAAAATACTTGTCTTTTTTTAAATGTTTTTTTATAGTTTTTCGACTATATCTGGATGGGATATCCCATCCAGATAGCCTTTTCTATTTCAGTTGTTTAACCCCATGTTTTTTATATTTATGTCTTTTGTTTGGCGCAGCATGTCCCTAAAGGGATTTTGCACCATTAAACCCTATACAACCAACCAACCAAATTGCAAAGGCGATCATACTTCATTTTCTCGCTCCCGTCCTATTTGGACTCGTGAAAAAGAGATCATTACTATCAAAATAACCCAAAAACTTCCTTACCCTGAAGCCCGTAAAATTGTCGAATCGAGAACCCCATCTGTTGGAGTCTCTTACTCTAGCTTACTTAAGCAACAAACAAAATCTGTAATGCACGTAAGTACCCAGACTGAAGCTCCTTTTAAGAATTGTTCTGGAAAAACATCCAGTCCTATAAAGAAAGAGACCCGTGATGCCCATGCTACTGCTGTTACCAGAGTTTTGCCAAAATTAGTGCTTTGGAAGCCATCATCAGAGCCTGTGAAAATTGAATATTGGACTAGTCAAGCACAGAAATCAAGTCAAGTAAAAAAGTTAACCAACCCTGAGAATGAAAAAACACCTGATTCATCTGCGTCAAATTCCCAAAAACCCAAAACTAGTGTAACTGTAAAACCTACCCAGAAAACAAAAGAGAATAAAACTATTCGGGGTTCTTCACAGTGGCAAACTGTGAAGAATAAACAGAGAAAATCATGTCATAGCCCATCTGCAGCTAATCTCAAAGATCCAAGGCAGATGAATCAGTACGTGGAGGAGGCTATGGAGTCGGCATCTTACGACTCGAGTGATGATGATGAAAATGTTACTTTTGAAGAATATAGACCTCAGTGATTTTACCTTTTTAAATTGTTTTATATATTTTTTATGCTTCTTTTTAGACATTGTTTAGATTTTAACTTTGACATTTGCAGACAGATTTTATTCCTAACTTGACTTTCTAATTATGACAAGTACTAGGACAGTCTTTTAATGCTATTTTTACATTTTAGCTTTTATATTTTAAACTGATTACGTTTTTTTAAACTTTTAGTTCTCACCTTGTTCTTGGCGCAGCATGTCCATTAAGGGGCATTGTTTATATCTAAACACTTTATTTTAACTGAATTTTTTAACATTTCTTAATGTAGGTTCTGAGGACTGTTTTGATCATACAGTTTTTACCTTGTTAAATCTCATTTAAGTTGTCTAGTTTACCCTCATTGACTGATTTTAATTATATCATGACATTGCATTCTTTTATTCCTTAATCTTTTCTTTATGTAATATTCATTCATCTTGCTCATTGTTTGTATTTTATCATTTAAACCAATTTCTACAGATTTTAAGTCACTTGGTGTTTTTTATGGTTTTTGTCATCATTTAATTGGATTTTTATTATACATACGTTTGTTTGATTTTTAATTTTAAATTACATTGTGTTTTCTTTCCGTCTTTGTCTTGGCGCAGCATGTCCCCAAAGGGACCTTGTGCCATAAAACCTCATATAACCAACCAACCAACCATCTTTATAGTCAAAAGACAAGATGGGAGTTTTGATAAAACCTCACCCTTCCTTATTAATAAAGCCATACAAGGACTAATAGGGGAACCTAAAACAGTAAAAAAACTCCGGACAGGAGATCTCTTAATCGAAGTTAACAATAGTCAACAAGCAGTTAACATAAAAAAATGTACACACTTTGCCAATATTGCAGTCACCATTACACCACATCGTACTTTAAATACATCTAGGGGAGTAATTTCAGAATCTGACCTATTGTGTGTTACTGAAGTAGAAAACCTAAAAGAACAAAATGTTATAGAAGCCAGAAGAATAAAAATCTACCGTCGGGATGATCAGATACCACCTAACCAAACACAAATACCTACCAAGCATATTATTCTAACATTTAACTCACCCAACATACCAAAAAATATAAAAGCTGGATATTTATCATGCTCTGTCAGACCATACATACCAAACCCACTGCGTTGTTTCAAATGTCAACACTTTGGGCACTCCAAAATAAATTGTCGAGGTAAAAAGACATGTGGTCGATGTGGTGAAGTTGGCCACGAAAGTGATCAATGTTCTGCATCACCTTCAAGTGTAAATTGCAAAAAAGGCCACCCTTCTTATTCTAAATCCTGTGATCAGTGGAAGAAGGAAAAAGAAATACAAATAGTATGGACAAAAGAAAATATTTCTTATCCTGAAGCTCGAAAATTAGTCGAATCCAGAACACCCAAAATTGGATTATCATTTGCTGCAGCTGTCTCAAAATCAAATAACAAAACCTATAAAACCATAGCAACTCAAACCGAAACCCTTAAAGAAAGGAATTGCCAATTACAAGGAAAAGAAAAAAGTTCTACTAACTCAAGTCGAATATCAAATCCTGTACAGTCCACTTCCAGTAAAGTACTAAATGTCTCTCCAAAATCAGTACACTCTAAACTTCCCCAAATTCCACTAGATAAAAAGAATACAAAAATTGCTATCAAAAATCCATCTTTAAAACAAAGTCGTAGATCAGATTCTGCAAAACATATACTTCAAACTATTAAATCCACTACAGTATCTGAAACTCCTGCAAAAAGGAATAAAATACAAGAAAATGAGACAAATCTAGGCAAAGATAATAAAATAAATCAAATAATTATGGAGGATGAATACACTATGGAAATTCATTCTGAAACAGATGCTGAATTGGATGATGGAGATAGTATGTCTACTACCTCCAAACAAAATGACATAGATACATTTATCTAACTTTCCCTTTTATGTCTAATATTATTTCATGGAACTGCCGTGGTTATTATAATAAACATGACGAAATCCAAGACATCCTTTCAGATCATCAACCTCTATGCTTAGCGCTCCAGGAAACTCATCTAAAACCCTATGACAAAGCAAAATTTCGCAATTATGTTACCTATAGAAAAGACTTTACTGGTAGTAATAGGGCCACTGGTGGAGTGGCTCTCTTCATCTCTCGCAATTTACCCCATTCACAGATCCATTTAAATACTAATTTACAAGCAGTTGCAATCCGTGTACATGTGAACTGACTTATTATACTCTGTAGTTATTATTATTATTGTAGTTAGTTACTTATTATACTAGTTTTAGTCAGGCACAGATTCTTCGAATACATGAAATACTTCAAATACTGATAACAACAGAATCAATAGAAAGTGTATGACGTATTTCAATCCTAATAGCACAATCCCCCAGGGGGATACCTTCTTTAGGTATTCACGGGCTTCACAACCCCGGGGCACCTGAGTGATCTTTCTCCTTTCCTTTTCCTCTTACTCCTCTGGTCTTCCTTTCCCCTTTGTTTCACTCTCATTGTGGTTTCCTCTTCGGAGGTGAGGGCAATTCTGCATGAGCCGATACATCCTGTATATCGACTTATGGAGAATTGTAAACCACCCACATGTTGGCCGTGCGTGGCAACCCGTGTCCCTGGAAAGGGGGATCCTGGTAGTTGAGGGAAACCAACACACTACTTTGGCCTCTGCTTCAGGTAGACGGGAGGTGCATTTGGTCTCGTATGCATCAATCGGCTGGTCAGCTGGCTTTTGTCACTGGCTTTAGGGATCAAGTGATCGAGCAACTACTAGTCATCTCGTTAAGGGTGGAGACTGACATAGGGTTGTCTTGTGACCGTATGGGCCCTGGTTAGCACTGGTGCACGAATGTGCATCCCCTTGTAGGGCTCGGGAGAGGGTGGTGCAGCCGGGGTCTGAATTTTATTATTTTTTAAATATGGATGGAATCACTTCTTTTCCTTCTACTTCTCTCCCTAGTGGAGAGCAACAAACTGCACTGTCTTCTTCATTTACTCGCTTTTTCATTGTAAAACGTACTGATAGCAACTCTGATTGCTCGTTTAAAAAAACTTCCCCTTTTCTGATAGCAAAAACTTTCCAGTCTGTTTTGAGAGACGGTCATTCTCTGAAAAAATTACAATCTGGCAATTTGCTGGTTGAGGTTTCTACAACAAAACAATCACAATTTCTCTCAAATTGCACTACAATAGGCACCTTTTCTGTTTCCGTACAAGTACATAGAACTTTAAATACAAGCCGCGGAGTAATATCTGAACCTGATCTTTTATATTCCACCAAAGATGAACTTTTAGAAAATTTAAAAGACCAAAATATCATAGATGTACGCCATATCACCATCCGTAAAAATGAGCAGATAATTCCCACTAAACATATTATTCTAACTTTCAATAGCACTACTTTACCACCTAGAATTAAAGCAGGATATCTAAGCTGTCGAGTCCGACCATACATACCAAACCCTGTCCGTTGCTTTAAATGCCAGCGTTACGGGCATACTAAAACAAACTGTCGTGGATCTCTCACCTGTGCACGTTGTGCAGAGGTCGGCCATGACAATACCTCATGTGAAAAATCCGAATGCTGCGTTAATTGTAAAGGAAATCATACAGCCTATTCCCGCAAGTGCCCTAACTGGAACCGTGAAAAAGAAATAGTTACCATAAAAATCACTCAGAATTTGTCCTATCCTGATGCCCGTAAACTTGTTGAAAATAGAACCCCATCTGTCGGAATTACCTACTCCAGCTTACTCAAGAAGCAATTAACATCCGTAAGACACATGGCTACACAAACGGATGTTTCTTATCCACGCGATAAACTTACCGTTACACAATCGACCAGCACACCTTCCTCTGAACCAGCAAAAATAAATGACATAGAAAAGAATCTTCAGATATTAACAGCTCTATCTAATAAGTTATCTCAATCCAAAACAAAAACAAAAGCTACCACGAATACCACCATACCACAGAAACCTGATATCCCCAGAAAACAGAATCTAAAAAACCCCCCAGTACAAACGACTAAAAAGAAAATCTCAACTCCAGTCTCTCCACAATGGAAGACTGTGGGGAAGGGGAGGAAAAAATCTGGCATCAGTTCAGTAATCAAAAACATTAAAGATCCCAAACAACTGAAGCATTACACGGATGAGGCTATGGATGCCGAGTTATACCGCGATGACTCGGATGATGATGAAAATATTATATTTGAAGAATCTGTGCCTGACTAAAACTATATAATTAACCCATTCATGACTAATATTATATCGTGGAACTGCCGTGGCTATCGCAACAAGTATGATGAAATCCGTGATATTCTGTCAGACCATCAACCACTCAGCTTGGCTCTTCAGGAAACTAATTTAAAACCAAACGATATTGCGAAACTACGCAATTATACAACCTACAGAAAAGACTTTACTGGTAGTGACAGGGCCACAGGTGGAGTGGCGCTATTTATATCACGTAATTTGCCCCATTCGAATATAAATTTAAATACTAACATACAAGCAGTTGCAGTCCGTGCACATATTAATAGACTTATAACTATCTGTACCATTTACTTACCACCTAATAAATCTATTCAATCAGCAAATATTGATCATCTCCTACATCAACTCCCTACTCCTTACATCATTCTGGGAGACTTTAACGCCCACAGTCAACTGTGGGGTAACCAAAACTCAAATCAACATGGTGATATCATAGAAAAAATGATATCTGACAATGGCTTATGCCTGCTAAATAATGGTGATCATACATATTTTCATGAACCCACACGCACCTTTCATGCAATAGACCTCATCATTTGTTCTCCTTCAATATATACTTATTGGAATTTCTGGGTGTTAAATGATCTACACGGCAGTGACCACTTTCCCATTGTTATTACTTTGACCACTCCTTGTGGAGATTTTAATAATCATACCAAAAGATATGTTTATGACAGAGCCAACTGGCCAACTTTTACTACACTTGCAAACATTACAAATAGCATGATAGAGGATAATATTGACAAAGCACTCAATAATATAACTCAATGTATTATCGGTGCTGCTGATGCTAGCATACCTAAAACCTCATCTACTCATAAAAACAGAAAACCATGGTGGAATAGCGAATGCCAAAAAGCTAAGAAAAAACAACAGAAGGCTTGGGGTCTATTTCGTAGGTACCCAAACCATAATAACTATATAGCATTTAAAAAAGCAAAGGCAGAGGCTAGACGTATAAGACGCAAAAGCCAGCGTGAATCCTGGATTAAGTATGTTTCAAGCATTAACTCCAACACATCCAGTAAAGAGCTTTGGAAAAAGGTGAAAAAAAGCATGGGTCTGTATTCTGAAAATCATGTTTCAATTTTAAAACATAACGGTCAAACCATCACTTCCCCTAAGAACATAGCTGAAACAATAGGGCAAACCCTAGCATCTATTTCAAAATCAGACGCATATCCGGAACCTTTTTTATCTTATAAAAGACAAACTGAAATGATCAGAATTAATTTTAATACTCATAATTCTTTTTCATACAACCAACCTTTCATTTTACCAGAGCTTCTGAAGTGTTTGCAGGACAGTCACCTGTCTGCCCCGGGCCCCGATGGCATCACCTAAAGCATGCTTAAACACCTCTCCACATCCTCTCTAAAAAATCTGCTTTCTTTTTTTAATAGGATATGGACAGAACAGCTTTTTCCCAAGGACTGGTGCAAAGCCATCGTTATCCCTTTTCCTAAACCGGGTAAAGATGCCAGCAATCCTAATAATTACAGACCAATCGCACTTTCTAGCTGCCTTTGCAAACTCCTTGAAAAAATGGTCAATTGCCGCCTCATTTATGTTTTAGAAACTAACAATTTTCTAGCCGCTTTTCAGAGTGGTTTCAGACGTGGTAGATGTACTATCGATAATCTTATCCATCTTGAACACTACATTAGGACAACTTTTCTTAAACGCAGCCATTTGGTGTCAGTATTTTTTTACATGGCTAAAGCCTATGACAGAACATGGCGTTATGGGATCCTTCGTGACCTTTTTAACTTGAACTTTAGAGGTAACCTCCCTATTTTTATTAAAAACTTCCTTGCGGTGCGACTGTTCCAAGTTCGCATTGGAGGAACGCTTTCTAGTTATTATGTACAAGAAGAGGGTGTACCACAGGGCAGTGTCCTGAGTGTCACCCTCTTTGCTATTAAAATAAACGGCATACTTAGTCAACTACCCCCTTCTGTGAAGGGAGATTTATATGTTGACGACTTTCGCATCATGTGTATGGGACAGGATATTCGTTTTATTGAGAGACAGTTGCAAATTGCCATAACTCGCATTCTAAATTGGACAAATAGAAATGGTTTTATTATATCCCAGGACAAAACTTCTTGTGTGCATTTCTGTAAACGTAGAGGTCTGCATCCTGATCCAGAAATTTTTATCAATTCAACGCAAATTCCAGTTGTAGACAGTATTCGTTATCTTGGCCTGTACTTTGACAATAAACTAACTTTTTTGCCACACATTCTATATTTGCGGACAAAATGTGAAAAATCACTGAATTTACTCAAAGTACTATCGAACACTTCCTGGGGAGCTGATCGCACTTCACTTCTCAAAATATATCGTGCTGTCATCCGCTCTAAAATGGACTATGCCTGCCAGATTTATGGTTCTGCACGTATGTCTGTTCTTAAAAAACTTGACACTGTGCACCACAGCGCACTTCGTGTTTGCTCTGGTGCATTTCGTACCTCTCCAGTTTTAAGCTTATATGTTGACTGTAATGAACCAGCATTATACCATACTCGAGAAAAACTTTCATTAGAATTTTATTACCGTGTTCTGTCGCATCCTGAGCATCCACTTCGCACTTACATTTTAAATACTGACTATGATATTCTTTATCAGCACCGACCCTCTTGCATACCATCGTTTGGGGTAAGAATGCGAAATCTTATAGACAATAGCCCTATGGATAATATCGAGGTAAGTTCAAATCCATTGCATCTACTCCCACCTTGGAAACCACCTAAAATTGCCATTCTCCACCCTTTTAAAGATTATGAAAAAAAGAATTTGGCACCTGCAGTCTTTCAACAGCTGTTTGCTGCACACCGTGCTAATTTTAATAATTATACAGACGTATATACAGATGGTTCTAAGAGTAGTGATATCGTGGGATGTGGAGTATTTTGTAATGACACTAGCTGGAGCTACCGGCTGCATTCTTCAACCTCTGTATTTACAGCTGAATTGATGGCAATTGAGAAAGCTATGCAGTTATTACCTCATCAACAAGGCACAGACTTCATTATTTATACTGATTCCAAAAGTTCTATTGATGCTATAAAAACTTTAAAAAGACACCCTTTTGTTTCTGCTATCCTGGAGATTTACAATAATTTAACAAGACATAGCTATAAAATATTCTTTTGCTGGGTACCTGGGCACATGGGTATCCCAGGAAATGAAAAAGCAGATGAGGCAGCAAAACTGGCTCTTAATACCTTAAACCATACAATTCCATTCTCAGACGTTAAACTACTCATAAAATCCTTTATTCATACAATTTGGCAAGAAGGTTGGGATCTGGAATATAACAATAAATTGCACCATATCAAACCAACAATCACCACTTGGCCTCCTAATTATCCAAGAAAGAAAGATGTCCTTTTGACTCGTCTGAGAATTGGACATTCTAGAATAACTCATAAACATCTTTTATTCCGGGAAGATACACCTATGTGTCCACATTGTCATTTTGATTACCTGACTATTCATCATCTTTTAACTGACTGTCCTGGCCTTCGGCACTTGTACAGACTGTATTTTAATTCATCATCACCAATCTTGACAAACCTCATTGGGGAAACACCTCATGGGGCACTCTTCACCTTTTTAAAACGTATTGGACTATATTTTGATATATAATTTTTTACTACTGACCAGTTTTATAATTCGACTTGTTTTGCTTTTTTTAGACATCTGGAAGAGTAATAATTAATTCTTTTTAATTTTGTACTTTTACATGACTCTGTCTAGATAGGAACCCATCCAGACAGGTTTGTTTTAATCTGTTTTTGTATTCTTATTCTTTGTCTTGGCGCAGCATGTCTCTCAAGGGATTTTGTGCCACTAAAATTCATACAACCAACCAACCAACCTCTGTACCATCTCCCTTCCACCAAATTCCTCCTTTCAAGCAGCCAGTCTTGACAATCTCCTTCTTCAGCTTCCCACTCCTTACATCATTCTGGGAGACTTCAATGCTCACAGTCAACTGTGGGGTAATCATGACTCTAATCATCCAGGTGACATTATTGAAAAAATCATTTCTGACAATGGCTTATGCCTGCTTAACAATGGAGATCATACTTATTTTCATGAACCAACTCGAACCTTTCATGCAATAGATCTTATCATTTGCTCTCCCTCAATCTTTCCATTTTGGAATTTCTGGTTATCAAATGATCTACACGGCAGTGACCATTTCCCCACTTTCATTACTTTGACAACTCCTAGTGGAGATTCTAATAATTGTACCAAAAGTTATGTATATGACAGAGCCAACTGGCAAATTTTTACTTCCCTTGCAAACATTACAAATGGTATGATAGAGGATAATATTGACAAAGCACTCGATAATATAACTCAATGTATTATCAGTGCTACTGATGCCAGCATACCTAAAACTCATGTATTCATAAAAACAGAAAACTATGGTGGAATAGCGTTTGCCAAAAAGCTAAGAAAAAACAACAAAAGGCTTGGGGTCTCTTTCGTAGGTACCCAAATAATAACTATATAGCATTTAAAAAAGCAAAGGCGGAAGCTAGACGGGTGCGGCACAGAAGCCAGCGTGAATCCTGGATTAACTATATTTCGAATATAAATTCAAACACACCAAGTAAAGTACTTTGGAAAAAAGTGAAAACTGCATGGGCCTGTATTCTGATAATCAGATCACCATTTTAAAATTTAACGGTCAAACCATTACTTCTCCTAAGAACATAGCTGAGACAATAGGTAATACTCTTGCTTCTATTTCAGAATCTGACGCATATCCAGAACCATTTTTAACGTACAAAAGGCAAACTGAAATGACTCGGATTAATTTTAATTACCATAACTCTTTTTCCTACAATCAGCCTTTTATTATATCAGAACTTGTAAAGTGTTTGCATGACAGTCGCCAATCTGCTCCAGGGCCTGATGGCATCACTTATATCATGCTTAAACATCTCTCACACATCTCCCTTAACAATCTGCTTTCATTTTTTAACAGGATTTATACAGAACAAATTTTTCCCAAAGCTTGGTGCAGAGCCATCATTATTCCCTTTCCTAAACCAGGTAAAGATGCTAGCAATCCAAATAATTACAGACCAATTGCACTTTCTTGCTGCCTTTGCAAACTCCTCAAAAAAATGGTCAATTTCTGCCTCATTCATGTTTTAGAATCTAACAATTGTCTTGCAAAGTGGTTTCCGACGTGGTAGGTCTACTACTGATAATTTAATTCATCTTGAACATTACATTCGGACAGCTTTCCTTAAACGCAGCCATTTGGTGTCAGTTTTTTTTGACATGGCGAAGGCCTATGACAGAACTTGGCGTTATGTAATACTTCGTGATCTTTTTAACTTTAACTTTCGTGGAAACCTTCCTATTTTTATTAAAAACTTCCTGGCTGTACGACTTTTTCAAGTTCGTATTGGAGGAATTCTTTCTAGTTTTTATGTACAAGAAGAGGGTGCACCCCAGGGCAGTGTCCTGAGTGTCACCCTCTTTGCTATTAAAATAAATGGTATTCTATGTCAATTACCACCTTCTGTGAAGGGTGATTTATATGTTGATGACTTCCGCATTATGTGTATGGGGAAAGATATTCGTTTTATTGAGAGACAGCTGCAAATCGCCATCACCCGCATTCTTAGTTGGATGGATAAAAATGGCTTTATAATTTCTCAGGACAAAACTTCTTAGATCCTGAAATTTTTATCGGTTCAACCCAAATTCCTATTGTTGACAGTGTTTGATACCTCGGCCTATATTTTGACAAAAAACTGACTTTTTTACCATATGTTTTGCAACTACGGACAAAATGTGAAAAGTTGCTTAATTTAATCAAGGTACTTTCAAATACTTCTTGGGGAGCAGATCGCACATCTCTCCTGAAAATTTATCGTGCTATTAGCTTCGTGTTTGCTCTGGTGCATTTCGTACTTCCCCAGTTCTAAGCTTATATGTGAACTGTAACCAACCAGCATTACACCACACGTGAGATAAACTTTCATTGGAATTGTATTACCGTGTTTTATCGCATCCTGGCCATCCACTTCACATTTATATTTTAAATACGGACTACAATATTCTTTATCATCACCGACCATCATGCATTCCTTCTTTTGGGGTAAGAATGCGAAATGCTATTAATAATAGCCCTCTGAGTAATATTAAGGTTAGTCCCTGCCCCTTGCACAGTCTCCTTCCATGGAAACCACTGGATATTACCATCCTCCATCCTTTTAAAGGCTATGATAAAAAGAATATACCACCGACTGTCTTCCAACAACTATTTGCTGCACATCGTGCAAATTTTAATAATTATATAGATATCTATACAGACGGTTCAAAGAATGGGGATATTGTTGGCTGTGGGGTTTTTTGTAGACACACTAGCTGGAGTTATCGGCTACACTCATCCACTTCTTTCTTTACTGCTGAATTGACTGCAATAGAGAAAGCCATGCAGTTATTACCTCATCATCATGGTACATCTTTCATTATATATACAGACTCGAATAATGCGATTGATGCAATTAAATCTTTCAAAAAGCATCCTTGTGTCTCAACCATCTTAGACTCTTACAATAGACAGACTAGACGTGGCTATAAAATTTGTCTCTGCTGGGTACCTGGACACATGGGTATTCCCGGAAATGAGAAAGCAGATAAGGCAGCCAAACTGGCACTTAATCCTTTATACCATGGAATTCCATATTCAGACATAAAGCTGTTTATAAAACGCTTTATCCATACCAGCTGGCAAGAAAGTTGGAATTTAGAAATTAATAATAAACTGCATCATGTTAAACCAACAATTATGACCTGGCTTTCAAAATATCCAAGGAAAACAGATGTTCTTCTGACTCGTCTCAGAATTGGACACTATAGGATAACTCATAAACATCTTTTATTTCGGGAGGACGCACCTATGTGTGTCCACATTGTCATTTTGATTACCTCACCATTCATCACATTTTAACGGACTGCCCGGGCCTCCGGCACTTATATCGGATCTATTTTAATTCTTCATCACCACTCTTGACAAACCTCATAGGGGAAACACCTCATGGGGCACTTTTCACTTTTTTAAAACATGCAGGTTTTTATTTTGATATATAATCTTTTTATTTACAATTTTTAATACTCTGTCTTGCTTAATACTTTATTGAGTTCTGGATGGTTTTGTCAGTATACTTTTACCTCCAAATGATAATATTTTAGCACCTTATAGATTTTTTTAAATTTCTACTTTTGCCTGACTATATCTGGATGGGATACCTCATCCAGATACTTTGACATTGCCTTTTTTAATTTTTCTTTGCAATCATCATTTAGGCGCAGAGTGTCCCTCAAGGGATTTTGTGCCATTAAACCTTATATAACCAACCAACCAACCAGACAAAACAGGAAGAACCAACAAAGAAGTTTTAATTTTTCCTTCATTTCTATCCTAATAAACAACAACAGGATATAATTGGGAATTTGAATCATTGCTGTCATCAACAGCAATAACAAAAACTGACTAATTTTGCAGCTTGTTTGTTATTGATTTTTTACTTTCTCAAGCCGTTTTCTTTATTAACCCTAGATAGATAACCATATTTCGCTATACATTAAATCGATTACGTCGATTCGACGTAGGTTATCTATCTAGGGTTATAGAAGTAGCTTTCGTATGACCGCAAGAAATTTTTTTTGCAGTTTCACACATAGGGAACATTTTTTTTAGTAATTGTTCTGCATGATTATCATTAGAAATGAGCAGATTCTATTGTAATCCCATTCAGGATTAAGTGTTAAGTAATACAAGTAAATTCAAATTATTTGTACTGCGATGTAAGTATATATAAAATAAGGTTATAGCAATATAGAAAAGTCAATAAATACCCAAAAGATCTTATGATCCTTCAGTCTCTCAGTCAACATCAGAGTAACACCAGTATGATTGATCTTAATAAGTGATTTCATATTATCTGGCCATTTTCCAATGCGAACTAACTCTTCAACTTTACGGAAAATTTTCTAGTTGAAATCTTCCTGCAGAAGTTCACAGTTCATATCAGCAATACACGTATTCATTTTATGAATGTAAATTAATCTGTCCGAAACTGCTATTGTTTGATTTGTCTGTTTTGATAATGATAATATTGGGATCCTTTTTTAATTTCTTTAATGTCCTCAAAATTACGCTCTGTTCTTTATTTGTTTATAAGATATTTGTCTTACTAATCCATACATTGCTGCCCAAATCTATTCCATTTACTTCAGATTCTCCTTGATTGAGATTACAAATTTTCATTCATCCAAGAGGACGTCAATTTTTGTCCAATTTTAGCAATATTTAAAAAAAATTTTGGAGTACTTTTGAATTCTGGGTTTAAGGAATTGAGATATTTCAAGCTTTTATTTTGCAATACATCCTTATTGTAAAAATACATACCAAAAGCTACATAATGATATTGTATATCACTTTAAAAATAATCGTTATCTTTTTCAGGTAGTTGCAATAACTCTTTTTGCAATTCTTCATTGAAAATAATATCCCTAGGAGAGATTAAAAGTTTACTCTCAAAGGGAACACTTTAATGGCAGACTGTTAGCAAATATGCCCTGCTACTTTAATGATAAAGCATTTTATCTTATCATGTACTAAGAGGATCAAAGGATGTTCTCTTTGGAAAAATGCAATAAACTGTGTAAATAGTTTGGTACTAGAGGTATAGACAGTAACTGACTTTTTATTGTTTTCTCCTTTAAATATTCAACAATTCTTTTGTAGCATACTGTATTTAGTGTCCTTTGTTCTTTTTTAGATGGAATATGTTTCAAGAAATACTCATGGAGACAATTCCATTTTTTTCTCAACCAATTTGCTGCAGGTTATAAGAATTAACCATCTACTTGACACATTCTTCATAAACCTATGTGAAAGAACACTTTATACCTGGATGGCCAGTTATTAAAATAGTTATACACTAAAATAATAAAATCAGATGCATCACATCTATTTTCTCTGAGGCCTTTTAAAAGAATAGTGTGCACAGTATGTATCGTGCATGTGCCAATGTCGAATATTCCTTTTTCTATAACTGTTACTATTTCTTCTATAAATAGACCAAAAACTTTCTGATTTGTGAATAGACTATCACATGAAATAGACACTAAATTTTTAAATAGATATCTGATATGCTCTTCAGGATATTTTCTTTAAGATTTTCTGCAGTTGGATGGCCCATAAAAAAAAAAAAAAAAAAAAACTAAATGACAAGAAAATATTTGTTCTTATCAGACCAGGTTTATACCAACTTAGAGCAGCTTACTAAGACAATCTCCTTGAGATGCATCTTATCAGCTATTTCTACACTTTTCAGTAATATGCTATTTATAGTTGAAAATTCTGTTGGGTTCGCTTCCAACACTGGGAGATAATCTATAGTGCTGAGAGGTAAAATGTTTCTTTCTTCCAATGTAGAATTGAAACCGGTCCAACCTGGTAATATTTGGTCATCCCTCATAGCAAGCTTGGAAAACACATACAATAAATCAATGAGTTTTGAATGCTTAAGATTTTCTTTCTCTTGCTGGAAGAGAGTACTTTCAGACACAATTTCTGGATTACAGCGTTTTCCCTCCCCCAAGGGGATACCTTCTTTAGGTATTCACATGCTTCACAACCCCGGCACACCTGAGTGATCTTTCTCTTTTCCTTTTCCTCTTATCTTCCTTTCATCTTTGTTTCACTCTCATTGTGGTTTCTTCTTCGGAGGTAAGGGCAATTCTGTATGAGCCGATGTCATCCTGCATAACAACTCATGGAGAATTGTAAACCACCCACGTGTTGGCCGTGCGTGGTGACTCGTATTCCTGGAAAGGGGGATCCTGGCAGCTGAGGGAAACCAACACACTGCTTTGGCCTCTGTTTCAGGTAGACGGGAGGTGCCTATTGGTCCCGTATGCACCAATTGGCTGGTCAGCTGACTTTAGGGATCAAGTGATCGAGCAACTACTAGTCATCTCGTTAAGGGTGGAGACTGATATGGGGTTGTCTTGTGACCGTATGGGCCCTGGTTAGCACTGGTGCACGAATGTTCATCCCCTTGTAGGGCTCGAGAGTGGGTGGTGCAGACGGGGTCTGAATTTTATTATTTTTAAATATGGATGGAAACACTTCTTTTCCTTCTACTTCTCTCCCTAGTGGAGAGCAACAACTGCACTGTCTTCCTCGTATACTCACTTTTTTATTGTGAAACGTATTGATAGTCACTCTGATTGCACCTTTAAAAAAACTTCCCCATTTCTTATAGCTAAAACTTTCCAGTCTGTCTTGGGAGATGGTCATTCTCTCAAAAAATTACAATCTGGCGATTTGCTGGTTGAGGTTTCTACAGCCAAACAATCACAATATCTCTCTAATTGCACTACAAAAGGCACCTTTTCTGTTTCCGTACAAGTACATAAAACTTTAAATGCAAGCCGCGGAGTAATATCTGACCTGATCTTTTATACTCCACCCTGATGAACTTTTAGAAAATTTAAAAGACCAAAATATCATAGATGTACGCCATTTTCCGTATCACCATCTGTAAAAACAAGCAGATAATTCCCACTAAACATATTATTTTAACCTTCAATAGCACTACTTTACCACCTAGAATTAAAGCAGGATATCTAAGCTGTCGAGTCCGACCATATATACCAAACCCCATCCTTTACTTTAAATGCCAGCGTTACGGACATACTAAAACAAACTGGCTGGATCTCTCACCTGTGCACGTTGTGCAGAGGTCGACCAATAAATACCTCATGTGAAAAATCCGAATGCTATGTTAACTGTAAAGGAAATCATGCAGCATATTCCCGCAAATGCCCTAACTGGAACCGAGAAAAAAAAATAATTACTATAAAAATTATTCAGAATCTGTCCTATCCTGATGCTAGATGTATGTCGTATCACTATCCGTCGCAATGAAGAAATACTACCTACTAAACATATTATTTTAACTTTCAATAGTCCTAATTTACCAGCTAGAATTAAAGCTGGCTATCTAAGCTGTCCAGTTCCACCATACATACCAAACCCTATCAGATGTTTCAAATGCCAGCGTTATGGCCATACTAATACCAATGGCCAATGTCGTGGATCTCTTACCTGCGCACGTTGCGCGGAAGTCGGTCACGACAATAAAACATGTGAAAATTCTGTACGTTGTGCAAACTGTAAAGGCGATCATACAGCATATTCCCGCAAGTGCCCTAATTGGAACCGTGAAAAGGAAATAATTACTATAAAAATTACTCAAAATTTGTCTTATCCTGATGCCCGTAAACTAGTTGAAAATAGAACCCCATCTGTCGGAATTACCTACTCTAGCTTACTCAAGAAGTACAGTACACAAACTGATTCCCAATTTCCATCCAGTAAATCAACTGTAACACAATCAACCAGTACACATGTTAAAGAATCGACCAACACCCCATCCTCTGAACCGGTAAAAATTGACATAGAGAAGAAACAACAGAAACCGACAGCTCTATCCAATAAGTCATCTCAACCCCAAACTACGACAAAACCTGCCATGAATACCAATATTCCACAGAAACCTGATGCTCCCAGAAAACATAATTTAAAAAAACCGCCTATACAAACCTTTAAAAAGAAAACCTCAACTCCAGCCTCTCCACAATGGAAGACTGCTGGAAAGGGGAAGCGAAATTCTGGCATCAGCTCAATCATAAGAAACATTAAAGATCCGAAACAGCTCCAGCATTACGTAGATGAGGCTATGGAATCCGACCCCTGTAGCAATGACTCGGATGATGAAAATATTGTATTTGAAGAATTTGTGCCTGATAACTTAGATACACAACAATCCACTTCTGCCAATTCTTCACAAACTGCCTCTCTAAGATCATTACATTCTAATACTTCCAAAATACCATCTCATAACAGGAACGCACAAATTACAACTAAAACTTCTTTAAAGCAAAATATTTCAAAAACTAAATCTACTGTATCTGCAATACCCCCACCAAAAAAGAACAAAATCTCAAAAAGTCAGACAAATTCACAGGAAAAAGACAAAAAAAATCAAAGAATGGAGGATGACGATGCTGTGGACCTTCATCCCGAACCGGATGAAATACTGGACGACGGAGACAGTAGCATGTCTACTGTCTCTGATCAAAATGACATAGACACTCATATTTAACTCTCGTAATTTTTAATAATATCATCTTTATATTGTTTTTGACGAATTCATTCCGAATTAACTTCACATTTTTAAAATTCTGACTTGTGCATCATCTCATTTGCTTTTTTTAAAAAAACAATTACTGCATTATTTTTACTTTTTAATTTCACCTTGTGTTTAACACTTGCCGTGTTGTTTTTACCTCTTACTTTTTTAAGTTTTGTGTTCTTTAAAATTATGTTTATATGATTATTGTGCATCGTCTAAAATTTAACATGTTTCTGTATTTTTATGCATTTTTAACAAAGGTCTGTAGACTTTTAATTGGTTTTAATTTGACATATTTTCACTTGATCTTAACTTTTTTTCTATTTTGACTTGGTCTTGGCGCAGCATGTCCCTAAAGGGATTTTGCGCCATTAAACCCCATTCAACCAACCAACCTATCCTGATGCCCGTAAACTTGTTGAAAATAGAACTCCATCTGTTGGAATTAGCTACTCCAGTTTGCTCTAGAGGCAATAAACAGCCGTAAGACACACGGCTACACAAATTGATATCTCCTATGTACAAGGTAAATCTACTGTAACGCAATCGACCAACACCCCATCTTCTGAACAGGTAAAAATTGACATAGAGAAGAAACAACAGAAACTGACAGCTCTATCCAATAAATCATCTCAACTCCAAACTAAGACAAAAGCTGCCACGAATACCAATATTTCACAAAAACCTGATACTCCCAGAAAACAGAATTTTAAAAAACCACCTATACAAACGATTAAAAAAAAAACCTCAACTCCAGCCTCTCCACAATGGAAGACTGCTGAAAAGGAGAAGTGAAATTCTGGCATCAGCTCAATCATAAGAAACATTAAAGATCCGAAACAGCTACAGCAGCATGCGGACGAGGCTATGGAATCGGAGCCCTATAGCAATGACTTGGAAGTTGACGAATTACTATATTTGAAGAATTTGTGCCTGATTGACACTATAAAACCTTATAGCAAATAACTTAGAAACACAACCCTAACTCTCCTAATTATGAATAATATCATCTCAATAATCATGACGAAATCCGGGACATTCTCTCTATATATCTGCCACCAAATCTGTCTATACAATCAGCACATCTAGATAATCTTATTCTTCAACTCCCATCTCCATTCATCAACGTTGGAGATTTTAATGCTCATAGCCAACTCTGGAGTAATTCTGACAATAATGCACGTGGTGATGTTATAGAAAACCTTATTCCTGACAATGGCTTATGCCTGCTCAACAATTTGCTCCCCTTCTGTCTATCCATACTGGAACTTTTGGGTCTCTAATGATTTGCACAGCAGTGACCATTTTCCTGTATTTATCACACAGACTACTCCTAAAAGCTCAATCACACACACAGTTTTAGTGCAACACTAAGCTCAACTCGCAGCATTTGCTGCAACTTTGTCTCGAAAATCACCATGTGATCGAGGTTTCGTACGTGAAACGTTAACTGAAACTTTTTCCAATACACTCGGAAATTGCTGCGTATTGCGCTTAATCTGACCAATAGCAGAGTAGCAGGTTGCTTGTCACTTCTCACTTCTAAATAAAATGGCGGATCCCGTGCAATCCACGTCGTCGAGCAAAAATAAAAAAAATTTTAAAAATTGGACTCAAGATATGGAAAGCTTTTTGATAGAAGAAATCAGAGCGAAGAGAATGATCTGGGACCCGAGAAATTTTTATTACAAAAATCATACACTACGCCAGCTGACATTCCAGGAAATTGGAAATGCCATCACGTGTCGATGGCCTCAATATACCAATATTCTAACTTGGGGTAAGCAAATTTTTATATATTTAATATGTATTTATGACAATATTAGGATGTTTTGAGTGTTTTATTATTATTATTATGCGTTGTGATGATGTTTTGCCAGTTTCTCGCCAAATTCGCCAATGTTTGTAAACAAAAGTGTTTTCTTTTATCATCTTGAAAGTGCTGTTTTTATATTTTGCAATTTTTAATAGCATTGCACCTTACATAATCCCTTTATCATTCACTTAAATAACTTGAATAATCGTATTTGCTACTCTGGCAGATACTGCTCAAATATATTCTTCTAAATTTTAGTTGATAAATTATTAATACATATTTTATTTATGCATTATTTAAAGTGTTTTCAATCTGGATTATTGTCAAATGTAAATATTAAATTAAAATGGACTTTTCATAATTTTGAATCCTCAGGGAAATCCAAATTTAATCAAAATTCCCTCCTGAGTAAAATTTGTTTCCCAAATTTTATATTCCATTAAAAGTTAAAATATTAAAAGTTGTTCAATCATTTAAGTAATAATTCACTTTTTCAATCAGTTTTATTAATGCAGTGTACATGTTATTTTTTGAAATATTTTAGCTATTATGAATTATTCATTTTATATTTTTTCATGCGTTTGGAATTAAGATAAAGCATTTTATCTTTTTAATATTTCCATGTTGATATTTTATTAAGATTTCTTTGAAAAGAAAACAGTATGTTTCTTTGCAAGTATAATCTAAGAGAAAAATATACTTTTAAATCATAGATTCTTTTTACACTCCAGAATATTAAGTATTTTGAAAGTTATGTATTAAAATATTCTAGGCTATTTAAATAACAACAGCTAACAATTGATATAAGTTATCCAGAGGTAATAAATTTTGTATGCTTAAACATACCCCTAATATAGATAAAACCTTTTTAGAAAAAGAAAAAAAAAATACATTCCAGTTCTTGATGACTTTTGATAATATATAAGGAGACGTGTTTCATTTTCATTTATATTTAATTCTGAAGCCTCAGAGCCGTCCTTAGAGGTGTGCGACAGGTGCGGCTGCACAGGGCCTCGCGCCTAGAGAGGCCTCGCACTTCGACACAAAATATTTTTTCTTTGATAAAAAGAAGATAATGTAATAGAAAATCTTTAATATAAACTTGTGATTTTAATTAAGAAAAGATAGTGGTTTTGACATAAAATGTAGATTATGTTGGAAGAGGGGCTTTGACCATGAATTTGTCGTCATTACTTTTGAAATTGGTTCAATAATTCCAGAAAATACTCCTACAAACACACAAATGCTACTCCTTTATAATAATTAGGGGATTGAACCCTCCCTCCCCCCCCCCCCCCCCCGGGTCACTGTATATAGGTGAAAAAATTCTTTTTATTGATAGTATAGTAGATAAAATTATGTTAAGAGTCTGAAAAGAAAAGGCCTCGCAAAATCCTTGCACCGGGCCTCGCTTTAAGGTGTCCTCCGTAAGGACGGCTCTGTGAAGCCTTTACATAATCAGTGTTTGTAACATGAAGATATCCCACTTTCTATTTCAAATTCTTTTTCTGGATTTATGTAAACAGTACTTGTGTGCCTTTTTGTGTTATGATACTTTAAATAAGAATTTTACATTTTATAGATTTCTGTCAATTACGTATGAAAATTACAAATTTACTAGTTTAAATAGATTTTTAAGGCATATAAATAGTTTGATGCTATCATAAGGGAATATTTAGCATTGATACATATTAAGAAAAATCAATTTTTAAAGAACTTTTTAATTTAATATTGTTTAAAAAATTATCCACTGCGATACTTTACTTTCAGTATCAGGCTCTTGTTAAACTAAAATTTTTACACTTGAGTTGATTAAGTTTTCAATAGAATAAATAATAACAATAAAAAAATAAAATAATTCTTTTATTGGGAGCAGAATGGCGAGAGGGTGGAAGGGGAGAAGATTATTGACTTATCGATACTTTTTGGTTTGTTAGGTGCCAGTGTAGTATGTGGATTTATATACAGTATAGGACTCGTTATCCAAAATCCTTGGGACTGAAGTGTGTCCAGATTTTCAACCCCCCTGAAGTTGGAACTTTTTTTTTTTTAAATAAAATTGGCAATTTTTCCTATGAACAATAAATATAATTGCCTTTTTTTATTGGGGGGGGGGAGGGGGGAAGAGTACCTGCAACTATCTGTTTAAATTTGCAATACTTTTTATGTTCAAGTTTCCGTTCTGAACATCTGAACCACATGACTTAAATTTTCTAGACATTATGATCTCTGGTGAAATCTGAGTTTTTTTTTTTTTTTTTTTTTTTTCAAATTTTAAGGGGGAAGAGCACTGTGTTCGTGTCTCCCCCACACACATTGAAGTAATTTATTTTAGTGGTTAAACATTGAAACACAGTAGGCTGGAAAGGTACTTACTATTAACGCCACCGCAGAAGAAGTTGCACTAATGTGCCAATAAAGCGTATTCTTGTTGTTCATGTTAAAAACATTATAATGTAAACTCTAAATGAAGATTACAGAAAACAATAAACAAAAGACTTAAATTGTTTTCCATCAATCATCGCATAATTAAAGAGCAACCAGGAAATGATTTTAGCAAGAACAATTTTTCTTTTATCGAAAGTGAAAGAACAGTAATCATACGCAACATAACCTTCAGTTGTTTACAAAAAGAGTATAATCTGCAAATAATGAAATTGATTTATAGTAAATAAGTGATAATTAACTATCAAGGACATTGTCATCAATAAACATTAAATTACTTTCACTATATAAACATTAAAATAATAAATTTTGTTTTTCATTGTAACATAATAATAATTTTTCTTGTATTTTTCACAGATTTCAAAATGTAACAACAGAGAAAGGAGCTTTTTGTGAATGCTCCGTAAATTTTTAACCAAGTTTAATATAAT
Source organism: Maratus speculifer (assembly GCA_964019185.1). NCBI lineage: Eukaryota > Metazoa > Arthropoda > Arachnida > Araneae > Salticidae > Maratus > Maratus speculifer. Next base: position 254,403,246 of record OZ025301.1, read on the forward strand.
ATTCTTTTTTCTAAATGGTGCAGTGTTTTTCGTGTCTTCATAACTTTGCGTTATAACAAGTGGATACCACATAAGGATACTACAATACGAATCTAGCGACGGCCTGCCCTGAGATGAAAACTAATTGAAGGTAAGTCAATCTTACCTGGCTTTTTTCTGTTAATAACAGTTTTTTTAGTAAAACTGATGAGGGCGTACTCATGCAATTAATATGTTATGCAAATTATCGCTAACAGTTCACACACACATACAGTTATCTTTTGGATTCCTTGTTACTTCCTGATTTTTGAGGCCATTTTTTGTGCTACAAAAATGTGTATTTGGGATTAGTCAAAAAGAGATTGTTTTGAATCTATGTTAAACTCTATATCTTCTAATTTTCCCCCGAAATTCGATTAACTACTTTGTTTTTAAGTAAAGTGTTTTGAATTTAAAAAGTGTTTTATTTTATGACTTGTCACAAATTGTCAATTACTATTTATATAGAGAAATGGTTTTTGTGAAAATATATAAGTAAATAATTGTTGCACAAAAATAACAGAGAAAAATTAATGAAATATCTTTTACAATTATTATACAATATTAAAAGAAAATTTTATTTTTTTATTTATTTTTGAAAAATTAATAATATACTAAGAGCATTCCATAATATACGATTAATTTTGTTAACCATTCTTAATCTAGATTTCTTTTTAATTTATTCTGAATGAAAGAAAAGTTAGAAATTATTCTTTCAAGACCAGCGTTACTTGTGGGTAATATTCGCGTTTGTAATCAACGATAGGTGGCGTTGTTCTGTTGGAGGGGTCGCACCGATAGAACGGATAACTGTTTGTTTACTTAGTGTTTTTGTATAGGGGAAGTGCACATGTCTGAGTTATTTTTGGTGATATAAGTTAGAAAATTATGGCTGAAGTTTTGAAATTATCAAATATACTCGAATTTCTAGATGCAAAATTATCCAGTAACTGCGTGAAAGAAGCAGAAGCAATTTTAGCTGCAAAAAGGCTTATTATGTGCGGTGTCAAGAGTCACTCTGATTCTTCAATGGAGTTAGTGGGTTCCTGCTTACAGTCGAGCCAAAGCAAAGGAAATCCTCATGCAATTTCAGGAACCTTGTACAAAGAAAAAGGAATGTGGAAAATAAAAAAATTTTACTGCACTTGCAAAGCAGGAGCAAGTGAATCTTGTAAGCATTGTGTTGCTGTAATGCTGTTTTGCCATGAGTAAGTCAGATACATCTATTAATACTGTATTGTATAAGTAATAGATTAACTGCTATATTGCAAAAAAATTCCATGTGAAACATAATGAAAAAATAATTCAAATAATGATGTTATTGATATGTATCCTACTGTTGCTTATTTTTTGTATTGTTTTTTAAACAGCAAGATTTAATGATAACAGGTGATTATTCATTTTAATCTTGGGTAGCACATGTCTAAGTGAATGTGTTGCTACTTTCAATTATAATGCAGGATTTTGGGCTAAATCACTACACATTTCTCGATGACCATTGTAAAAAAAAAAAAAAAAAATCCGAACGTAATCTACGTAAAATAAAATTGTCCATAGTAAACATATATATTAAGAATCATTATACATTTAGATTTTTTTTTTTATCTGTTGTGGAATATAATTCTGAAAATTATCTTCACTTAATCTAAAAAAAATTCCTTGCTCATTTCTTCGTAATTTGAATATAAAAGTAACTCTAAGCTGTGTGAATTTTACTCAGATGTTTTTATTTATGTTATTATGCATTATTTTATTAACTTGCATTCTATAAGTTATTCATCTATTTAGCTGTTGTTTTCCTTTTTTGTATGCTTTTTTACTTTTCATACATATATATTTCTTGCATGTCATTTATAATAGTTTTTGTTTATAAGTCTAAAGAAAACAACACGAAATAAGTTTATTGTTACATTCAAATGTTTCTAATAGAACTGCCAATATTTTAAGGGTTGTTAACAATCATGCTTTAGTGTTTACTCTAGGAAAAAAAGTCTGCTGGACAGTAATTTTTCAAAGAAGGAGTGCTGCTCTAAAAAAGGGGAGACATTTTTTTTTTTTCAAAAAGGGAACACTAATCAAAAGTGAATACATATTTTAAAAAAGGGAATACTATTCTAAAGCAAAGGTATGCTAATAATATCAGAAATATTTTGAATTGGTTTGTTTAGAATCGCCTAGAATTTGCAATATTTTCTCAGGACCAATTGAATTGCCACAGGGCACATAACAAGTGTTAAAAATGGATTCTTGGCACATTGAAAGGGTTTAAAAGAGCCGCCAGGTAAAGGGCAAAATTCGCACTAGCCACCGGCCGAAGGGCCAGTAAATGAGAAAAAGTAGCTAGTGAAAAACTATCAGCGGCCACCTCCCGGCCACTTTTTCATATGGATATCTTTTTTTTTTTTTTTTAGCATTTCATAAAGGATTTTACTTTTTTTGTTCCAATATACTTGTATTGACATATTTACTTTTGGCTATTCAGTTTTAGATTAATACTTATAAAATTTTTACAGTTTAGTACTTTTAAATGAAAAAGTGGCTACTAGTTTAAAGAAAGTAGCCAATTAAGAAACTAATCCTACTGGCCAGAGGCCGCTAATGAAATTTCCCAGTTTTCCCGCCAGGCACATAAAAATAAAGTCAATGGGCGATGTACCCTGCTAAAATGGCTTAGAGTCAACACTATGTTTATTTATTATAATTTATATGAATTATATTAATAATTATATATTATATTAATTATATATTATATTAATTATATATTATATTAATTATTTCTTTTTATCTGAATTTCAATAAGATGCTGTATTCTTTACATCTTTTTGTTTAAAAAATAGCATCCTTCATGCCTCTCATTGAAACAATTAGCACCCTTTAATGAAAGAAATGCACCCTTTCTCTTTTTTTTCCCCCATTGTCTTGAATAGAACATATCATGATATTTAAACATTAAAATTGGGTTTAAAATTTAAAAGTTATCCTAAGGATATTCACTCAATGTCTAAATTCCCCTTAATAAAGTTAAGTCTACAGGCATTTGATGCATTTTTATATTCAGAACTAGCTGACCCGCCCGGCGTTGCCCGGGTCCGTATTAACAATATTAAACGAACTTGAAATTTATATGATTTTATCATTAACTGGAAGCATGCAGAAATGCATTGTCTGAAATACATCGCAGCTGACTTTGTGAAAAATCGGTTTTAAAAACAACAACTAATATTAAGCTCTAAAAATACTTAAAATGAGCAATGAGAAACACGGGAGGGAACATGTATCCAACGATTGCGTTAGTTTCATGTTAATGTGTTGATATTTATCCGTAAAAATCACTGTTAAATCACGTAACTAATTATTTTTTTCGTATAGAAATCCCAAGTGAGATATTTTGAATTTCAAACTAATTATATCACTCTTAAATCCGACTATACCGTGAATGAAAGCCCCACCAGTGGCCGAGAGGTTCTGACCTCAAACTGGTAGACGGCAGGTGCTGGGTTCGAACCCAATCGCGACTGTCGGCCTAATCGTTCGGAGTTTTCGTTGTTTTCTTCGAACCTTGCGTAAATACTGTTGAAATAAACTAATCACTATTTCAGCTGAATAAAATCAAGTTAGATTTATTTACAATAAAAAGATTTCATTTTTTGTCGTCATAAAAAAAAAAAGCAAAAGAAATTATTTTTTCCCTATTTCGGAACAATTCAACAACGAAATAAACTGATCTTATTCAAGGACACTTATTCCTTTTCTATTGCAGTGAAGTCACGTGACAACGACCAAAAACAAAATAAAAAAAAGAACATTTAAAACTCTTTTTTTGACATTCTAATTTTTTCAGTGTTTGTTTTAGTTCTGTGTGTGGATGTAAGTCATGTAACACGTCTATTTTCTCGCTGCTAAAAGCAGCTATGTAATTTGTGAAATATAATATTATTCAATTTAATACGAGTCGACCCCATTGTTTATTAAAAACAAACTATTAATCAAATGTTTACCATTTCAGCGAAGTTTAACTAATTAATAAGTTATAAAAATCTGACGTTAAATCGAAGATTCCAAAAGAATGGAGGCCATGAAGACTGGAATATTTTAAAGAACCAGAAGAATGAAAGGTAAGATTATCTTGCCTTCTTATTATTATTGATAGATATAGAATATAGAACTGATTTGATAAAACGATATTAAACAAAAATCCTTATGTGGCGTAAAGGAGTAATGCGCTATAAGGCATAGTTTTTTAATACATTTCCAACAAATACGGGTTAGGTTCCCTTAGAAAGACCCCCACAAAGGGCACCTCTCCTGGTCCTATATCCCTAGCGTAGATAATCGGACGACAAAAATAAGCCAAACCAAACCAACCGTGAATGAAATCGATACGCGATGATAAAAGATACGTATATAGTATTATAATTTCAGAGCCATTTAACAAAAGTGTATATTTTTAATCAAAGCATGCGTAATGTTGACTCTGTGGACAAATTCCTAACCGTAAACTTTTGTACCGTAACCATAATCTGTCTGTAACCTAACTGTGACTTAACAGTACCGTACCATAACTTAAATATAACATAAATGTAACCTAGCCGTCACTTAATTGTAACCTATTCTTATTCTAACCATCACATAAATGCAATTTAACTTTAACTTAACTTTAAATTAACCGTGATCTAACTGTAACCTAACGTGAAATTAAATAAAATCAAAGACTTACCGTAATGTAATTGCAACCTAATCGCAACCCAAATGTTACCTAACGACTCATGGAGTTCATGTCCATGGAAATTATTTTGTGTTGTTCATATTTGGTTATGATTCATTAGAATATTTTCATAGGGTTCAGATTTGGTTCGACTCAGGTTTCAGGTATTTTTTGAAATTCGATTTAAATGTTCGGGTCGGATTCATGTCCATGGAAATTATTTTGCCTTGCTCGGATCCAGTTATGTTTCTGTGAAATAATTTTGTCGGGAACAGATTTGGTTCAATTCAGATTTCGGCGTTTTCTTCAAATGGAATTTTTGGGTTCAGGTCTTCCTGCATGTCCACGGAAATTATTCTGTCTAATTCGAATAAAGACAGGCTTTACAGGAATATTTTTGTCAAGTTCAGACTTGGTTTAATTTAGATTTCGTCTTTTTCTTCAAATGTAATTTTTCGATTCGGGTTTTCTTGCATGTTCACGGACATTATTCTGCCTTGTTAGAATAAATACATGCTTCACTGGAATATTTTTATCAAGTTCATTTGAGATTTCGAAATTTTTTTCAAAAAAATTTTTTAGGTTCAGATTCGGTTCATGTGGATGGAAATTTTGTCTTATTCGGATCCTGTTACGGTTCTTTAGAATATTTTTGTCATGTTCAGATTTTGTTCGATTCAAATTTCAGGTATTTTTTCAAATAGAATTTTTAGGTTTGAATCTCGTTCATGTCCACGGAAATTATTTTATCATACTCAAATCCGGTTATGATTCTTTCTAATATTTTGATCGGATTCAGATGTGGTTTGAGTCAAATTTCAGGTTTTTTCAAATCGGATTTCTTAGGTTCGAGTCGGGTTTATGTCCATGGAAATTATTTCGTCTTGCTCGGATTGGGTTATAGTTTTTTGGAATACTTTTATCAGGTTCAGATTTGGTTCAATTCAGATTTCGGGTTTTTTTCAAATGGAACTTTTGGGTTCGGGTTGTAGGGACATTTTGTAGTAGCAGATATTTTGTTAGAAAACTTAGAAGAAACAAAATAAGGTATAGTAGTCCAGATCTAGATGTGAAGATAGCGAAAAAAACCCACAATGATTTTTAAGTCACTTTTTATTTAAACATAAAGTAATAGGGGGGGGGGGGGTACACTTATAATGATCGGAGAAAATCTCCGAACAGAGATTTACAACTATTTCAGTCAAGAGCAGCGAGCCAAGTGAATTCGTACATAGAAACAAACCGCCACTTTTGGCGTGAAAGAAAATCGCCAACATACACAAGTTCGTCCATGCACAATGGATAGAATACGCCAAATTACAGTTAAAATGCAGCCGGCATGATCAGAATTCAATTTGGCTGCCCAGCTGGGATGGGGAAAGGATATGGTTGCCAATAGATAAATGTTACACGTGTTGTTATGGCTAAGCAAAGAAGCACACAGAAAGGGGCCCAGATTTTAATGCGCAGATGTTAAATTCTTTTTAGGATTATGACAAGAAAGGAAAAAGAAGCGTAAGCATACATTTTAACCGCGATACAGAGAGGATCTCCTTATAAGGTAATGAAGAATTGATTCGATCAGAATTAGCCGACATCTGGAAATTGTTTTGAACGGTTGATTAAAAAATGTGGGTGTATTTCTCACAGATAATCTTGAGCAGCTGCAGATTTTCGGTTAGAGAAATAATAAGCGAGGAAAATGGAAAAGAACTGAAGGACAATTTAAAACTAATTTTGAATTGAAAAGGGAAGGGGGGTGCAAAAAAATAATTTAAGAAAATAACCAATATATAACGAAATAATCGTTATACGGGTCTTCTTGGGTGTTCACGAAAATTATTCTGTCTCGTTCGAATATTGAGATGCTTCACTGGAATATATTTGCCAAGATCAGATTTGGTTCAGTTCAGATTTCGCGATTTTTTCAAAGAAATTTTTCGGGTTCAGATTGGGTTCATGTCCATGGAAATATTTTGTCTTGTTCGGATCCGGTTACGGTTCTTTGAAATAGTTTTTTCAGATTTGATTCGATTCAAATTTCAGGTATTTTTTCGAATGAAAGTTTTAGGTTCGTATCGGTTCATGTCCACGGAAATTATTTAGCCTTACTCTAATCCGGTTATGGTTCTTTCGAATATTTTGGTCGGATTTAGATGTGGTTGGGGTCAAATTTCAGAATTTTTCAAATGCAATTTTTTACGTTTGAGTCGGGTTTATGACCAAGGAAAGTATTTTGTCTTGCTGGAATCAGGTTATAAATCTCTGAAATATTTTTATCGGTTTCAGATTTTGTACGGGCCATATTTCGAGTTTTTTTTTAAGACAATATTTAGGTTCGGGTTAGGTTTCATGCCTACTAAAATTAGTTTGCCTTGTTTGGATCGGTTTATGCTTCATTTGAACATTTTTATGGGATTGAGACTTGTTTCGGGTCAGTTATCAAATCCATAGTTTTTTTCAAGCAGAATTTTTAGGTTGGGGTCGGGTTTATACTCACGGAAATTTTGTCTATCACGGATCGTAGTGTGGTCTGTTTTTTTCTGTTTTGGATCGGGTTATGTGTTAATTAGTCTAAACATTAAGTTTATAATCAGTTTTGCTACTATTCTTTTTATGGTTGTTTCTGATAAATAATTTACTTTGCTATTTGATAATTTATTATGGTGTATGAATCGTTTGTGGATTCGAACAATTGTACGCCAAACAGCTATATTTTATTTTTGTTTTAAAACCAAATTAAAGCCATAATTTAATTTTAAATTGAATAGAATACATTTAAATTTTATCAATGATAAAAAAATAAACTCCTAGAAATGTGTTGTGTGATTTTTTTTTAATGCAACACAGCTAATGATCCATTAATGAGCTCATACATTCTAATGTTCGAAATGCCAAAGAACTGCGTACAACCACACAGTAAAAAGAAATTGAGTGGAAGTATAATGTCTTGGGCTGACGCCAAAAATGTAACCCTAAAATCTGCTACATAAAGTCCAAATAAGCACCAATAAAACCATGTGCTTTGACACGCCGATCAATACAAACTGGTTTAAACCCGTATTTCTTTGTTTTTTTCCTTTTAAACTGTTATTGAATAGATGACTAAAATTTCGCTTAAAAAATAACGTTTTGTGCCATTATTGTCTGTAATACACGATCGGAATGCATAAAAGATACAAATATATCAATCATAGGCAAGAATTATGTGATTATTTTTATCATATGACTTTGAAATATCAATATAGAAGCATCATTTAAGATTTTGCTTGAAAAGTTAACATTCTTTCGTTAATGTCTTAAAATCGTCTGCACTCTGAAATCTAGATTTTAGACAAATATTTGTTATTTAAGTTTTCGCGCATGATTTTAAAAGAATGTTTTCATAAATATATTTTATATATTGACATAGAGTTATTAATATGATGTTAAATCATAAACATTTTTCATCTACGTTATAAAGTATTAAAAAGTTCTGAAAAAAAAGAAAACTTTTAGTAATACAATTTTTAGTTCAAATCAAATGTTTTCAATATTTTATTAAATTTTATTTTGACATTTAATTATTTCGAATTTATGAATTTCAATTATTTTAAAAGCAAATATTTTTTTAAAATAAATAATATAATAGAAAAAAGACCATTTTAAAAAATTACTATTTCTTCGTAAAATATGCTTCAGCTGTAATTCATTTCTTTCAATTCGTCTTATTAATACAAAATCCCTTCCACATGCTTTTGTTTGGGACATTAAAATTTGAGCGATAAATGATTTAATATTGCAACCCTTTTTTCGGCTTACTTCACCATCACCTATCTTTTTCCTCCATGGTTTACAACCGCTGTGATAAAAAATCATCATTTAAACTGACAGTTTGCCAGTCTATGAATTTTAAAGGTCTGTTCCAGCTTTTTAAATTATTTATGCGAAAATTTTATGCAACCAACCAACCATAACTAAATGAAAGAAAAAAAAAGAAGAAAAAAGGAGATTTTTTTATGAGAGTGATCTTTGGAATTTAATTAATTACTCAGTTAATAAATAGAATTTCGAAATTCTAAAGCTCAGGTGCATCAGGAGAGATTTGAGGCTACTCTCAAAAAAATTTTGAGCCTCGTACATGCTGTAGATTTTGCTAGCCATCGCAGACACACACACGCAGAGCGTTTTGTTCTTTTATTAATATAGATATCTCCTTGGGCAAGTCATATTTTAAATTTCTTTTTTCAGAGTTCTCTTCTTAAATTATGTAACTTTTCTTTGTTAGTTTTCGAAATATTTGTATAATCCATGCATTATTTTATATCAAGCAATAAAATTTTATTTCCAGTTTGTCAGTTTTTAAAACATAAAAAAAAAATTAAATATAAGAATGCATCAAACACCCATGGACTCAACGATACCAAGGGGAGTTCAGCTGCTAATGGACTAGCATCCTTAAGAATAAAAAAAATTAAATCTATGAATGCAAACAGTGACTTAACCGTTTCACCGTCTGCCCCAAGATACGTCGGGGGTAATAACATTGTTTCTTCATCCCTGTCACTGGTGAAGTGGTTAAGAATGAAAAAAAGTGCCCTGTAAATTGCCAGCAGCACTTTGCACTTTTTAAAACTTAGGTGAAACTCAGTTTACTTATTTGACATCGGATGTATATTTTAAATTAAGTAAATTTTAGTTTTGATTAGCATGTTTACAATCTCAGTCACAGCCTGATGAAGAATATGAAATCTTGTGATACAGTTGATGAAATGAATTAATTAGCTCTGTACACAAAAAATGTATATTGTAAGCGGAAGTTTTATCCAGGTTTTTCCCGCAGGATCTTATTTTGTGTGAAATGTTAAAAAATGTTTTATATTTAAAAAAAAAAAAAAAAAAAAAAAAAGGGAATTTGAAATGTTGTAAGTTTTTAAATTTTTAACTTGAGTTGTTTTGTGTCTGGTGAGATTTTATTTTTATATGATAAATTTGTGAAAGATTCATTTATTATGTGTGTATTTTGGAAGATAATTCAGAAGTTTAGCTTTTAATTAATATCATTCTAATTTTAAAAGTTCATTTATAGATTTTTTATTGATTCATATTATGAGAAATATTGCCTAAGTGGTGTATCTATCTTGAATGTCCCAAGAAAGACAAAAGTTCAAGAAATTTCACTTCGGATAATTTTTACTTTGCATATGCATGGCAACTTAATATCATACCAAAATTTACATCACTCATTATGAACAAATTGGCAATGTGCATTTGGGATTATGTGCCAATACCAATTATCTTAATACATATCTGATATCCTCTATGATAGATCAAATGAAATGATTTTATATAATTTTTCTACATAGTCTAATTCATGATGGGGTTTCTCTTTTATTTATTTTAGAAATACACTAACGGCACTTGAAAGATTATCAGTGACCGATGTTGAGTGTTATTGGAAGAAAAACAAACAGCATTACACTAACAAAAAACAAATTCCAATACAAGATTATTGCCATGTTAATGCTATACCAATGCATGTTATGTCTGATGAAAGAAAAAGGAAAATACAGACAGAAATATGCAAATTGTTGCCAAATTCGGCCTTTGTCAAGAATAAGAAAAGGTACGAAGTTTGGAAAAAGAACAACGATATATCATTACAAAGGTATGTGTTATTTTAATGTAAATAATAAATATATTAAGCTGTATATGAATTCAAAATGATTGTTTTAATTATTAACAAAAAAATATTATTTAGCAGGCCTGTAACAAATGTTGCTGAAAACATCGAACAGCTGGATATATCATCGGTACTGAAAAAAATTTTAGAGAAGAGCTGTCTACCACCAATGCTCCAGTGCTCCAATTTCTTTCCTACAGACATACAAATGACGACATATTATAGGGATAATGTTGTTGTAAGTACTCGTCTGAAAATTTGGTACTTGTACTGTTATCCTGTCGACCAATTTCGCCAAATTATACAAATCACCAAACTAATAGTCAAATTATACATATTGACATAATTTTTATTTCAAATAACAAAAAAATGAATAATTGGTAAAATATTAATAAAAAGTCGAAATAAAAATCACTTAATGACATTTTAAACATGTGAATCGTATTTAATGTCATTGAATGTGACATTTGCAACCATCCATTATTGGCATTTAATCTTATGGTTTTGGGATAATTTTTTGGTTGATGGGATAACCTAGTAGTACCGAAAATTTAAATTATGTAGATAAATATTCCAATAATTTTTTTCTCCTTTTGACAATTTTATGATGAAGACAGTTTTCTTGCTGACATTTGACCGACATTAATAACTTGGCTAATTAAAAATAAAAAAAACATTCGCCAAATGAAAGAAGTATTAGCAAAATAGGTTCGCCATGTAGCACTGAAAAAAAATAAAAATCTTTAATCTTTTGATGTATCCTTTTTTTTTTTTTTTTTTTTTTTTTTTCAATATGTTATAAAACAACCTAAATTTTTATAATTGTGGCAACAATTGTTATTAATCTAATTTCAAATATCTGCTACAAATATATTAAAAAAATGTATATAAGCATATATATGAAAAACAAAAAAGAAAAGGCAAAAATTGAGCACTAGCAATTTGGCAAATCTAATCGCTTGTTTACTCGCCAAATGAAGATTTTACTCGCAATTTGGCACAATGGTGAGCAACAGCATGCAACCCTAGATGAAGAGTAAAACTTTCTGGTCAAATTAATGTCACTCTTGTCATCAATGTCATTCTTGCATTAAATTTATCTTTTAATTAAACTATTGCTTGTTGGAAAAACATGGTTAGACTGGCATAAAGGATAAACACATTTTTCAAAGTTCTACTTATATATGTATACTTTTATTACTGCATGGAATTGTCATTGAATAAATTTGAATATTCTTACTATAATATTTTAAAATGCATATCTTGTATATTTCATAAATGCAATTTTCATTTTGATTTCAATATGCAGAATCTTAAAATTTTTTAATTAATAAAATTTTAGTATAAGACCTTATATCAAGTGAAAGCTCTTAGACTTAAAATTTAACATAACAAAACAATATTTAAAAAAAAAAAAAAAATCAAAATGTAAAAATAATTTATTTTTTATGTACCATAGTTAAATCTCGCAGACCATTCCAGCACTTATATTTTTAGTTGTAAATTTTTACTCAAATATGAAATAATTCTTAGATCAAAATTTATTAAAACTGCCATAAAGTCTAACTATTTATGTCCTGTAAACATTTTATTTAAAATTATTTAGGTATTCTGAAAAAGTAACATGGGTTATAAAATTTCTTCAAAAAGTCTAATTGTTGTTTTAGACTATGAGAAATAGCTTAAGATTATTGTATAAAGCTTCTAATAAAGATATTAAATACTAGTATTCTAATGCAATTATTTTAATCCAGTGAAGAAAAGTAATATGGCATCTCTGTTTATTTATAAATGATGTATGCATTCATAACTGTTTATAATATATACAGTAAAACCTCCGAAGAGCGGCCAGCGATGGGACTGTGTAAAAGTGGCCGGTTCTTAGAGGTGACCGGTGTACGGAGGTTTTACTTCAACTTATTAAAAAAATCAAAGATTTATTATTAGAAATTATATTATTAGAAAAACACTTAATACAATAAAATACTTCAAAAAATGTATAATTTTTTAATTATTTTTCACATTAAAGAAATCTGTTAGTCTCATTTGTTTTGTACATTTCGAACTTAATTTTTTTTCAATTGATACAATAATATCTGTTGTTTTATTGTACAAATCTGCGTAGTTCTTATTTAAAGCAAAATATTGAATATCTCGAACATTTGCGAGGACTTCTTCATAAGACTTTATATTAGTCTCTTTTTCTTTTTCAATTTCCGCTTCATCCTCACTTAAAGTTTCAGCGTCATCTTTTTTCATCAAATCCTGAACCATTTCCGGTATGCTTTCATAAGTAGCTGATACGGGCAAATTATTATCAATAGAAATAAATTCATCTGGCGTTAAGTCGGTAATTTGTGCTGCTTTAAATAATCCATCTAATTCACTATCGGTAAGATCGTTACTTGATTGTTTTTCAGAGATGTTACAGACATTTGGAAGTTTCTGAAAGGCAAATTAAACCTCATAAATTTTGAAATTTTAAAATTTTATATCTTTTTAATTAAAGATCAAAAATCAAAGAAATAAAATGAATGAAAAACAGAGACTTACATGGAATCCAGCTTGTGCAAAACACTTTTGTACTGTACCCCTGTTCAATTCCTTTACTGATCTTGATATCCAATTAACAGCATGTTGAACATTTAATGATTTGGAGAGAGCAGTCAGTGATGGAACTTCTGTCATTTTTAAGATGAGTTTCCTCATCAACATTTTTCTGTATCCTACTTTAAACGCTTGTATGATCCCCAGATCTAGTGGCTGGCACGTCGAAGTTGTATTAGGTGAGAAAAAAGATATTGTTATATTACTAAATTTTTTGTCGCTTGGGTGGCAGGCAGCATTGTCCATAAACAGCATAATTTTTCGCTTCTATCTCTTCATCTTTTCGTTGAACATTGTCAACCAACTTAGCATAATTTCTTGGGTCATCCAAGATTTGCGGTTGTTTCGCCAAATTACAGGAAGTTTCTTTATGTCTAAATTTCCGAAACAACATGGCTTAGCTGACTTTCCAATAACAACTGGTCTTTCGAAATCGCCTTCCATATTGCAGCATAATAATACTGTTAATCTTTCTTTAGAGCGTTTACCGCCTTTACAAGAATCATTTTTGAAACACAGAGTCTTAAGTGGAACAGCCCGAAAAAAAAGACCTGTTTCGTCGCAGTTAAACACGTCTTTTGCTTCATACTCGCTCAGAAGACGGTCTAAAGATTTTTTCCAGGATTCAGCGATATCTGTAGGACAATCAGCAGATTCACCACAAACAGTCCGGAAAACGATATTTCTCAAGCGAAATTTTTCTAACCAACCGTTAGAAGCTTTGAAATCATTAATACCCAGTTCTTTAGCAATTTTCAACGCGCTTTCTTGCAATATGGGCCCTGAAATCGGTAAATTTTTAGATCTGCAATTTCTAAACCATTCTAATAGCATTTCATTAATTACTTCATTTCCAGTTTTGCGACATTTAACCTTGTTTTCTAGGCTTTCGCCTCTAAGATGTTTCTCAAGATGCACTTCTTTATTCTTTAAAATTTCATTTATTTGTGTTCTTCCGCATCCATATTTTTCTGCTAATTTCCGTGCACTAATGCTTTTCTTACTATCATCAATAACCTTCAGTTTTTCACTGAGGGATAAAAATTTCTTTTTATGAATTTTACTCATGTTCAACAGAAAACTAGAGACAAATGGCTGGCGAAGGGAGAAATTGTTACCGCTTTTTTTCTCTACGTAGACTGGGAGGAACCATGTGGAAAAGGTAGGGGGTGAAGGCATTAACATGACCGTATCAAACAAAGGTTTTCAAAGGTAAGAAAAAAAAAGATGCGTTTTCAATAACAATTTCAAAATTATTGCCAGTTGTGGAAAAAAAAAAATTCAATATCCACTTTGTGCGTGTAAACTAAAGCAAAAATATATACGAAGAAACAAACAGTATTTTAAATTAGAAAAAGAAGTTTCTCACTTCAATGTAACACGTACTTTAATTTACTTATGATACTTTCGCAATTGGCTTGCGTCACTGCGAAAATAAATACACGTGTACACAGAGTTTCTACGATACGACTCCACAGAAGTGTGTGTGGTGGTAGGGGGGGGGAGAGGGGAGGAAAAGACAAACACGGTATTGGACGAAATAAAAATTGCTCCTCACTAGAAGCAGACGAGAGAGGGGGGGGGGAACAAAACAGGTGCCTAAAACAAATGATTTTTTTTTTAAATGTTGCAATTTACAATGCTCTCGGCTTCTTTTGGTGGCCGTGTCGGAGTGAATTTCCCTGGCCGTGGCCGGTTTTCAGAGGTGACGTTATTCGGAGGTTTGATCTAATATTATTTCAATACGACTCATTCCGGTCTATGAAAAAATGGCCGGTTGTTAGAGGTGACCGTTCTTCAGAGGTGACCGTTATTGGAGGTTTTACTGTATTCTACTTTGTAGATTTCAAAAGATGAAGCTGTTGAGTTAGCGATAAATACTGTACAGCAGAATTCTGAACAGTGGTCTGATGAACGGAGGAAGAGAATAACGGGAAGCATCTGTTATTCATTGTATACATATACAAGAAATAAAAATCCGAACTGGCCAAAAAAAATCGATAATCTACTTTTCAGCAATTTTAAAGGAAACGAATATACAGCTTATGGCCTGAAGCACGAAGATGAAGCCCGTAAAAAATATTCTGAGATGTCCTCTGTTAAAATTGTAAAAACGGCATTGATTGTCCATCCAGAATATCCATACTTGGGATTTAGCCCTGATGGATTGATTGTGACAAACAATGATAAGTTGCGATTGTTAGAAATAAAATGTCCAATCGAAGGTGTCACAAAAACTGCTGTAGAATTAGCAGGACACTTGGACTATGTTACCATTGATGATGAATTTAAGTATGGCTTAAAAAGAAATCATAAATATTATGGTCAAATCCAACTTGGACTGTTTTTACTGGGGTTTGAAACATGTGATTTTGTTATTTACAGTTCATATGACAGTAGCTTTTTTAAGGTTACTGTCACCAAAGATAATAATTTTCTTACAAAAATGATCCCCTGTATAACTGAAGTGTATTTCAAATATCTTTTACCAAAATTAATATAAAGTTGATAGTGAGTTTTGCATTTTTTTTTTTTTTTTCATTTTAAAATCTATCTATTTACTCATATTTAATTTTTAAATATTTTTCAGAGCATCCTGCATATAAAAGATTTTTCTTTTTTTCCTTGCCTAATAGTTATAGTGTTCAAAAATTTATCCATATATATGTATTTAATTTTAAATATCAGGGGATCATGTACATAATTTTTTTATTTTTTTAAATTGGGTAATATAAATACATGGTTGTTCGGAAAGTCCTTTCAGTTTGGGAAAATCAATTCGTAACAGAATATTTTATTACTTAATTATTGGACATTGTTTCAGATATTTAATACTTAGATATAAATGGAAAAAATTTTTTACGGTACAAATTGATTTTTCCAAATGGAAATGACTTTCCGAACGACCCAATATTTAATTATTTGTCAAAGCATCGTGTACATACAAGACTTTTTTTTTTTTTTTACTGCTTGCATTCAAAGATTTATTATATATATTTAAGTATTTGTCAAAGCATCATATATATATATATATACAAGACTTTTTTTTTTTTTTTTACTGCTTGCATCCAAAGATTTATTATATATATTTAAATATTTGTCAATGCGTCGTATATATATGAGACTTTTTTTTTTTTACTGTTTGCATCCAAAGATTTATTATATATACAGTTGGCAAAAAAAGTATTTGTACACTCTAAAATTTTTAATTTTTTACTAAATAAAAACAGATATTTTGTCAAAAATAGTTTTAATACAGTCTGTTTACCGTGCGTTTTAAATTACACAACAGAAAATTTCGATAAAGATGTAAAATAATTTTCTAATGGGAAAAGTTTAAAAATTTCTTGCAAAAAAAGTATTTGTACATTTCTCCATCCTGATATGTACTGTGTTTTATAGTGTTTATGGTTCAAAGGACTACTTTTACAGAAGCTGTTAATAATTTTTAAGTTCATATTATATTTGTCTGACATTTAATTTAATTTGCTCTTGAAGTAATTGAATATAGAACCTAATACTAGAGAGGCACCTCTAGATATATGAAATCCTATGATTGAGCATAATAAAAATTTAAATACGCAACAAGAATTTGTAAAAGCTATTAAATTACCATTTACAACTATTGGATGTATAGTGAGAAACTATGAATAAATTAAAAGAATCGAAATTCAATGAAAACCAGGACTTCTTAGCAAACTAACAATGAGGGAAAAAGAGAGTGTTGTTAAAAAAGCTTTAAAAATTCCTGTGCGTTCGGTTCAAAAATTTGCTGGAGACCTTGCGACATCTTCTCGCATCAGAGTAATACCTCAAACAATAAAAAATATTCTTCTCAATGCAGATTTAAAAGGAAGAACCTCAAGGGAAAATCCATTCATCAACGAAACAAATAGGCGAAAACGCATAGTATTCGCTTTCGCATACAGAAGTAAATCATTGGATTTTTGGAAAACAGTAATTTTTTCTGATGAGGAAAAATTCGGAATTTTCTTACCATCAAGCATTCGAAAAAATTGGCGTAAAAATAAAACTGTTCTAGATCCAAAACGTATACCTCAAACTATCAAGCATGTTGGGGGGGAATATTATACTTTTGGGGTGTATAGCTTCTAATGGAGCAGGACATTTAAAATTTTTTGACAATGGAAGGACAGGTTTAACATACAGTGATGTGTCGCGCCATAATTTATTAAACTGTGCCAAGAAATTATGCATAGAGGAAGCTTTTCACTTTCTGCAGGATAATGACCAAAGCATACTGCTGTGATCACCAGCACATGCTTACGACAATACTCGAAGACGACTGGTAATTCCTCTAAAATCTCTAGACTTGAATCCAGTAGAAAATTTGCAGATGCTATTGGATGCAAAAATCCGAAAAAAAAATATGTATTAGTAAAAAACAGTTTTAAAGAAGCTCTTATTGTGTCATGGAATAACATTAACCAGACCACTACAAAAAAGTTGGTGGAATCTATGTCATACCATCAAGAAGTAGTCATAAACGCTAAATGAATTCGCACAAAATATTAATTTGTATCATTTTACTAAATTTTCCTTAATTATATTACTTTAAGATAGTGTACAAATACTTTTTTTGCATTATAATTTTGTATATTTGTTTATTATAATGTAAAAAATCGATTCGTTTAATTTTGTTTCTGCTTCTATAATATTATAATGCATTAAATTAATGTATTACAGTATTTTTTGCTTAAATCTTTTGTTTAATTTCATTATAATTTAAAAAAATGAAGTGTACAAATACTTTTTTTGCCAACTGTATTTAATTTTAAGCATTTGTCAAGGCATCATGTATATACCAGATTTTTTTTTTTTTTTTACTGTTAGTGTAAAAAAATTTATCTATATTTAATTTTAAGTAATTATCAGAGTGTCCTGTACATTTTTTTTTTTTTTTTTTTTTTTTTTTTTTTTGCTGCTTGCATCTAAAGATTTATTATATATATTTAATTTTAAGTATTTGTCAAAGCATCGTATATATACAGGACTTTTTTTTTACTGCTTGCATCCAAAGATTTATTATATATATTTAAGTATTTGTCAAGGCATCATGTATATACCATACTTTCTTTTTTTTACTGTTCGCGTTCAAAAATTTATCTATATTTAATTTTAAGTAATTATCAGAATGTTCTGTACTTTTTTTTTTTTTTTTTTACTGCTTGCATTCAAATATTTATTATATATTTTTAATTTTAAGTATTTTATCAAGGCATCATGTATATACCAGACTTTTTTTTTTACTGTTGGCATTCAAAAATTTATTATCTGTATTTAGTTTTAAGTAATTGTAAGGATGTCATGTACAATTTTTTTTTTCTTTACTGGTTGCATCCAAAGATTTATTATGTATCATTTATATGTGATAACAATGACAAAATAGCAAATATTTGTTTATTTAACTTTGTATTTTTAGATACTATATAAAATAAAGACATATTGTAATTAAAAAGTTTTCTTTTTTTGCTTCTTTTTTAATGGATTTTGATTGTGCAATCTATTGCCGATTTTAAGAATAGCTGCAAGATGGATTAAAGATACAGTTCCGAGTATATAACAAATTTATGTAGTCTTAAGAGATGACTAACGGAATCTCATTTCTAAGCATATTTCGAGACTTTGTCTCATCATCATTTGTCTCTCAGTTCTGTTATAGTGTCTTATTTCCAGTATTTTTAAAGAGACTTGTAATGCAGTGAAAAAATATATAATAGACCATTTTTTTTTAAAGTTTATGAGGCTTATATAATAGTAATCATTTTATAGTTATTCCAGTTTTTCAAGGAAAAGCAGTTGAATTTCCCTTTTTTATTTCATTTAATACTTTATTTCTTGTTAATATGAATTAGGGTTTAATTTATGACTAGCCAAAAAGCTAACTGAAAGCTCATTTTGTCCAAAAAACATTTAGTAGATTAGCTAAATAATGACAGCCAAAACATACTACAGTAGACTCCCTCAAATCCGCACAGCTTCGGACAAGAGGTTGTGCGGATTTTAGAATTTTGCAGATTTCTGGTCACTGCTATGTTTACATTTTTTAAACAGTAATTTGAATGCAATTAATAGTGCATTCGGGACTATAATGAATACTTACAATATAATAAAATATTAAAATAAGTAATAAACTAAAATAATAAAAATTTAGATATTTTTTCAAATGATTAAAGTACCAATAGCAAATGTCAAGTTAATAATTAATAGTGTATGGTTAAATATTCATTATAAAGATTAAATGTAGTTTTCCAAAATTATTCAACAAAACTTGCCTAAAGTACATTACTAATTCACATCAAAATCATAAAATAAGGATTTTTTTCAAGTTTAGCCAGGTTTAGTAACCAAAAAATCTTGATTAATACATAAATATATTTGGTAAGAAGATTGTGATTACCAGTAATATCAGCAATATCTTGAATTTTTTCACCAAAAAAAATTATTCTTCCTTCATGAAAAAACATGAATAGAGTATTATTAAGAAAATTACAAATTAAAAAGGATATGGAATTGGTACAAAACGAAAAAAATCAAATTTTGATCCAATATCCGAAATAAAAGTTTCATTGTTTACATCCATAAAATATGTGCGGATTTTAGAGAGTTGCGGATTTCTGGTTTGCGGATTTGAGGGAGTCTACTGTATATCATTCCTATTTTATTGTTTAGCATCTCATAAACCTTGCACGAAAGAGAAAAATCTCATATCTTACGGCTCCTGTCTAGAGATGTAAATTTTCCAGAAAAACAGAAGTGGCAGAAAAAAAAACAGTACAGTTGGAAAAATGCATTTTTCACAATTGTTTCCCCAAATGATTTATGTTTTCTTAGAGAATAAATATTTTTATTTTCATTTATCTGTACTAAAAGAAAATTATTTACACATTATTACAAAAGAAAAAAAAAATTCTTTGACCGATTTTTCAGTTACGTTTGATTTTAGTTAAACGTAAAATTTCTCTTTATCTTGGAATCTCATATTCTATTCTTGATTTAATAATTTTTTCCAAAATAATAAAATTAAAATCCAAATAAAGAACATTATTTACACATTATTACAAAAAAAAAAAAAAAAAATTCTTTATAAAGAAAAAAATTTTCTTTGACTGATTTTTCAGTTACTTGTTTGATTTTAGTTTAATTAAACGTAAAATTTCTCTTTATCTTGGAATCTCATATTCTATTCTTTACTTAAAAATCTTTTCCAATAATGTTTCAATACGGTATTTTAACATTTAAAACAACACTAATATAGAAACTGCAATGAATTTGAGGAACAAACAAAAGCAGTTATACAGAGATAAACTTCTACTGTTTTACAGACAGCTACTAAAGTTTAATCAAAAGGGAAAGTATAATTTGAAACATAGTTACTTGTAATAAAATATTGAATATTTTTCATTGCACATTTTTAATGTATGTAACCTTCATGTTTTGCAACTATACTATTGGTGATGGTGAAAAATTTATATCATCCAATTTATATCAAGGTGTAAAATCTAAATTTAACCGCATCATTTCTTGAGATGGAGTACCCAAAAAGTTTTTGTAACATACAGACTTATCTCTACTCCTGTTTGATGAAGACATTTGTGAACTAATGCTAAACCAATGGGGAGGTTGTTTGCTGCAATCTCATTTGTATTTCAAAATTTTAAATGATTTTTTTTTTCCCATGTTGGATAGCTGAGCCCTATCTCTAACATTGCCTTTTTTTAGCTTTTTCAGGAACGGTTGTAAATACTTTCAGAACCAGTTCTGAAAATGAAAGTGTCATTTAACCGGTTGGGGACAAGCGACACATATAAGTGCCGCAAAAAGGCTTAAGAATCCTTGTTTATTCCCAACGGTAAAATTAAACTTTAAAATTTGCCTTATTCAATCGGAGCATTTTCTCAATTTGAGGAGAAAAAAAAAAGTTTTTGTATTTTAAAATCGGTGACAAAATATTAAAAATTTTGTGAAAGGTTTCTGTCGCAAAAGGGTTAAGAAAAAAAGTGTAAAATATTTAGCATTATCTGGTTACCCGGTAACTCTCCGTCAACCTGAACCTCGCATTTTGAGCTGAACTCTCGGTTGAAAGCGAAATCCAATTCGCCGTTAACTCAGCCTGCCAAAATTCGAGGCATTTCCCAACCTAGAGTTGACGAACTCAACCAAGCTGAAATCCCAGGTTAGTGAACCGCGCATGCCTACTAGAAAGAAAGATGGCCGTCGTTTTAAATAGAGCGTTGATGCGTCTTTTTCAAAAACAAAGCTGTTTATGATTTATTGATAAGGCGAAGTGTTTATTATGAAAGTTTCTATTATAACAGAATGTGTCACCTAAATTTCTCCCTTTTCCTTATATAATTTTGCTCTACGAACACAAAATTACATAAATTTGTGTGTCGAAAACGAAGCTTTCAATTTTACTGATTTTGTTTGGTGGCGCCCTCTAAAGATTCCAAATAGAAATATGTTAATCTCAATGTAATTATATGGATCAAAATTCTCTATCTCTCTTTAAATAAATAATAAGGAAAAAAAAAAAGAATTTTTTATTTCTGTTGTACCGCATTACTTTTTATATATGTTTAAAGTACGAAATTTCTACCAAATTGCGTACATGTGGTCAGTTAATAATAGATAAATATATTTTTTTTGTTAATAATATGTTTGGTAAGTTTGAAATAATTACTTCTGCTTATAATAAATAAATTTATTTTATTATTTACTTTTATTATATTTAATACTAGTTTGATCAGATAACTTTCTGTTAAATTTACATTGAAGAAAAAATATATATTTAATAAAAGAAATTTTATCTAAGAATATCACTTGCAACACAAAATTTTGTTTTGTAAACGAAAACCACCATTTGAAATTTATTTATAAGAATTTTTTATTTAAAAATTAAACATGATAAGTATGCATTTTCAATACTTCCTTTAATTTAGTTCTTGGGGAGAAAAAAAAACACCAGATAAAGATGGTAGTAAGCTAGGACAGAACTCATAGCGACAACTACTAGGTCATGTGATTCGTTTGGCCAATCAGGTATGCACATTTCAACCTGAATTTCACTAACCCGAGGTTGACTTACCTCGGGTCTGAAGTTAGCGATGAATTTCAAATATTAACCGACGGTTAGATATGCTAACCTCAGGTTTCTCAACTGTGAGTTGAACCGCGAGTTGAAGGTTAATGAAGACTTGCCCGGTTAGTGTCTTCACCTAATGGGGACAAGAGTCTTAACTACTGTCCCTTGAATACTAAATCTGAATGCTGACATAAAAATGGTGGCTGTTTTAAGCATACATATTTTTTAAGTTTGTACGGTCCATTTACATTTAGATACCAGACTTGTATAAAACAAAAAACTTTCTGTGCACATAAATATTAGGTCAAATGCTTTCTGCAAATTAATGTTTAATAAATTATGTGTTATATTGTTTTGATATGGATAAAATTCCCAATTTTTATGCGATTCATTGGTGAAATTTGTGTTTAAGAAATTCTTGCACAAAATTCATATTTTTTGAATGATTCAATGACAAAATTTGCTTCTTGAAAACTCGTGTTTATTGTGCGGTCCTTTATCGAGTTTTCCTTCATCACTTGTCGAAATTGATTCGTGATTTTTGGTGTCTGTAATCTTCAGTTTTTGACACCAAATCTTTCCTGCTTTTAATTGTGCACTAACAGTAAACAATTTGTTCATAAAATTGAAGGAATATTTATAATTTCTTGGTACTAAGAAAAAAAATTACAAAAATAAAAATTGTTTCCTAAAATTTTCTGTGCATAGCAAGCATCTCTATTATACAACTGTGTATACTAGACACCAGTTTTTTTTTTCAAAAATTTTCTTTGACTTATTCAATCGCAGAAAAATAAAATGGAAAAATTATTAAATATTATTGGCAGTTCAATGGACCATATAAATATTGAAAAAAAATCCACAAATGTCAGTTTCCTTTTTTGTATAAGTGCTCTGAATTATCAATATGTCAGATACATATCATGTTTTTCAGATTTGAATGTTTGCTTCCTAGTAACATAACAAATGAAATTGATGAAACTTTTAAGAGCTTTGTAAAGAAACTTTGCTCAGGGAATCATCTGTATAGTAAAATGAAGCCAAAACTTTATTTTATTGTTATTTTTTTTCAATAGCAAAGCCCAATTTTAACAAGATATTTGAAATTTTTGGTTCAAGCCATTCCTATGCACTAAATTTTAAGTCATTTTAATAAGTTTTTATATTGTATATAGGGATGCACTGAATATTCGGTTAAGCCGAATATTAAACTATTCGGCCTGCCGAATATTCGGTATGGCCGAATATCAAAGTATTCGGCCAAATTCAATACTTAATAAAAACTTTTAACTATTTCTACTTTTAATTGTCAATTTTTTAATTCATATTTAAAACAATTAGAAACAAAATCATTTTTAAATAAAATAGAATGTTTTTACATTATTTATTTGCTGTTTGTAAAGTATAACTTAAGAAAATTAAACATGAGAAGGATGAAAATGGTGATTTATTAAAATTCTCCTTAGGAATAAATTATGTGTAGATACAAGGTTCTAAATTTTGTTTAGTAAATAATCTGTTTCTTGCTTTCCCCAAAATAAAAGTCCTTTAAAAGAAAAAAACAACTTTTGAGATTAGTAATAGCTATCAAGGCAGACAATTTTTGTTTATGAAACCATAATCAACTTATTGAGTCATAAGTACATTGTATTTCATCTCACTCTAGGTCAAAACTTGTGTGTTCGTTTATTACATTAACAATAAATAACATATTTTCAACTCACATGCTTTGATTTCTGTAAAATATGATATGATGGGAAGGGTGGAAAATACCATCATTCATAAGAAAAGACCTATGAGCTAAACATGCCTTTATTCAAAATTAAGTTGAAAGTATTTGTACTTTATATTGAAAAAAATTTGCCTCGAGTTATTTAAAAAGGACAATTATCAGACTGTAAAATTTTTCTTTGGCCATTTTTTCATTATTTGATTTTAAAATGTTTGTTTTGATTCGTAGAAAATTTTATTAATTAAAGTTTCATAATTGTGCTTCTTAAATAACTCAAGGCAGATTTTTTTCAATACTAAATGTTCTTATAAAAAGCTCTTGTTTATCAAAATGTAAGTTTCTTTTATTAAATATTATGTAAAACTGTTTTAAAAAGTAACATTTTAATCAGTGGCGTAGCTATGTTTTTTAGCGCCCGGGGCCAGCAAGAAATTTTGCGCCCCCACCCCAATACAGATATATAACAATTTCTCTCAATTTGGCGCCCCTAGGCCTCGGCGCCCGGGGCGGACGCCCCCCTTGCCCCCCCTTAGCTATGCCACTGATTTTAATACCTTTAAATTTTAAAATATAGAAAGAATTTGGAAAGCCGAATATTCGGTATTCGGCCCAACAATTACTATTTGGCTAGCCAAATATTCGGTATTCGGTTCACCTGTCGGCCGAATATTCAGCATTCGGCAAAAATCAGTATTCGGTGCATCCCTAATTGTATACATTCAAAATTTAGTGCTAATGTTAAATTGCATTTTCATATTTTTATAAATATCTCCTGATTTTATATTCCAGTGCTAATTTTTTTTTATTTTTTTTTTATTTCAATAGTACTAAAATACCCAAAGTATATGAAGGGAGAGAAAAAAAAAGAGAGACAATTTAAAACATAAAATTTTATTGAACATTTTGCAAATGCATAAAAAGTATACGATAAGTTAGTGAATAAAGACAAAGCTAAAAGCATTAAAATTAACATTTTGAATATTCATTTACATACAATTTAATATAAAATGCTCAGATCGAGAATTTTTATTTGGTAAATACCTTTTATAAAAAATAGAATATTATAAAATCCTAAAATATACAATTGCTTATTATATTTTCTTTAGGCGCCAGGAGAGACAATTCAAATGCAAAACAAAATTTTTTTGATAAGTTGGTTCAATTCCTATGTATAGTTTTTGCTACTATAAAACTTTTTTAATGGAATAATTTTGCCCAGCTGCAGGGTAAAAATATAAACACATTTGCAAAAAGAAAGTTTGAACTAATAAAGAAATGTATAAGCACAATGGTAGAAAGAAGTTTTAAAATAATAAAAAAATATAAACACACTTGCAAAAAGGAAGTTTGAACTAATAAAGAAATGTATAAGCACAGTTGCAAACAGAAAGATTGAAATAATAAAGAAATGTATAAGCACACTTGTAAGAAGAAGTTTAAAATAATAAAAAAAAGTATAAACACACTTGCAAAAAGTAAGTTTGAACTAATAAAGAATTGTATAAGCACAGTTGCAAACAGAAAGATTGAAATAATAAAGAAATGTATAAGCACATTTGTAAGAAAAAGTTTAAAATAATAAAAAGTATAAACACACTTGCAAAAAGAAAGTTCGAGCTGATAGAGAAATGTATAAGCACACTGGCAGAAAAAAATTTAAAATAATAAAAAAGTATAAACATACTTGCAAAAAGAGAGTTTGAACTATTAAATATATAACCTTTCGAATTAATGAAAAAATATATGAACACTTGCAAAAGAGAAAATAATAATTAAAACTCCACCAATAATTTTTCTTCTGCGATTTATTTCACAGCATTTCAATTTTTATTTTGTCAATATTACGCATTTTAATGTTAATTTTGGCTTACATGACCAAACTCAAGCTTTTCCCCAAAAAGACTGAGAAGCAGCAACTCAAATATTCAAGTCATGGAGTTCATGGCTGAAATTTTAGAATTAGTTAAAAAACAATTTGCATATGAAAATGCAATTGGTCTGCCAAGTCATATCTTGGTGGAAAAATTGATTTTAATGGTTGACCAGTTGGTTTATCAATGTGTTTTCCAACACCCAAATGTATGAAAACATGAAGGATTGGAAGCAGGAAAACACCATGGTAATCCTACGAGTCAACAGCTAACATCGTGTTATCCACCAAGATATGATTTGGCAGAACAGTTGCATTTTAATATGCAAATAGAGCTTGAACTAATTCTAAAATGTCAGCTGTGACCTCAATGAGATGATTCCGCCTCCTGATCTAGAAGAAAATATGAATTTACTCACAAACTTCTGGTTTCAGGTTGAAATTTTAAAAAAATGTATGTTTGGAAAAAAAAAAAAAGAAAGAAAATAACCTATTTAAAAATTATATAAAATGTTGATCATCATCTGAAGAATGTTGATCATTATATGCACAATATTGATAATCATCTGCACAATACTGATCACCATCTGCACAATACTGATCATCATCCTCACAATAATGATCATCTGGATTAGTGGAGATATTACAAAGAAATTTATCGCCTAATATTGAATTACTTAAATTGGTCAATGCAGCAGCAATTATGAGCATGTGATCAAACAATTTAAGAAGGTTATAGGGAAATGTGGACTTGAAAATACCAAAAATTTTAATTCGCTGGATCACACGTTCAATATGCACTCTGGCAGAAGAAATTTTACGAGATTGTTTCGACTCACCTGGAGGAAATTGTGGCTTCATCCTTAAGAAAGGTGGTCGAACAATCTCAATAAAGTGTTTTGCACACACTTCATCAATGGAAAAACCTTTATCGACCATGACAGCATCCAAATGTGGTTCAAGCATTTCTACTATGTAAGTGTCAAGAAATATTTGTCGATCTGATGTTTTGCCACCATAACTGCTGCCAATATGGGTAATAACGCCATTTGGCGTTGCACACACCATAAACTTGATTGTCAGGTCTTTATAATAATGCGAATACATATCTAAACGTTCATCCAAACATTTTGGTTTCTGGACCAAAATTTCCGAGCAATCTACAACTGTTCTGACATTTTTGAAAGAAGCGAATGAAATCGGAAGGTTTGCAACAACTTCTTCCTTTGAAGGCCATTCGATAAAAGATTGTAAAGAGCTGCACAAAATGGGTATGACAGTATAAAATATTACATATTGTTTTTATGCAGCAACCAAAAAAAAGGATAAAGAGGAAAATGAAATATTGAGGTACATTCTCATCATTGATAGAACAATTCTTTCTTTAGCTGGCAAATGGTGCTTATTACAAAAATTCAATTCTTCAGTAATGATTTTTGCCAAGTAATTCAAGAGTGAAGTAGAGGGCAGCCCTGTAAGTGAAAAAAGTGTCCGATCATTCAAATCATCCGCTTTTATTAGATGTGGCAGCTTTAAGTCCCCACTGCATACTTGAGTTCCTTTATCTTCTTTATTAGTGGAATTTTGTAAGCCCAATAAAACTCTAACTGCAATAATCTCATCATCAGAAGGCGAAATATCTATTACTTCTGAGTCACAATCCATTGTTGATTCATTCATCTCAGCCTGGATATCGGAAAATGAAGTACTAGGCTTCTCAGTTGAAGTGCTTGGCACTGTATTTATTGTGTTTATTTCCCTTTTTCTGAAATTAGAATTAATTATGTTTATGGATGTGTATAATTAATGATATTATTTAAAAAAAAAAATTAACACAAGATAAATAAAGAATGCAATGAAAGCAACAATCTACACTTATACTAAATACAATAAAATCCCAACTATCCGAAAAGCATGAGATCAAAGAATTTTTGGTTAAGTAAGAATTTTTAAATAACCAAAAGACTTCTTTGATGGAAAGCTGTGATTGTAATTTAGAACGTAGTTGTAATAAAAATGTTGTGGTACTTATTCAAAGTACCCTAAAGTTAAAAAACAAAACATTTTTTTTTTTTTTAAGCAAAATGTTGTATTTGTTTATTTAATAAAGTGACTAAATTACGCAATGGACCAAATAAGTGAGTTGACTTTATTTATTTAAAACTGATTCAGTATTGTTTTGAGCTAAAACTTACAAGTAAAATAGAAATTGTAAATCAAAATATGTTATAAAGTATCATTTGACATTGGTAAAAATAGCACTATACACATTAAAATTTTTCACAATTAAAATGGACTTTAAGGAATTTAAAGGTCTTTCGGTTAAACTGATTTTCGTATAACCGGGGTTCTACTGTATTACATATTTATGGTTCATGTACTTGAAAGCAAATAATTATTTAAACTTTTGAAATTTAGTAGTAAATAGTACGGATCATTTACCAAGGGCAGAATGAAATTCATTTAACCTTTCAGCGGGCGCGCCTGCGCAAATTTTACGACAAACGGAATATTCCTTACACTGCTTTCCCAAACTGTATCGAAAGTGCTTCAAGGTCGTCATCCATTGATATGCAAAAATTTTTTTTTAATTTAACTTATATTATAATTGTGAAATGTCTTGGATTTATAACAGCGCAAATATGGGAAAACTTTTTGTCGTAAAAAATACGACACGCGCCTGCTCATGCAAAAAAAATATAGCGCGCTCGCTGGAAGGTTAAATAAAAGACAGTAGGTACTTTTAATTTACATCAATTTTATTAATGTGAGTAATGTAATACAATAATTACTGTATCATAATAAAATTCATTGAAATCCTCATTTTTCTTACTGCGATGCAGAATAATACAACAAAAAAATCTGTTAGCAATAAGATGCTGCAATCAGTTTTTCAACTTAGAATAGATAAATTTAAAAAATATAAAATAAATACATAAATCAAATTTCTAGAGAAAAATTTAAAAAGGTTTAAACACATTTTGACATACTGATAGATATTTTTAGAAATTAGTAGTTCTCAACTAGTTTCTTCCAGAAGAAACTCAACCCTGATTCTTAAACAAGCTACAACAAACATTAAAAAAATTATAAAATATAATTATAAAGATACCTGTTAATTTCTGAATAACGAGCCAATCTCTTGGCAGAATTTTCTTCTTTTGCTATCATCTTTTCATCAGAATAAGTAGATGTTTTTGGTAGGAAAAGTGTTGGCAAAGCACAAGACTTCAACCTTGGTCTTGAACATTTTTCAGCTGAAAGTTAAAAAGAATTACTGCAATGGACAATTTAGGATAAAAATATTTTCTTGTGTTTTTGCATAAGTATATATATATTGTTAAATTATAGCTTCAATTTCATCTTTCACAATTTAGCAATGTATCTTTAAAAACAAGTAATATATTCAAAATTTAAATGTTTACTCAAAAAACAGTTTTTCTGGTTAAACCCCCATAAGTGGTCAGAAGTAAATTCAAAATTTAAAATTTATGAAGCAAAGGATATGAGCAAAAAGAGTTCTAAAAAATTCCTAGATTATGATTTCTAAGAAATGGGACGCTAGAGAAAAAGGGCCGCCGGGGAGGAATTTTTCAAAAAAGAAAAAAAATATTCTAAAAAAGGGTATTTTTTCCCCCCAAAAAGGGAGCACTATTCTAAAAAGAGGCACTTTTTTTTTCAAAAAGGGGTCAATTGTACCTTGTTCATTAAAAATACTTTGAACTGATTAGTCGAGAGTCCCCTAGAAATTGCAATATTTTACTTAGATCAATTGAATTGCCACTGGAGGCATTAGAAGTATTTAAAAAAAGATGCCGAGAACATAAAAAATAAGGGCCACAGGGTACATAAAATAATAAAAAGGGCCACAAGGTGCATAAAGAAAAAAAAAGGGCTGTCAGGCACCACTCCTGGTAAAATGGCTTAGAATCAACACTACTAAGCAAGCTCAGAAAGTAATAAATCGATTATGAAAAGAATGGTTGTGAATCAATGGTAAAAATCTCTGATCCTAAACACTCTGTATTCTATAACACTTCCCCTAGTAGAGGTAGAATAGAACAACAAACATTTTAAAAACTTAAATGTTAGAAGAGAAACTTTGATTTTGACATGATGATTAATTTTAAGATTTAAATGCATACTAAGAATATTGTTTTTAAAAGTTTAAATGCTTCAAAGTAATTCTAAAAAGGAATGTATGAATTGAGCATAAAAGTTTCAAAATATTTCCTAAATTATCATTTATTTAGAATTAGCTTTATTCATTATTTTAAAACTCACTTTGGAATAATACAGTAAAATAATGAAATTTAGTCGAACTGTGGCTTAAGTGGAAATTTGTGAATTATTCCTAAATATATTATTACTTCTAATAAAAATCAGACATACAATTATTACTTGGCATATTTCAACTATTACGTGAGCAAAGCTGTGAAGTTTACTAGTATAATATATATCATTTTTAACAATGTTAATACAGTATACTCCCTAAAATCCACGCATAATTTATAGATGTAAATAAAATAATGAAACATTCAGTTCAAATATAGGGAAAAAAAATATTTTAGTTTTATATCAATTTCATATATATATTAACTTGTAATTTTAGTTAATGTTACTGAATTCATGTTTTTTCATGAAGAAAGAATAAATTTATTTATGTCAAAATTCAAGATATTCTAAGATTAAATGTCAAAAATGCATGACCATGAATGTCATGTTCAATGACATTAAATACGATAAAGGTGTTTAAAACGTCAATGTGTGATTTGATTTTATTTCGACTTTTTATTTGTATTTCTATTAATATTCTAAATTCCAATAATTATTTTTTTTTTCATTATTTAAAATAAAAATTATGTCAATAGGTATAAATTGGTCGACGGGATGAGAGAGTAGTACCCATTCAAATTACTGTTTAAAAAATGTAAACAAAGCAATGACCAGAAATCTGCAAAATTCTAAAATCCGCACAACCTCTGATCTCAAGCTGTGTGATGTCTGAGCATAAGATAATAAAACAATTTTAACAATATATCTAAAATGTAATACTGTTTTCTCAAAATTTTTCACATTTAGCAATATTATGATTATAAATAGTTCAAATCAATGGCAAAATTTTAAGTAATAAAATAAAAAGGTACTTTTCTATTAGGCAGTGATATATATACACATATACTTTTATAAATACATATAGAAGAGAATGGCGTAGTCATCAATGAAAATATTTAACAGAGTAGTTAATATACGAGAAAACAATGTAAGTATAAAATTTTAACACAGACATATTAAAAATGATTTAACAGATAAAATTTTAACAAGTGTAACACAAGATTAGTATATAAAAAGGAAAAAAAAAAAAAAAAGGGGGAAACCAAATCTTAAAATTACATGAAATTTTGTAAAAGTCATTAGTGCATAGAATATAAACAGGGTTCATACTCATTTTCCAAGAAAAAATTCCCTGAGAATCCCCTGATGTATTTTCTGTGATGTACAATTTTTCCATATCAACAGTCAACAACATTTTGATATTACATATGATAATAAAGTATGCAAACAGTAACAATTGCCCCCAATTTCTCATAATAGACTCATTTTGGCAGGTTTTCCCAGGTTTGTATTATCCTCTGAGATTCCCCTGATGAGTATGAACTCTGATAAAGTTTACTAATCTATTATGGCAAAAAATATATAGTTTCTGCAGAAATAAATAAAAGATTTGACTAGAAATTTTTCTAGAAAGACAATGGAACTGAGAAACATTTCTTGCATCCTGAATGGTTTGTTTATATGATTGTCAACAGTGACTTAGACAATAAAGCACATGAGGGAAGTTATAATAAAAGATGAATTATTGGTAATTTATTTGTATTTTATTTTTTACGTGAAATTGCAGAGAGAGAATTTCGTACTGGCACATTTAGCTTATTTTTCAAGTTTTAAACTATGTGTAGTGACGGAAAAGCAGAAATATAAAAGAAGAGGGGGGTGGAAATCTTAATTAAATTATTAGAAAACTGGAAAGACTTCGAAGATTCTCAAGCCAGATATCAGCACAGTGTAATAATATAATGAGTAAACAAAAGTAAACAAAAAACACCAAGTTTATTTGAATGAAATATAAAAGTTACTTACGTGGAAAAGTATAGGCATCTGCAGAAAAATGTTTCGAACAAACAGTCATCCTGTTAGAAACTTCTTTCCCAATTTTTAATATACGTTTCCATTCGTTTCTTCTGTTGACAAGTGATTTGGTACCATCTGATGCAGTTTTTCTAATGACACTTTTAATTGCAGGAAATTTATGAAAACTGACTTCAGGTGTCTTCGAGCCGTGACTTTTACATTGCGGAACACAACAATAATTGTTTTTTTTTTTTTTTCTGTGCCTTTTGATTCCATTTAGACTAAAATATCTGCTAACGAAAACAGCGACTTTTACATGTAAATACACGTGCTAAGGCAATGGGATACGTTCTATATTTGATTCAGGTTTTGCCCGCGAGAGGGCGAGCATTTCATTACAAACGCGAATCACCATTTTGAGGATGTAAAATTTGAAAAATTCCTTGGTGAAATGTTTTCAGAAAAGTAGTCAATTTGGCTGCTAAGTGTTGTTATATATGGCACAAAATTTAGATTAATACCAAAAGACCATTTTTCTTACGCTTTCTTTATGCTCAAATGTCAGTTTTAAACCAGAAAATTATCAACATTCATCTTTTAAATGGTTTTTAAACAAAAACATATGATTAAGTTACATAAACTCAAAAACAAACCTAAAAAAACACTCTTTAAAGTATTCAACCAATAGAAGCCTGTGTTTTCTCCCCAATGCTAGTTTCAGTGGGATCTACAAAAATTGTGTTGCTGCCAGGTGTCTGCCAAGTAAGGTTGCCCAATTCTACATTTTTTAATCATTTTTGGGCTTATCATACTGTGTATATTTAAACAGCGGTGTGCGAGCAAAGAAAATGCTCTGAGGCAAAGTTTCAATTTGCCCCCTCTCCTGGGGCCTCCAACTTTATAGTTATGGCCCTGTAAGTATTTTTATAATAAGACACACCTAAAAACATTCAGATCTTGATGTGATAGTATACAGTATTTTAGATGCAGTATAGTAGCCAAAATCTTTTGTGTGTCCCTGTAAATACCTTTTGCTGAAAATAACTGAAAATACTGAAAATAACTTGTAGTATTCCTAAGCAATGTCTATCAATTTCATAAAATGTTAAATAGTTTTACAATTAAAATACACACCAAACAATGTTCTCCCTACATGATTATATAATGGAAATTAAATCAAATTGGATTTGTGAATTTTTAATAGGGCTCTTAATATTTGCCTCTGTTCAAATTAGTAAAATAAATTTTTAATGAATTAAACAAGAATAAAATTCTGGGCCCCAAACCCCCTTTCAAAATATTCTTCTGGCTACAGCCTTGAAATGGGTTATTGCTGAATTGTCTTATTATTGTCTAAAAAATATTTTTATTAATGCATATAATTTTATTTAAAACTTAACTATGTTGTCCCTAACATGCTTATATATTTCAGAATGTGTAATGTCAAAGTTCCGAAATTTAAAAAGTTATTACCTGCGGGAAAAAAAGGAAGATTTTGACATTCAAAAGCGGATCTGGTTGTCCCGGATTTACTTCTCAATGGGTTCACTTCCACAGCCTAAATTTCATTGATGAAGCAATGGAAGCAGAGACCAGCATTTGCAATTTGTCCAATCATGAGGAGTTAAATGTTGGAGTAGCAGAGGACAATGTTAATGAAGTAAGTTTTTAAACAGAACAGCCTTTTCATTTTGTTTTATGTGTAAAATTATGCCCTTTTTCAATGTAAAAAAAAACATGTTCACCTTTTCCAAGAATTTCTTTGGACTTAAAATAGTTTACTTTTTCATATCTGCCAACCTGAGAAAATTCAAATGTGTAAAACAATACGTGAATGAGAGTTTTAATGAATTTTTATAAAATAGCACATTAACAACATTTTTAAAGGCTATCTATAAAATAGCACATTAACAACATTTTTAAAGGCTATCTATAAAATAGCACATTAACAACATTTTTAAAGGCTATCTATAAAACAGAACATGACCAAAATTTCTTATTACCTTGTCTGAAACTGTGAGTGAGTGACATTTCTAATCAATTTGTCAAAAATGTGCAATATTTTAATGTTGCATGACTGATATATGTATAAACAATTTTGAAAAATGACCTGCAATAATTATGATTTTTGAAGAGACCTACAAGATGCCATGTGATATCATTTTATGCTAAATTCTTTAAAATTTTATTTATAAACAATTATCCTCTCAGTATAACCTTTTTTTTTGTTCACAAATCTCCCGTTTTGGAAAAATCTGTTCAAAATGTCGTCTTTTTTTTTTTTTTTTTTTTTTTTTTTTATATTTTCTGCATTTATTAAAGAATTGACAGTTACGGCACCTTATGTACATTCTAAGTAACACAATTTGCAAGTTTGATGCATTTGATAGCAAAAGTGAATTCAAAAATAAATTGCAAAATAAGCAATTTGAATCAAAATGCACCCTTAATAAAAAAAATATAAAGTTTACTCAATCACACTTACATTTTACACAAAATGAAATTTGAAATTCTATATTGTGTTTTATAATGAAACAAACTAATTCTTTAACTATACTTAAATACCCTCTTAGCCTTTTCCATCACAGGCAAATTCTGAAATTTTTTTGAAATTAAGAACTCCTTACTAAAGCTTTGATTGTAAAAACAAAATTTTACTAAAATATTATGGCACTGATTGCAAGTTTGAAATTAAAATTAGGTGTGCTCGAAGTGGTCACACTGTGCCAGAAAGAGTTAAGTATTAATAGTTAAAAAATAATTTATTATTGTTGATAAAGAGCTTTTGTCTTAGACAGTGTTTTTTTTATCTCCCCCCCCCCCCAAAAAAAAAATAGTAATTTAACAAATTACAACGACTATTTGGAAAATGGTATTTTCAAAGACTAAAATTTTAAAGGCTTACAAATAAATTCTATATTTAAATTAACAATAATAATAAATATCATTTTTATGATGATTATAATGAGCCATATATTATGTATGCCGTGCATTAAACATTAATATTCCTAGACCAATGATTAAAGAAACAGTAGTTTATAGATTAGCTGTTTAAAATATGCATTTTTTTCTTGAAGATAATCAGCCTGACTTCTGAACACCTCATTTTATGTACGACATGGATTAAACATCAACATTAATGGACCCATTACAAACAAATTTGAAATGAAATTTCAGTTTTAAAATTTTCAGAACCGCATATGTGAAGTACCTTAAAATGAATTCACAATTCATGAATTGTTTAATTAAATACATAGTATCACTACACTACAAGAATGTGTTTAATTTAATTTTATCATTTTCTAATTCACTGTATCAATAAAATAATGTAAAAAAGAATATATATATATATTAAAGGGCAAAATTACCACTAGCCACCAGCCACAGGGCCAGTAAATGGGAAAAAGTGGCCAGTGAAAAATTGTTTATCAGCGGCCACTTTTTTACAAGATGAGAATACAATTTACTTACTTTTCATTGACAATTCTACTTTTTTAGATTCCAATATATTTATATTAACATTTTTTTTTTGTGCTATTCAGTCTTACATTAATGCTTACAGAAATTTTAACTGTTTTGGGTTTTTAAATAAAAAAGTGGCCACTAGTTTAAACAATGTGGGCACTTGAAAAATTAGTCTTACTGGCCAGTGGCCACTAAAGAAATTTCCCATTTTTGCCCTATAATATATATACTTATAAAAATTGTCACCTCAGAAAAAAAATAAATAAATAAATAAAAATAAAAATTTGAAAGTTTATATTCAAGTAATAGGTTTGTATGCATGTTTTCTGTAAGGCTTTTATAATTCATTAAAAAATTATATGATTACTAGCGGACCCGACAGACGTTGTCCTGTCACCGACAGACGTTGTCCTTCCTGGCACCGACACCAGAAAATCAAATAAATGTACTTAAATATAGTAATACGCACGATAAACACTATGCTCTTAATTTAATTTCTTATTACAATTATGTAAGGAAATTATTTTTCACTCTTCAGTATTTTTTGAAGTCTGTTCAATTTTTGATAGAAACGTTTATTTTTCTCTTTTTTGTTAAAAGTTAACGATTTTCTGAAGAAAGTTAATCAAAATTACAATACAGGCTGTATAGCATACACGTTTGACAGGAGCGGGATTCGAACACGCTATCTCTTTCTTCGAGAAGCAGAGCTTATATCTGGAGCCTTAGACTGCTCGGGCATTCCGTCCGCACTCTTTTCATCGAACTTATTCAACACTTTTTATTAACGAAAAATCACTAACTATTAGTTTTTGCCTAGTTACTAAAAAAGTACTGAATCAATTTCGATGAAATGTGAATCTAAACCATTCTCGAATCCACTGGAACAGACACACAAAATTCCATTAAAATTGGTCCAGTCGTTTAGGAGGAGTTTAGTGACATACACATGCACAGAAGATTTATATATATAAAGATAAGGATTCAAAATTTCAGGTTTTTGTGCCCAAGACATTGCCAAATTAGGAAAATGTAAATTATCTCACGAACTACTGGATTTAAACGGATTTACTTAGTACCATTCAATTCAGAATGAAAAAATGCACTAAAATATGTTATCAGTTGAAAAATAACTACAAAAGTCGATTTTAAAGGAATTTTTTAAAAGTTCGTTCTTTTTTTTACCCTCTTTAGGGGGGGGGATTTTCGAAAATCTCTTCTTAGCGGCATTCGATGTTATAAGAAGTACTTTTACCCCAATTTTCGAGATTTTTGGTTCGGTATATTTTTTTGTGCTGTGATTAATACGAAATCCAGACTTTCTTCTATAGATAAGCATTGAAAATTTCAGGTTTTTGCGCCAAATTAAGAAAATGTGAATTATTTCACGAACTACTGGATTTAAACGAATTTGCTTAGTACCATTCGATTCAGAATGAAAAAATACACTAAAATATGCTATCAGTTGAAAAATATCTACAAAAGCCGATTTTTATGGAATTTTTTTAAAAGTTCGTTCTTTTTTCTATTCATCTTTGGGGTGGAATTTTCGAAAATCCTTTCTTAGCGACAATCAATGTTATAAGAAGTATTTTTACCGAAATTTTCAAGATTTTTGGTTCGGTAAATTTTTTTGTGCTGTGATTAATACGAAATCCTGACTTTCTTTTATATATATAGCACTTTTAATAAGTGAAAAATTACTAACTATTAGTTTTTCCCTAATTACTGAAAAAGTATTGAACTAATTTCGATGAAATGGGAATCTAAACCATTCTCGAATCCACTGGAACACACACACACACAAAATTTCATTAAAATCGGTCCAGTCGTTTAGGAGGAGTTCAGTTACATACATACGCACAGATTTTTATATATAAAGATAAGCATTGAAAATTTCAGGTTTTTGCGCCGAAGACATCGCCAAATTAGGAAAATGTGAATTATCTCACGAACTACTGGACTTAAACAAATTTGCTTAGTACCGTTCGATTCAGCATGAAAAAATACTCTAAAATATGTTATAAGTTGAAAAATAACTACAAAAGCCGATTTTTATGGAATTTTTTTAAGTTCGTTCTCTTTTCTACTCACCTTAGGGAAGGAATTTTCGAAAATCCATTTTTAGCGGCACTCGATGTTATAAGCAGTATTTTTACCCCAATTTTCAAGATTTTTGGTATGGTAGATTTTTTTTTTTTTTTTTTTTTTTTTTTTTTGCTATGATTAATACGAAATCCTGACTTTCTTTAAGTTATATAGCACTTTTAATTAGCGAAAAATATCTAACTAATAGTTTTTGCCTAATTACTAAAAAAGTACTGAATCAATTTCGACGAAATGTGAATCTAAACCATTCTCGAATCTACTGGAACGCACACACAAAATTTCATCAAAATCGGTCCAGTCGTTTAGGAGGAGTTCAATTACAAACACACGCACAGAAAATTTTTATATATAAAGATATTTTTAGGATATTTGTGACAATGAAAATCTGTCGGAAATAACAGTGGAAGTAACTACTCAATGTCAGATCTGCATTCACAATCTTTTCAAGTTCAAAACTCAGAACTTGAGGAAAATCGAGAAAATGTATTGGAAGTGGAAGGTCAAGAGCCAGGACAATCCAAAGAGCCACCTGCGAAAAAAAGGAGGAAAACAATAGAAAATAAAATGCTGAATACTTTGGAGCAAGCACAAAGATTGATGGCATCCTTAAGTGCAGAAGAGGAGGACCCGGATGATGCCTTTGCTCATTATATCAAATTAAGATTAAAAGAAATTAAAAGTAAAGAAATTAAAGAAAGATGTAGGATCGAGATCCAAGAGATTTTATTACGATATTTGATTGAATAATTTTTGTATTTTTGTTTATTTCTCCAAATATTAGTTACTTCATTCATGCTTGCTTATGTTAATTCTATGGGAGAAATTTTTTTTAATATCTTGTTTGCATTTCAATATTTTTAAATTAATTTTTTGAATAACTGAGATTAATCTATATGACAGCAGTTTTTTTTTACTTTTTAGATTTTTTTAAAGGTTTTTTAGTAAGATTATTTTTACTTTTGAAGTAGCTTCAAAAAATAGAAAAACAGTCATTGTTGAAATTAACCTCTGCTATTGAATATAAAAAATAACAATAATTTGAATGTACCTTACTTTCAGGCATTGCTTTTCTCAATACAAAAACTACAAACTTGTGAGAATATTTTATCACTACTCTCTATTTTTATACACAATGTGATTTGCTTTTATTTTTTAATTCAACTATTTTGTTAAAAAACATTTACCTTTAGATATCCATCTAAAAAATGTTTGTGATGGTAAAATGGTAAATGTTTTTTAATGAAATAACTGAACTGAAAAATAAAATTAATTTGCATTGTGTATAAAAATAGAGAGTAGTGATAAAACATTCTTCACATTTGTGGTTTTCGTAATGTAAAAACTAATGCCCGAAAGTAAGGTACATTCAAATTATGATTAATATATGGGCATTAAAAAAATATGCAAATTTTGTAAAATAGAATTCTTTTCTAAATAATTTAGCAATATTGAAATATAATGAAGTAGTAAAAATTTTCCCTTAGGATTAACATAAGCAAGCAGGTATTTTCATATGTGAGAAGTAACTCTTTAGGAGAGTCTTCACTCACTTGAAAACTCCTGCTCCATAATGTTAAATCAATAGACAGGTTAATTTAAAATTTCTCATTTAAATTTGAATATTTTTAATTTTTTTTTTTTTTTTTTTTTGGAAGGAGGGAGCAATAGGATAAGTGAGCTCGATCCTTAGTATGACTTTTTTTTTTTTTTTACTTTTTTGATTTTGGTTAGATATTTTTTTAAAAGGTACTTTCACTTTAAGAACCTATTTTGAAACTGAAAATTCCTTTTTCAAGAACAATCTGCAATCAAAATAAAAAATAAAAATCAGTCGTACTAATGATCAAGCTGAGCTATCCTATGCAAAAAAACCTCAGCTATCCAATGCCCTACTCTACCCCATGGAGTAGGTATGTGAGGGGGGGAGAGGTATGTGAGTTTTTTGCAACCCTGCTTACCATTTCATCATTCTTAAAATTATTTTATTTTTATTAGTTTATTACTTTAATATTTTACTACATTGTAAGCATTCATTATATTTTTCACCATAATTTTACATTCAAATCTTCAGTTTTAAAAATGTAAAATCTCCAGGATCTTCCTCTTCTGCACTTAAAGATGCCATTAATCTTTGTGCCATTAATCTCAATGCATCTGACATTTTATTTTCCATTGCTTTCCTCCTTTTTCACAATTTTTGTTTTTTTTTTCTTTTGAAAATAATAAGCTTGTTTTTGAAAATAATAAATCAATGTATTTCACAACCTTGTATTATTATTTTTTTGTTATTTTATATTTAAACGAGATTATATTTATTATAATTTTAAATAGTGATATAATATACAGTTGGCAAAAAAAGTATTTGTACACTCTAAAATTTTTAATTTTTAACTAAATAAAAACATATTTTGGCAAAAATAGTTTTAATACAGTCTATTTACCGCACGTTTTAAATTACACAACAGAAAATTTCGATAAAGATGTAAAATAATTTTCTGATAAGAAAAGTTAAAAAATTTCTTGCAAAAAAAGTATTTGTACATTTCTCCATCCTGATATGTACTGTGTTTTATAGTGTTTATGGTTCAAAGGACTACTTATACAGAAGCTGTTAATAATTTTTAACTTCATACTATATTTGTCTGACATTTAATTTAATTTGCACTTGAAGTAATTGAGAATAGAACTCAAAACTAGAGAGGTACCTCTAGATACAGTTGGCAAAAAAAGTATTTGTACACTTCATTTTTTTAAATTATAATGAAATTAAACAAAAGATTTAAGCAAAAAATACTGTAATACATTAATTTAATGCATTATAATATTATAGAAGCAAAAACAAAATTAAACGAATTGATTTTATACATTATAATAAACAAATATACAAAAATACAATGCAAAAAAAGTATTTGTACACTATATTAATGTAATATAATTAATGAAAATTTAGTAAAATGATACAAATTAATATCAGTATTCAGATCCATCAAGATTATTCAGATTTATAAGAGGCTTGAAGAGCCACTGAAGCTACTGCAATTTTAATTTTATTCAAATAACTCAGCTTAAAACACGCTTTTTATATTTCATTGTTCTAATTAATATATAAGTTAAACACTCTGCTTTTTCTGTAAATAATTCTTTGCATATTTTACTTTGATGTACTCTGCCAGCAGAAGATGTTTATTAAAAAAGTATTGTAACATTTAGGCTATTAGAACTTTATATAGTTCAAATTCAGAAGCCGAAAATTTAAGAATTATCAAAAGATAAGGTATAATACGAAAGATAATAGAGTTTGATAACCAAACTCAGTATTTATTGAAATGCTCTCTAATTTAATAGTGTGATAACTAGACAGCATTTTGATGTCTGTTGTCATAACCACTTTTCTCATTTTTATACAAAACTTTACTATAAATGATCAAATAAAAGAGATGGTTTTTAATTGCCCAAATTTTGTCCAAGGAATCGAAATCGTACAATATCGCAATGGCGTTGCATTAATTTTCAGCAATGTGGAAGTAAATTCCATGTGATGGTTTGTAATGCATTAATTAAAATAAGAAATTTAAATCGCCATTTTGTTTAAGTCAAGGTTCATTTGGGACCAGCGAAGTGGGCATAGCCTGCTAGTGAATTATAATTGCAATATATTCTGTGCTCTATGGATACTTTTGATTCGCAATGTATATATTTGACTTTCTAAAATTCTTATTACAAACAATC
Organism: Maratus speculifer; assembly: GCA_964019185.1. NCBI lineage: Eukaryota > Metazoa > Arthropoda > Arachnida > Araneae > Salticidae > Maratus > Maratus speculifer. The sequence continues at coordinate 254,444,381 of OZ025301.1, forward strand.
AAAATCAAAAGTGTTATAAATTTACAGACAAGAGGTGGCAACACAGATAATCAGTTCATCAAATTGGAAGCTGAAATTACAGAATTAGTTGAAACTATTCACATATTAAAATGCAATTGGTCTGCCAAATCATATATAGAAAAAAAAAACAATTTTAGCAGTTGATTTGTAGGTTTATTATTCTGTTTTCCTGCTCCTCAGTCCTCCAATGTTTTCATATATTTAGCTGCAGGGAAACACAATGATAAGGCTACAAGTCAGCCAATCTTATGATGTAATTTTCAGGTGTTTTTGACCAAGATATAATTTGCCAGACCAATTGAATTTTAATATGAGAATTGAGTTACAGTGAATTTTGGAATTTCCGCCTTCAACTTGATGAGGCGATTGTCTGTGCTGCCGCCTCTCTATCTTAAATTTTTATTAAACAAACAAGAACATTTACAATTATTATTGAATTAAAAGCTTTGTAAGGTAAAAAAAAAAAAAAAAAAATGCAGTTTACACATTTTGTCTTGCCATGACACGGCACCCACAGAATTAAAATAATTGGAAAATCTGTTTTGGACGTCTTTGGCCATCCTGCTTGAATTGAATAGGATTTTTCTTAAGTTTATAAAATTGTTCTTTGTGAATCTCCATTCACCTTGGGATACGCTAAAATCTGTCAAGTTTTCAGTATCCACACTTCCTGGAGGCATGTAACTGTTTATTGATTGTTCTCTGAGAAAATTGTGCAATGCACAGGCAGCCAAGACAAACAGTCTTGCATTTGCTATTGTAGAGCAAATTTTGGCTTGAAAGATTCTGAAACAGGCTGCCAAAACCCCAAATGCATTTTCACTCACTCTACATGCTCGAGAGAGACGATAATTAAAAATTCTTTCTCTTTTCCCTAATTTAGAACCAGCGAATGGCTTCATTATATTGTGGGCTAATGGGAATGCGTCATCAGCAACTAGAACATGTGGAACTACGACATTAGTTCCTGGAAGAGTGTCTGGGCCAGGCACATTTAGGCTATTGGAATCTAGCGCTTCTTTAAATTTTGTTTTGGCCCATACTCCACCATCACTAATTCTTCCATTTGTACCGACGTCCACATAAATAAATCGTAAATAGGCATCGACAACGGCTAATAGCACGATATTGAAATCACCTTTATAATTAAAAAAAGTGGACCCGGTACATGGCGGAGGCATAATCTTGACATGCTTTCCATCCATGGCTTTAATGCACATGGGGAAATTCCATTTCCTCTGGAAATCATCTGAAATTTTTTTCCATTCGACCTCAGATGTCGGGCAATGCATGTATTCAACTCTCAATACCTCAAAAATTGCTTTTGAGACAGTCGCCAGAATTCCGGAAATCGTACTCTGCGGTATTCTGAATACAAAGTTCAGCGATGACTGTGTTTCGCCTAAAAATAAAGGAAAAAAAAATCAATTACACAAAAAATGTTACACATATGATATTGCAGTAAAACCCTGATCTATCATTCCCACATTAATTGTTTTATTTCTAATGTCTCTGCACAAATTATACTTAAATAATTGGTAACGAAACTTGCGTGCATCATTCTTAAAAAGTTGTTTTCCTGCATTCATCGTTTTAAAATATTTCTCTTCATCGGAATGAAATTTTAAGTCATGCGAATCCACACGACATACAAACTAAAATTACTTCTCTTATAGTATAATAACTCAGTGGTGCTGTTTGTGATGATAATGGTGGTAATAATATAGATGAAGAGTGGTTCTATATAGCAGAGGATGCACTTATATTTCCATTGATCAAAATGTTGCGACATGTGGTATCCTAAATATAGTAGAAATGTGTGATAATGCAAAAATTGAAAATAATGGCAAAGATTGCATTCCTAACTATATGAACTTTTATATATGCATATGAAATTACAGAGAATGACCCAAAAAATGTTGCATGTCTTGCAAATGTGTTTTTTGATTTAAAAAAAAAAAAAAATTAAATATGAGATTAAAAATAGCTCGAAACAATTTTAGGATTGAAACCAAAGTAGGCGTCTTTGCATACAATCAAGAGAGAATACATGCACCTAAGGAGAGTAGTAGCCATGTCATCCAGGAGTGAATTTTTTTAAAAATAGCTTCTTTAACTGATATCTTTCAGATTTTTACAAAATATTTTGCTTTTTCTCAGATCTTTAGCTTTTAGTATCTTGATCTTCTCTTCCCATTAAAGCCAGACATGAAAGTACTTATTGTTAAAATGGCGCTTTATGAAAATAATTTGGAAAAGAAAAGCATAAATATCAGAAACCAAAAACTTTTTTGTGGGGATTTTGTTGTTGATTGAAAAACATGATCTTTGTTTACACAGAATGCAAACTTTATGATCCTATTGGATTACAATCCTGCAAGCTGTAAAATTCAACTGCCAACATTTTTTTTTATTCGCAAAATCAATATGATTTTCATTTAGTAATTTTCGCTGTAATTAATGACAGATTTCTTGTGGTTAAATAAGTATAAAAAAAAATTCTAGTATGTTAAAAAAACTTTTCCTCAACCCTGGTCTACTGTATAATATGCAATAAATAATGTCAATTATGATTTTTAACAAAAATTTGTGAATTTTTTAATAAATAGAAATGCAATTTAAAAAAAAGCAATTTAAAATGTAACTTTCACTTTTTTAAAGAAGGAAATATTGTATGTTGACTATTCATGAAGTGATAGGGAATTCATATCCAGCTAACCCAATGATTCTCAAGCAGCTGATGTACAGCATAATTATTAATTTACATTTAAAAAGAAAAAAATATATGTAATCATACCTGTTGCTAAAAATCTTAGTTAGAGCAAGACGTTCAGCGGCAGGAATGCTGTCTCTCATTCTTGTGTTAGATTTTTCTATTAGTGGTGTCACCTTCTTCAACAAATACTCAAACGATGCAGCGTTCATCTTTATAAATCTTCTATAACTTGCTGTATCCTAGGAATAAAGGAAAAATATGTCTTATTTTTGCTAAAGTTTGTTTAATTAACTTCAGAGTGAAGGGGAGATTGGTACTAACGTATTAACGCCACAGCAGCAGAAGTTGCGCTAATGTGTCAATAAAAAGCAATGTTGTTCTGATGGGCTGAAAAAATGAGCCACAAAAAAGGAAAAGCTCCAAGAAAGCATTAAAGCACTAAAAATGTTCAAAAAATGAATAAAAAAGAGCACTTTAAAAGCACGAACAACAAGATTGGATGTTATTGGTGCAACTTCTGCTGAGGTGGCGTTAATACGCAAGTACTGGAAGATTGAAAGTGTTGACCACTTTAGGACATGAATCTTGTGTGTATGTCATAAAGGATATATACAGCCTGCATTTTCAAGTACCACTATTTATAAAAAGGCTATCATAAACAAGAATATTATTATTTGAAAACTGTAGAAAGTCCTATATCAGATGCTTATCCCAAAGGGTTTAATAAAACCTTTCTCGCCAGGGCACTTAAAATTAATAAAACATATCTGAATTTAATTTCTACAAAATAATAGTCATAAAAATAATAACATAAAGTAACTCTCCTTAACGCCTTGCGGCGCAGTGGTTTCATAGATATATGACTTAATTTTAATGCCACATTGGCACCGGAATTTTGTTTTAAAGAAAAATTACTGTTTATTGAATGCGTGAAATATAGCATTTTCTTTATTATAAATAAAGTTGTTTTCAAATTCCGGTGTCGGTCACTAATTTCAACACTTAAACAATGAATTTGCCCTGCGCCGCAGAGGGTTAACTTGCAGGTAATTTCCACAAAAATAATAGATGAGAATTTTAAGAAAAAATTTTGCACAAAAGTCCTTAAGAAGTTACCTCATTCAAGGAAAATACAAGTTAACTAATGTTAATCCCATGGAAGAAATTTTTAATGATATCTCATCAGCATTTCAATATTTTTAAACCATTTTGTTTTCATTGGATAGCTGTGTTTGATTGGTACAGAGGTCATTTTTTACCTTTTTTGATTTTATTTACAAGTTTTTTTATTATTATTATTATTATTATTAGGATGCTTTTTACTTTTGGATCCTATTTCGATTAGAATAAGCGAATGGATGTTTTCATATAAGTGAAGTAGTCTCATAAAATAAATGCAAGAAGTGTGAAAAAAAAAAAAAAAAAAACGTAAAATTTAAAAGTATTAAAATTTTCAAGGCTTAATAATGAAAAATGACTGAAAAAGAGGAAAACAATAATAATAAAATACAAGTGTTATTATTGCTTATGTTTTTGTTTCTTTTTACATCGAATATTTAATTTTAATGTAATTTTATGAATTTGTGAAGCAATTCAATGCTAAATTTAATTTGATTGTTGATACAACTTTTCATTACATTAGTTTTTACAGAACAATTATTTATTACAAACTAAATAATGAACATGAAAAGCAATGATAAAAAGCACAAAATGTTTCATTTTATTACTAATGATTGAAAACAACGGCTTTATAGAAAATATTTAAGGGGTTAGGTGGGTTTCAGAGGTACAAAAAAAGGTATTTTTACGATTTTTTATTTTATATAAACAATCATACATTTAAAAAATATAATATGGCATATCAAAGGTACATATTTCAACAATGTCTCCTGAAATTTTTATATAAAAATGTTGAAAATTCAGCCATTGAGACCTCATCTCCCTGGGTGTCTCACAAAAAAGTGCTCTCGCCGTGGACAGCATAACTTATTATTGGTTCATCTAAAATTAAAAAACCAAAATTATTTCGTTAGTACATATATAAATCTCGTATTTGAACGAAGGGAAAAAAATATATATATAATTTTCATTTTTTCTCAAACTTTGAAAAAAAAAATCTCATTTTTTGGTCAAAATTTCGCCATTTATTGGCTTAAAAAAAAATAAGTTGTAATGAAAAAAAAAATTCCTTCGTTCAATAACTAGATAATGTTATTTTAAAGATGTCTACACAATTTGAACTAAATCGGTCCATAACTTTTCGAGAAATCGTGTCCACCGACTTCAAAAATGAAGTTTTGAGAAAAACACGTTTAAAGTTTTAAGTTGAACTTACATGCAAGAAAAAAACTTTTTTTTTCAACTTACATAGAATCATCGATTCCAGCACCATAAAGCAGAGTACCCGCAGCTGCGGCAATGTCTAGGGCATCCTTTTGCTCTTGCCTGTGACGAATTCTTGCTTCACGAGTCTCAATGTCAGCTTTCCTGTCGGCAATGAGTATGCGTTTTTCATCTTCTTTTCGGGCATACTCATGGCTGTTTCGGCCAAGTTTCAAGTCCATGCCATGCATAAAAAGCAACAAAGCTGAAATCCCTTCGTTGAATGTGCCAGCAGCGACATATGCAGCGATCCCAACTATTTTTGAACCAGCGGGGAGTATTTTAGGAGTAATTTTCCAAATTAACTGGTTTAAGCTTTCATTATTATTTTGAGTGAATCCACCAACACACCTCTCTAAGAGCTCCTCTTTGCTGAGGTCTTCATAAATGGGTCTGATAGCTGATGAAACTTCACTTGTTAATGAATCATAGTCATGTTTGTATGATGACAGAGTGTTCATTGATGAAGCGCGCTGCCAAGTGCACCATGAGTCAGGGCCCTCTGGACATTTATCGTGCTGTGGATTTTTGTCTGTGGAGGTATAATGGAAAAAAGTTGCCCAAATAGCGTCTCTCATATTTTGTACCGAATTGCAGTTTCTTCTTATAGCTAGTCCATAATAAATTGTTAATTTATCAATTAACTTGCCAGTAAGTTTTCCTTTGCCAGATAGTTTTTTTTCTAATAGATTTACCGGCCTTTGTCTTTGTTTCTTCGACAGTTTTATTGACTAAATCACGTAAGCGTTTGCCCATCCTTTTTTGCACATGTCCTACGCATTCTTTTTTATTAACAATAAAATCATCACCATAAGGTTTGGCATTGAGAACTCCAGAGTATGTTTTAGAGTCCCCGTCACCAATATAATTTGAGTACCTTAGGCCATATTTTTCAAAAGAGCGTTGAAACATTGCAACGATTGATGAAACTTCCATATTACCAGCTGGTCCTTGGTGATTGGCACTACATTCGTTTTTTTGGGGATGATCTGCCTGCCACTCTTCAAATTCTATTGTGCTTAGTTTTTTTTTCCAGGCTTCACATAATTTACAATATGAGGATTTTACAAAAATATCTAAAACTTTTCCGCTACAATATCCAATTATCGAAGACACACCGTACAATGATGAAAAACCGCACTTTTTCCAAGTGCCATCACCTGATACAGTTACATCTGTCGTATCATCAATATTATTTTCATCACACGTTAATTTTTTCTCTTGTTTTGCAGCCGATGAAAAAAGTGCTTGAGCAACCGTCTCAACACATCCATAAATTTTATCAACATAAAAATCGTATATTGACTTATTCAAGAAAGAAGCACTCATTTCCATCAAGCCACAGAATTTTTTACATCCGGCTAGTCCTAAACCTAATATTCGCATCACAAAAATAAACCTACGATTTATTTCGTAAGCGTTTCCAATTTTGTGACACGATAAAATGTATCGAGGCTGACATTTTTCACATTCCACGAAAATTTTGAAACCTAGGCCGTATTTCATACACTGTTTAAAATCTACTTTCCCATTGCATATTTTGTCCTGTCCATTTTCGTTTATAATATTATAGCATTTCACAAATGAAGATAGCGTTGAAAAAACTAAAAAAAAAAGTCGATGATTGCATACTGCAAAGTACCGTCTTCTGGCACATGATTTTCATCTTGGCTTCTAAGTTTTTTCGCAGACGTGCTAGTGAAAGATTCATTATGTTCCTCAGTATTTTTAGGATTGAATGATTGTTTTCTCTTTCTTGGTCTATCTTTTCTTCGACCACTAGTTATTCGATCAGATCTCGTCACTTTACTCATGATGAATAAAAATTTGTAACACTTTTAATTTCACAGAAGCAAAAATTCACAAACATTTATAACCTTAAAGAAACCTCGTGGATCAGGAGGCAACCAAGAAATGAAATATTTGAGCAGTTTAAGTTACGTTTGAATGATATACAATAAGCAAACGAGAAGAACAATCAATAGACAGCTGCTTCCGTACACCTGCGGTGCGCTACACCGACGTGGCTCAATGGGCGGGACTTCCGAAGGGTCTAGTTCTTGGAATTTTACTCGGATCGATTTAAAATTTTTGGAGAATATTTTAAACATATTGTACTATTTAATAAGACAATTAAAAAAAAAACGATTTTTTGAAATTTTAAAACCCACCTAACCCCTTAATTCTATACATACAAATTTTTTATGTAACATGTTTATAAATTCTTTTAAAAGTAATTTCATGTTTAAGCATAAACATATAATAAAAGTAAAGTATTATTGGTAAAGATAATCTAAGATTAAGATTAAAAATGTAATAGTTTTATGTATTATTAAGTTCAGTAATATCTTTAATGTTTAGGATTTTGCAAATGAATTCATTCATGTTCTTTGATTTTTTCGTTTTTAATATAATTATACAAACTTAAGAGGAAGTGGGCATAAATTTACATAGAAGTGGTGAGAACAGCCAAATTGCAGAATTTCTACATAGTCAAGAAGTCATATTGTCACTAGAAATTCCTGGCTGAATACATTTTTATGTACTGGATAATAAAAAATTTGGTACAGTTAGTAAGTTATATATATTATTAATTATAAAAAAAGTAATAAGTAGAACAGATAATGATTTTAAATATGTATGTTGAGGGGAGGAAGAATATGACTACTTAATTATTGCTATATCAAGTACCAAAAAGACAAAAAATTTAAAATGTAAGACTTTAAATTTGTTTAGGGGAAATTAAAGTATGAATTTAAAAAAAAAAAGAAAAACTGCATCTAAATACGGTAGATTAGACAATCATTCAGAAAAATATATCCAAAAATTATTACATACAGCACACAAATTAGAATTATTATATATTAAAAAATCAGTCTATACATATCTTTTTTTTTATTTAATTGAAGCACACATTTCATCAGTAAACACATATTTTTGAGAACTTTTACGATTTTTCTTCATTCTGAACGGTTTTACAGAAAATCTGATTTAAAATAAAAATTAAAATCAGTAAGAACTGTGCTTGGCATTTGACAGCAATAGTTGTAAATATTTAAAACAAATATAAATAATCAAACAATTAAAATAATTTACTAAAAGAATATAAATGTAATCTTACCTCAAGAGCTAGTTCTTGCATCAAATTATGGTAGCATCCGAATTTCTGTCTTCTTGCTGTCCAATCCTTTATCCATATCTTTTTCTTATTATACTTCTTTTGCTCTTCAACCATTGCCACTGTTAAGCTAATGACTACAGCACACAATTTTATTTTTTTAGTTTTGCCCAGGTATTTCGTTTTTGCCATACATAGTTCAAAGATTAAAATAGATATGAAATGGATCGAAAAATGGTCAGATTCGATAGCAAACAACGAGAGCTCGCGAATGTGCGCCAACTGAAAAGCGGTTGACTCAACTATTTTTTGTGGTAACCCAGCTTCCCAAGTTAGGAGAAACTTTCTACGCATTATCCAGCAACCCTTCGTGGCTGACCCCACCTCTTTTGCATCAGAAAATGTTGCAAGTTGTGTATAAAGTTGAGTTTAAACACTGAATGTGATCGTGCCTTAACAGAGATTCTAAAAATTATTTTAAGTGTTATATTTACGACAGAGCCAATTGGCCAACCTTCACTAATGAAGCTAACATTACTAATGACATGCTTGACTGTGATATTGACAATGCTCTTGATAATATCACTCAGTGTATTATCAATGCTGCAAATAATAGCATTCCTACCTCCACTTCTTCTCCTAGGCACAAGAAGCCGTGGTGGAACAATCAGTGTCAGACAGCTAAGAAAAATCAACAGAAGACTTGGAACCTCTTCCGGAGGTACCCCAGTTATACGAACTATATCGCCTTCAAAAAAGCAAAGGCAGAAACTAGAAGAGTGCGTCGTAAAAGCCAGCGTGACTCCTGGATGATATATGTATCAAACATCAGTTCTAACATTTCAAGTAAAGCTCTTTGGAAAAAAAGTAAACTGGACTATTGAGAATTAGAACAATGTGTTTAGTAGGAATTATCTGCTGATTTCTATGGATGGTGATACGGCGTACATCAATGATATTTTGGTCTTTAAAATTTTCAAGAAGTTCGTCTTTGGAGGAGTATAAAAGGTCAGGTTCGGATATTACACCACGGCTCGTATTTAATGTTTTATGAGTTTGTACAGAAACAGAAAAGGTACCTATTGTGGAGCAATTAGAGAGAAGTTGTGATTGTTTGGCTGCAGAAACCTCAACTAGCAAATCACCAGATTGTAGTTTCTTGAGAGAATGGCCATCTCCCAAGACAGACTGAAATGTTTTAGCTATGAGAAAAGGTGAAGTTTTTTGAAGGAGCAATCGGAGTGGCTATCAGTACGTTTAATGATAAAAAAGCGAATGAAGGAAGAAGCTTGTACAGTTTGTTGCTCTCCACTAGGGAGAGAGAAAGAAGGAAATGAAGTTTTTCCATCCATGATATAAAGAATAAAATTCGGACCCCGGCTGCACCACCCACTCCCGAGCCCAACAAGGGGATACACATTCGTGCACCAGTGCTAACCAGGGTCTATACGGTCACAAGACAATCCTATGTCAGTCTCCACCCTTAACGAGATGACTAGTAATTGCTCGCTTGCTTGATCCCTAAAGCCAGTGACTAAAGTCAACTGACCAGCCGATTGGTACATACAGGACCAATATGCACCTCCCGTCTACCTGAAGCAGAGGCCAAAGCAGTGTGTTGGTTTCCCTCAACTGCCAGAATGCCCCTTTCCAGGGACACGGGTCGCCACGCACGGCCAACACGTGGGTGGTTTACAATTCTCCATGAGTTGATATACAGGATGATATCAGCTCATACATAATTGCCCTCACCTCCGAAAAGGAAACCACAACCAGAGTGAAACAAAGATGAAAGGAAGGCAAGAGGAATAAGAGGAAATAGAAAAGAGAAAGATCACTCGGGTGCCCCAGGGTTGTGAAGCCCGTGAATATCTAAAGAAGGTATCCCCCTGGCGGGTCGTCGCAATGAACAAGTACTACCTAGAAAATATATTATTATAACATTCAATAGCCCTACTTTACCAACCAGAATTAAAGCTGGCTATATAATTTTCTAGTTTAACCAGATATACCTAAACCTATGGGATGTTTTAAATGTCAGCGTTACAGTCACCTGCCAATGTTGTGCATTAGTCGGCCACGACAATAAATCATGTGAAAACCTGAACACTGCGCAAACTGTAAAGGTGATCATACAGCCAATTCTCGTAATTGTCCTAATTGGAACCATGAAAAAGAAATTATTACTTTAAAATTTACTCAGAATTTGTCATACTCCGATGCCCCAAACTTGTTGAATCCAAACTGATTCTCATATCCACCAAATAAATCTACTAAAACACAATCGACTAGCACACCTATTAAAGAAAACCGTGATGTCTCTATTCCAACTAAATGTTCTGGAAACCCTCAATTAGAATGCTGGTTACCATCCTCTGAACTGATTAAAATAATTGACCTAGAGAAACGCTGGCAGAAATTAAATGTTCTATTCAAAAAATCATCTGAACTCCAAACTACCATAATTTTTGGAAGAAACGCTGCAGACCTTGTGCCATAAAAAATCTATAAAACCAAAAATCCAACCTGCAATGCTTGGAATCAGAAATTGTGTGGATTTTAGAATTTTGTGGATTTCTGGTCATTGCTTTAAATTTTTAAACAGCAATTGTAATATAATAAATAATGCAAATGTAACTATAATGAATGCTTTCAATATAATATATTAAATTAAGTATAAAACTACTAAAGATTTCGATAATTTTTAAAATGAATAAAACATTAAAAGCAAAGGTTAAATAATCAATAATGTTTGTATAAAGATGAAATGTGTTTTTTTTTTAAATTATTCAATGAAATTTGCCTCATAAAGATTCATCTACTTCACATCAGAATCATAAAATAATGAAGTTTTATTTCAGACTTAGCCAGACTTAATAGCTAAAAAAGCTTAATACAAAAATATATATAGTAAGAATTTGATTACCAGTGATATCAGCATTATCGAAATTTTTCAGAAATAAATTTATTCTTCTTTCTGAAAAAACACAAATACATTAATATTAACAAAAATTACAAATTAAAATATATATGGAATTGATATAAAGATAAAAGTCAAATTTTGTCCTTATATATGAACTGAATGTTTCATTGTTTACATTCGTAAATTATGTGCAAATTTTAGAGAGTCTACTCTATTAGAAAAGAATTCCAAACTGCTTGGTCAAGCAAATGATGAAATATATTTTTATAGTACTTACATTGTCGGTCTCTAGTTATTCTATAATAAAACAAACATTGATCAGATAAATCTACTCTCCCCACTGATTTATTATAATCAATAACTTCTCTAGGGTTCTTTTTACATTTTTTCCAGTGTTACTTCCACGAAATCTGTG